>CAUYUJ010016825.1:189882-212382 GCA_963575745.1 Prorocentrum cordatum | reverse complement strand
CACACTTCCTCGGGCCTTTCTTGTTTCAATTTGTAGATGAGAGCGGTCCAGTGATCCGTTTTCCTGAAACCCCAGGCCGTCTCCAGTGAGAATTTTCCCGTCTCGGAATCGCTGTGCTTCTTCACATATTGATTATGCGGGCTTCCGCCACAAATATTGTCCAGAATTTTCGCTTGGTCTTGGGTTTACGTTCTAAGGTGCGGTTCACCTGCTTGAACCTTTTCCGCAGCTGCTTAACCTCGAAACCCTTTATCTCTGCGTTCTCCTTCTCCTCTCCGTAGCTGCGCATTTGTAGAGCTTGAGTCGTCGTTCGCCGCCATGGTCTTATCGGGGAAATCCAGAAGGTCAGGTCGAGGATCATATGGCCTTTCTCGTCAGCCTCGATATCTGTCCACTCTGGCGGGTCCTCATCTAGACACATCGCCTTCTTGCTGCAATCGTAAATCACCAGTCCCCACTCCTCCAAGCAGGGTCGCGCCACTAGCAGGGAAACCTTCCCAGGCACCAGGTACACTGATGTTCGCCGCTCCGGCTTGTGCACCCACACTGGAAACGTCACCATTTGTTTTGCCGTCGATGTCTCGTCATTGCCGAACCTGAACGTTTGTGGCATCTCTCCGTCGTGATCTCCTTGGCCAAGCCTGGAGACGTGATCTTCTTATCCATGCTTGCCACTCGTCTAAGCCCATGACTTGCTGCGTCGCTCCACTGTCCCCAGTTCTTTTTCAGTATCCAAATTTATCTCTTCGTCTCGAACGATTGGACGATGCTTTTGCTGTTGCCAGTCGGGATCCCGAGCACCATCTTCGCGTCCTCGGTACCTCCGCCGTCACGTCGTCTCTTGAACCTTGGTCTGTGAACCTGACGTCTTTGGCGTTCCATTTGAACATCCACCTTTCTGGGCGCCTTTTCCACTTCATTACAGTCGGTGCGCTGAAGAAGGAACCCTGTTCGTTGGGGAGGGGCTCGATGTTCCTTGATTGTTTTACACTTAGCCTCAGGTGTTCCTGAGGTTTTCCATGGGAAGTCGAGGTTTGACTTATGGCAAAAACG
The DNA here is from genome assembly GCA_963575745.1 of Prorocentrum cordatum. NCBI lineage: Eukaryota > Dinophyceae > Prorocentrales > Prorocentraceae > Prorocentrum > Prorocentrum cordatum. The sequence goes on along the minus strand of CAUYUJ010016825.1, from coordinate 211,329 downwards.
GGCCTCGTTCCTATTTAGGGTTCCTTAGGTCAGCGCCCCGACTGTGTGGTGTTCTGCCGCCGTTTTTGACTTTCGCCCTTCCTTTGCTCGGGCTCCCACGAGGCTTTTACCGGCGCTCTCGCGCCTTGCTGGCCTTTCAGGGGCAGGTCGCCACCTACATGTTGCTCGCGTCGTCGTCGTCGTCGCTCGTCGCTCGTCGCTCATCGTCGTCGTGCGCGCGGGCGCGGCTATGGTGCCGGAGCCACCCGGCGGGGGGGGGGGGCGTCACATCATGCCCCCCCCCCCGGCCTCCCCCCCCTATAATGCCCACTATTGCCAAAAACAAAGAAACGCGCTCTTGGCGGTCACAAACTGTTTTGCTCATCGATCAAGGCCACCGCCGGGCAGAATCCTCTCGTCGTCGCCAGCTCCCTCATCTTCGCCCTCGCATCTGTGTTGTTGGCGATCTTTTCCTCCGTTGCCTCGTAGGCGTGCTCGAGCTCCTCTGGGATTCCATCTTCGTCATCGTACGCTCGGGGTCATCTCTGTAGTCAGTCTCTCCGTAGTCGTCGTGCGGATCGTATTCTTCTTGGCCGTAGTCCGCGTCATCGTCCTCGCCGTTGCAGTCTTCGGCCCAGTACCCATGCTCGTCGTACTTCCTGCTCTTGTAGGTACTGTTCACGCGCTCGATGTTCTTTTTGTGCGCCACACTGTCGCCTCCGAACAGCGTCTTCAGCGCATCTGTCACGACCTGCACGCTCAGCTTGCTGTTGCACAGTGCTTTGAGGTTTCGTGTCTGCCATTGCGGTATCCCAGCTCTCATCATCAGATGCCAGCCCGCCAGGAGATCTGGTAGATCAAGTCCTGCCCCGCTCAACTTGGACATTTCTTGTCCTTGTCTCAGCACGTACGCGTTTAACTTCTCCGTGGGTAGTCGACTGAACTCTCTGAATAACGCGTCACACCTGCCTGCCAGCTCCACCTCCTGGGTGTAACTATACAGCACTTCTATCTTACCGAACATCTGGTCGATGGCTTCCTCGGTATCCGTTTTCTCGAAACTGATGCTTTTGCACGCGTCCCACGCATCTCCCTTCAAGCTCTGCAGGAAGAGGTAGTCTCAGACACCGGCGCCCTCCTTCTGAAGTTCCCGCAGGTGTCGTACTTCAGGTCTTTCGTTTCTTGACAGCATCGTGCGAGTCCAGCGTCCATTGGTGGGGTTCTCTCGTTCCAGCGTCCATCTCGCTGGCTTCTCTCCTCTGGTTCCGCTAGGTCGCTGTCGTCTTCTGATGGCATCGCCGTCCTCGCAGCCTCTGCAGCTTCATCTCCATCTGCCTGATCTCAAAAGGGGGATCTGGAGGCGCTCGTCCTCCATGACCTTTACCCTTGCCGCTAGGCTGGCGGCCAGGGAACATCACTCTGAAACAGCTACGAGCGCCTTCCGATCCTTGTTCGCCGCGGATCTGGAGCCACTTAGTTGCGCTACCACTGTCGGCAGCACACTCTGAAACTGTCGAAGTCCTATCACGTATGGTAATGAACCACGTTCGCATTACATAGGATGGGGAGCGAACATATTCGCTTGCAGTTTGTCTGAACAAGGCCCCCCCGCAGTAACTTCCGATACAAAACGGAAGCGGGCGCACGCTCGAGTAACAGTTGACTGTCACAACGCGTTGGTACCTTGGATCAGAGCTATGCCTTTGACACCCGAGGGGGGGATTATGGGGGGGAATAATCTCACGCTCCTGGAGGCCCACGCGGCTTCGGTGGTGGTAGTGGATGATGATGATGATGATGATGATGATGATGATGATGATGATGATGATGATGATGATGATGATGATGATGATGATGATGATGATGATGGTGATGGTAATGGTGATGGTGATGATGATGATGATGATGATGATGATGATGATGATGATGATGCTGCTGCTGATGCTGCTGATGATGATGATAATGATAGTGATAGTGATAGTGATGAGGATGATGATGCTGATGATGCTGATGCATTTGATGATGATGATGCTGCTGCTGCTGATGATGATAGTGATAGTGATAGTGATAGTGATAGTGATAGTGATAGTGATAGTGATAGTGATAGTGATGAGGATGATGATGATGATGATGATGATGATGCTGATGCTGATGCATTTGATGATGATGATGCTGCTGATGATGATAGTGATAGTGATAGTGATAGTGATAGTGATGATGATGATGATGATGATGATGATGCATTTGATGATGATGATGATGATGATGATGATGATGATGATGGTGATGGTGATGTTGATGATTATGATGATGAGATGATATGATGATGCTGATGCTGTTGTTGATGATGATGATGCTGATGCTGATGCAGATGCCGATGCTGCTGCTGATGATGATGCTGATGATGATGATGGTTCGTGTCGTGTGAGGCAGCAACGACCCCGCCGCGGGCGTTCAAGGTTGAACGCTGCCAGTGGCCGAGAATCGGCCGATAAGGAGCGATCTGGCGTTCGAAGTGCCGCTGATCTTGTGAGGTTCAAGTATCCACGCGGTGTCAGAATCCAACGCTGGGATCGTCATGACACGAATCTGCCGTAGGAGAAGGATCCGGGGCAACTTTAGGGGGGAATAGGCTCATGGGGGATGCATCGGCCCATTCATTGCCGCTGGGGGCCCGATAGCCCCGGCCCGCCCAGGAAGGTGCGGATCTGATATGGGGGCCTATCGCAGATCTATCGGCGAAGCATCGCCGATTCTGGGTCGATGTTTCCCCCTGAGCTAGTGCCCCCCTGCACGTCCCCCCCGGGGAGGCAGGGGAGGAGACGGAGAAAGCGGGGGAGGTACCCTGTGGCCCGCCTGAGGCTGCGAGTCCCGGAGTACGTTATCTACGATCCAGCCCAGGCCGCTCTGAATTACATCGTCGAGGTGGCTAGGATCTCGCGGTGACCAGCGCCGAGGGGGAGTACGAGATGCAAGTTGTCGACATCCGAATCTGGTGCCCGTGCTGTACAGAGGGTTTCCCTTTCGATCGCCTCCTGTGTGCCCCCTTTCCTTGGCCCTTGCTGCACTGCTGCTGCTCCTCATCCCCTTCCGCTCCTCCTGGGGCTTCATTTCCTGGTGGAATCTCCTTGCATCTCATTTACCGCGTTTCCATGCCCAACAATTCCTCTTCGGGCTGTCAGCATGACTTTTTGGCCAACGATTCCTCTTGGCTGTTGAAAATGGCCCGCCCTCATGCCTTGAAACTCTTTCGATTTTTGTAAAACGAGTGTGCGCGGCGCTCAGGCGAGAGCCGCATTTTGGAAGCAGCCCACCGTCCACCTGTGAAACTGTTGCCGATTTCTCAGCTTCAGGATCACACATGGTAAGAACGTCTCGGGTGAAACGCCCGGCCCGCACTTCCGACCATCCTCGGACTTGCGACAGAGAGGAGCTATTTATAGGTAAAAGGAATGGAGGAGGAAGATGAGGACGATGATGATGCTGATGCTGCTGCTGCTGCTGCTGCTGCTGATGATGATGATGATGATGATGATGATGATGATGATGATGATGATGATGATGATGATGATGATGATGGCGACGACGATCATGAGGAGGAGGAGGAGAAGCATGAGGTGCATGAGGAGGACGAATAATATTCATAACAATATCCAGAGGAGGATGAGGAAAGGAAAGAGTCACGAGGACGAGCATGACGAGGGAAAGGTGGAGGTGTATGGCCAGCAGGCAACGGACGAGTAGTAGGAGGAGGAGGATGAGGAGGATTGAACGGAAGGACGGCGGGAGGGACGGAGAGAGGGGGAGAAACCAGAAGACCAGGATTAGGAATGATAGTAGTAACAATAATAACAGTGCTGGTAATAATAACCGCGTTGATTATATTGTTAGTACTACGAATGCTGTTATTCATATTCCTACTCGTATTCATAATTTAATCGAATGGGAAAGCACATCATGATAGTTTCCAGAGTATCGGCACGTCAGCTGGCAGACCACAGCGTGACGAGGCAGCAGGCTGGACACCAGTTGAGAGGATCGTGACGAAGCATGCGACAATATGGACTAACACCAAGCATCACGACGTCAGTCCAAATAGTGCGTTTGTTTATGGAATTCCGTAGATTTCTCATCTTCTTTGCGCTCTGTCTCTTGAGGGCCGTGTCCTAGTCGCGGGACCACCCGAACCTAAGACGTAGTGGAAACCTATCAGCATGGCCCCGCGGAGGGACCAGGATCCGATATCGAACAATTTCGGCCCTTCGACCCCAGATTCTCCGCATGTCGCAAATATTACGACCAGCCGTGTTTCACAATTCTCAGCCTCCCGCGACCCTTCCAGGCCTGGGGACCGCCACAGAATTGCCCCCAGGGAAGATATCGCGACCACAACGGGCACCGACACTGTAGAACAGACACCACGTTTGAGTTCTGGGGACGGGGCTCGCAGGCCGAACCTCATTAGAATCAGATCTTCGGATGCTCCTGGCACCCCCCTGACCCTTCGAGAGCCCCTCTTCGCCGAGCGCGCTCCACTACTCGCAAAGTGCCTGCTCGCAAACGTCAGGAAAACACACGTCTTCCTCCCTATGTGATATACAGTGAATCCCCCGCGGCGGATCCAGGCCATTTGCGAGTATTGGATTTGCGAGTAGTGGAACGCGTTTATTCACCTCCGGAGCTTTCCGAGAGCCTCAGGAGGGGACCTCCGGCGAGAGGACTCGAGAGGACTCAAGAGGGGGAGGGGACGACACGACGCTCCACAGTAGAGGGCATCCAATCGGTTTCCACCCCCGTGATGGGCGTTACGGGTGTGCGGGAGCTTCGCGCGGCGGCGGTTCAAGCGCGGGCGTGCGAGGTCGAGCGCCGCCAGTGGCCAATCGCAAGGTGTCGGGCGATCTGTGCTGCCGGGAAGCCGCGATCGTTCGAGGCGGAACGATCCACCAACGCCAACGCCGACGTCATCGCTCCTCCTCGTTCGAGGAGGAGGAGGAGGCGGAACGATCCACCATCGTTCGAGGTGTCAGAAACCAACGCCGACGTCATCGCGACGTGAACCTGCCGTGCGGATATGTCCCCGCCTCGCGCAGAGGGCGCAGAGGGCGCAGCGCGTTTTCGGGGGCGTGAGGGGCGTGCAGGCAGCGATCACGCGCGACGTGATTGTGAGGACCCTGGCTGTTAGTTCAGTGCGGCATGCCAGAGGCTGCCACATCCCGTATCCACGTATAGCAATGGTCACGAGCTCCGTGACGGTGGAGACCCTGAGCTGCTAAATTGCAGCCTTGCGCGAGCTGGTGGCAAGCGAACACATTCTTAGCTTCTCTCACCCTCCAGCTCTCTCCTCCCTCCTCCCTCTTTCCCTGTTTCCTCAGGGCTGGAGCAGGGAGAGAAGGACTTGCGGTTTGCGTGAGGAGCAGCCGGATCAGGATATGTTGCATCGGCACGGGTAGCAACAGGAGTAACATGAGGAGCGTCAGGGGGATCATATTCTAACAATCACAGCCGCTGACCCAACCTACATGGGTAAACAAGTCGACGTATCGACTGACCTCAGCCTTACGCGGCTGGTTTAGCGAGGGTCTCGAATGCAATTGAAAGCTGATCGAGACGAACGCCTGAGGTGAAACGTCCACACCGCTGGCATAAACACAAAGGCATCATCGCTGCAGTGCTGGGTTCATTTCCCCACTGGAGGTTTGCGGACCGAGCTGGACCCAAATCAACGATTCGGACACTTGCAGCATGACTGGAAGTCATCAGGAGCATGAGCAGGTGGAGATTAAGGTGGAGGAGGAGGAGGGTACGGAGGAGGAAGACGACGAGAAAGGGTGTGTAGCCAGAGAAGGGGGTTTATTCAACATCAGCAATGCTTCCCCGATGCGCACCTGGCTGGTGGGTGATACCGACCAGGGCTGGAGGAGAGGGGAGAGGTCAAGGATGATGATGATGAGGAGGAGGAGGAGGGGTAGGCGGAGGAGGAGGATGAGAAGGAGGAGGAGGGATGGGGAGGAGGAATGGGAAGAGGAGGATGACGAGACAGAGGAAGTGGATTCTGCTGCTGGTGATGATGAGGATGATGATGCTGACGAGGAATAGCTTGAACATGAGGATGAGGATGATGGGAGGACGAGGATGATGTTGACGACGGCGACGGCGACGAGGAGGAGGATGAGGAGGAGGATAATGATGATGCTGATACTGATGGTGGTGGTGATCAGGATGGTTTATGATGATGACGGTGGTGGTGGTGATTCAGATCATGCTGATGATGATGATGTTGATGATGCTGATGCTGATGCTGCTGATGATGATGCTGATGATGGTGATGATGATGCTGATGATGATGCTGCTGATGATGACGATGGTGATGGTGATAATGAGGACAATGATGATGCTTGTGATGACGACGAGGGTGGCGACGATCATGGTCATGATGATAATGCTGGTAAGAAGGATTATGCAGACGATAGCGATGGTGTTGATGGTGATGTGCGAACTGTGACACGGTTGATGAAGCTGCCGATGAAGATGCTGAAGGGGAATATGCTGATGCTATTGATGATGCGGGTTTTGCTGATGATGCTGATGAGGATGCTGATTCGGATGTTGATTATGATGTTGAGGAGGGGGAGGCGTTCGGTCGCTTCTTCCTTTTCTCTCGCCTCGTGGTTTTGTTGCCCTTACTGCCTGCTCCACCGGCGGGAGGTCCGCAGCCTCCAGGAGACAAAAGGTCCGCAGCTCGAGTCTCGAAGAAGCATGAGGAGGAGCTGACGATGGCGGTGGTGGTAGTGATGCTGACGCTGCCGATGATGCTGCAGATGCTGATGCTGATGCTGATAAAGATGCTGATGCTGATGCTGAGGCTCCGTGGCCCTCTTGGCTCAAGGCAGCCGCGGACCCGAGGACAGCGGTGAGCAGGTCACCAAGGTCTGGCCGCAGGCAGCCTGCAGCGGACAGCGGCCGCCCACGTTTACCCTTACGTCGGGCACGTCCCCCTACAGGAGGAAATTTCAGAAATATTGAAAGATAGCCTGGGTGAATTTTTTTGACTATTTTTCATTGCTCGCCCAAAATCCGCCTGTAGGGGGACATGCCCGACCTAAGTTTACCCATACCTCCTGCCCCATCTTACGTGTTATCCACTCTTTCTATTACATGCCTCTTGCATTCCGTATCGAGGACGTCTTGAGCACAGGTCTCCACAGGTGCGTCTCCGATCTCATTACATCCACGGAGGCATGGACGCCCAAATGCCACCGCGGCCTCGACATCTATACCCTACGCCCACACCGCGAGCACAACTTGCAGGGCCATTTTGGCCAAGCGACTCCACCCAGTCTCCAGCATTTTGCAAGCAGCAGCGCGATGAATTCGTTGACGTCTGCCAGCCCTGCCTGGCACCGCTGGGGCAGGCAAAAGCGTGCATCCGCACGCGCAATTCTACGGGTAACCACAGTATTCACTGCTAGACCAACAAAATCAGCAAGAACTTCAAACGGCTTCGCATCTTCTCGAGCAGCACCACAGCGCACAGCAGCCGCTTCGACAACCGAACCAGACAATGTCAAGCTTCGCACAGTCACCCCAAGGCACAGGCAAAGGTCAGTGGAAACACCCGCGCTATCAACCTATACCAAGGGAACGGGTCCCACATGGCAGCCGATAGGCCACAAAGGTTACAACCATCCGACATCGCATCAACCACATCAGCAGCAGTACAATAATTACCACCAACCAACCAGCGCACACATATATCGGGAACTGAAAACTGATAGCGCCGAGATTAACGAGACCAACCATGCCGAGACGCAAACCCCAACAGCCGACTGCAACCCCGGCAATTGCAGTGACATCGTATCACTAACCAGCGTTTGGTACCACTTCCAATCCCTGTTTCCTTTACAGAAGAGAACCAGGCATTCGTAAACGACATACCTGAAACTTGCCATAAAAAATTGGTTCTGCACGCTGACAAGCCATGAGCTACGCCAATATGAAGTCGGAGCTTGGCATGCGACCCAAGCCGCAGATCTCCGCAAGCTGGTATCAAAAATATTGGCGAGTGAAAGCGCTGGACAGGATACATATTCACTCTGCGTCACATCGCAATCACCCAAAGGCCACTGCTTGACAGGAGTCTGGGCGACATTGTAGCATGCACCTATATCTCCGAGGCCACTCTCACGAAGGAACAGGAGACGCATGGCGACAACAAACAGAGCACGAACACCTACACCAACATGGACTACTTGTTCCCCACTGGTAGACAACATGCACCGTGTCCATATTATTAACGCGCACCGGACGTACAGCTCAGGCGCTACCCGATTGAACGACCACCGTTCGACCCCCTCAATACGACCAAGCTAAACCCAGCAAGCGGGCAGGTGCTCGCGAGGAGACGCCCTCGCGAGAACCTGCCGTCAAAGTTCGAGAAACTCCTCGCAGCCAGCCTGTAGGGTGAGAGGGAGTTTCTCAAAAATCGCCGCGGGGAAGGGGGAGGCGCGTGCCTGCGGGGAAGACCCCGCCCTGCGGGCGCAGGCCATTTCAATCGACTCCCTCGCAGCCAGCCTGCAGGCTGCGATGGAGTTTCCCGAAATTCGCCGCTGCCAGGGCCGGGGCCACGGCCATTTCGAATAATTCCCTCAGCGCCAGCTCTATATATAGGCTGCGAGGGTTTTTTTTCCCAACCCTCCTGCGTTGGGTACTCGTTTTGAATAGAGCACTGTGGTCTCCACCTCCTCCTCCTCCTCCCGCCTCCTCTCTCCCCTCTTCGTCTCGCTTCCACGGGGACTCAGATTAGACCTCGCCGTCTCTGCGGGGCTGCGATCTGTGAAACTGTCGCCACTTTCGAAGGCTGCTGGGGTGGCCAGCGGAGTGACGCCCCACGGGGACTCAGATTAGACCTCGCCATCCGTGGGGGGCTGCGATCTGTGAAACTGTCGCCACTTTCGAGGGCTGCTGGGGTGGCCAGCGGAGTGACGCCCTACGGGGACTCAGATTAGACCCCGCCATCCCTGGGGGGCTGCGATCTGCGAAATTGTCGCTAGTTTCGAGGGCGGCAGGGGTGGCCAGCGGAGTGACGCCCCACGGGGACTCAGATTAGACCTCGCCATCCCTGGGGGGCTGCGATCTGCGAAACTGTCGCCGCTTTCGAGGGCTGCTGGGGTGGCCAGCGGAGTGACGCCCTACGGGGACTCAGATTAGACCTCGCCATCCCTGGGGGGCTGCGATCTGTGAAACTGTCGCCACTTTCGAGGGCTGCTGGGGGGCCAGCGGAGTGACGCCCTGGGGGACCTCGCCATCCCTGGGGGGCTGCGATCTGTGAAACTGTCGCCACTTTCGAGGCTGCTGGGGTTCAGATTAGACCTCGCCATCCCTGGGGGGCTGCGATCTGTGAAACTGTCGCCACTTTCGAGGGCTGCTGGGGGGCCAGCGGAGTGACGCCCTACGGGGATTAGACCTCGCCATCCCTGGGGCTGCGATCTGCGTCGCCACCTCCCAGCGGAGTGGCGCCCTACGGGGATTCAGATTAGACCTCGCCATCCCTGGGGGCTGCGATCTGTGAAACTGTCGCCACTTTCGAGGCTGCTGGGGGGCCCAGCGGAGTGACGCCCTACGGGGATTCAGATTAGACCTCGCCATCCCTGGGGGGCTGCGATCTGTGAAACTGTCGCCACTTTCGAGGGCTGCTGGGGGGCCCAGCGGAGTGACGCCCTACGGGGATTCAGATTAGACCTCGCCATTCCTGGGGGGCTGCGATCTGTGAAACTGTCGCCACTTTCGAGGGCTGCTGGGGGGCCCAGCGGAGTGACGCCCTACGGGGATTCAGATTAGACCTCGCCATCCCTGGGGGGCTGCGATCTGTGAAACTGTCGCCACGTTCGAAGGCTGCGTGGGGGGCCCAGCGGAGTGACGCCCTACGTGGATACAGATTAGACCTCGCCATCCCTGGGGGGCTGCGATCTGTGAAACTGTCGCCACTTTCGAAGGCTGCTTGGGGGGCCAGCGGAGTGACGTCCTACGGGGAGTCAGATTAGACCTCGCCATCCCTGGGGGGCTGCGATCTGTGAAACTGTCGCCACTTTCGAGGGCTGCTGTGGGGCCCACGAAACTGTCGCCACTTTCGAAACCTGCTGCGGGGTCCAGCATAGTGACGTCCTACGCGGACGCAGATTGGACCCGTCATTCTACTTCGATTTTCCCGCATCTGCGATCGACTGTATGTGTGCGAGGAACTAGACATGGAGTGGTCTGGCACTGACTGACGTCAAATCGTTGTGTGCCAGTGTCTCCTGGGGTGTTGCCTGATGTGCATGCAGCTCGTCGGCGCTGCGACTCGAGCTGGCGGTCGTCCTTCGGACCCGCAGAAACATTTGCTGAGCTCGATGAGCTAGGGGAACTACAGGAAAGAAGTGCAGGAAACGGAGGCCTGTCATGCACTCGCCGATACCTCGTTGCTCTGTCATCGTCTTTGCTGTTGCATGATCCTTATCTGGCCTGCCGGCGCCGCGGCTCGAGCTGGCGGTCGCCCTTCGGGCCCGCGGGAACATCTTCTGAGACAAGTGGACGCCGCCGCCTTACTTGCAGGCAGCGCATTGCATTCGCGGACAGCAGCATGGCAGACCGCAGTGAGATCCTCAGTCGCGTGGTGTTGCCAAGCCTGGTGGAGACGCGCGTGATCGACCTGAAGTCCCAATCGCGCGTGCACTGTACCTGCGTGGCGTTCAGGCACGCGCGTGATGCTGCTCGCTCCGCGTTCAACCAGTACGTCGCCAGTGCAACTTTGGACGATGGACAACCGATTGATGATGCGCGACCCCGGCCTTGAGTTTCTTTCCCGCGGGCCGCCCGCAGACCTGGCGGCGCGCCTGCGAGCGTTCAGCTCCCGCGCTGAAATGTGCGGGAAGGAGGCGGAGAAGCTAGCGGGCGAGCTACGCCTCGCTCGTTCCTTGCACTCTAAACAAGTTTTATCATGTGGAACTCTGCGACGACATGGCGCAGGCAGCGCTGCGGGTTTAGCTCGCACTTGAAAAACGCGGCAGTCTTCTGTCTCCTCCCGCCACTTTCATCGTCGTCCTATTCCCCGCCTCACATTCTCCATGCATGCTGCTGCTTCCGCGATGGCCTTTCGCCCCCCCCGCCCTCCATTCCATCCCTCTCCTACCCCTCGTTCCCGTGCCCGTTCTTCTTCGATCCTGCGGCCTCGATCCTCGTTCTTTCGATCGTCGTCCTGTGAATCGTGCAACGCGCGCGCATCCCATGTAGCTTGCGCAGCAAATCGCCGCGTCTACACTGTCGTTGTTCCTGCTAATGTTGGCATAGTCATCTTGCCATTTGATGCGCGTGGGTTGGGTGCGTCGCAGGGTAATTTAAAAATCGCCGCGGCCAGGGCCGAGGCCAAGGCCAGGGCTGGGGCTGGGGCCATTCCGCGAAACTTTCTCGCAGCCAGTCTGCAGGCTGCGGGGGAGTCTCTCGAACTTCGCCGCTGCTGGGGCCGGGGCTGGGGCCGGGGCCATTTTCGACAAAACGAATTCTTTCACAGCCATGCAGCCTGTAGGCTGCGGGGGAGTTTCTCTCTCGAGATTTTCCGGGGCCGGGGCCGGTGTCATGTCGAGAATTTCCCTCAGCGTCAGCGCGTAGGCTGCGAGGGAGTTTCTCAAGATTCGCCGGGGCCAAGGCCGGGGCTGGGGATATTTCGAGACACTCCCTCAGCCCCAGCCTGTAGTTTGCGAAGGACTGCGACAATTCCTCGCGGCCAGCCTGTAGGATGCGAGGGGGTTTCTCGAAACTCGCCGCTGCCAGGGCCAGGGCTTGGGCCGGGGCCGGGGCCGGGGCCATTCAGAATAACTTTTCGCAGCGAGCCTGTAGGCTGCGAGGGGGTTTCTCGAAATTCGCCGCGGGGGCCCGGGCCACTTCGAGAAATTCCTTTGCAGCCAGATAGACATTTTTTTGGAATTCGCCGCGGCTGGGGCCGGGGCCAGGGCCGAGGCTGGGGCCGTTTTGAGCATCTCTCTCAGCGCCAGCCTGCTGTCAGTTTCTCGGAATTCGCCGCGGCCGGGGCCGGGGCCGGGGCTGGCGCCAGGGCCGGGGCCATTCCTAGAATCTCCCCCGTCAGCGCCAGCCTGTAGGCTGCGAGGGCGTTTCTCGAAATTCGCCGATGCCGGGGCCAGGGCCGGGGCCATTTCAAGAAACTCCTTCGCAACCAGCGCGCAGGCTGCGCTTGGATGCCTTCCCGCTTTGCTGAGCGTTGAAGCCAATGTAATGCATTAGCAACCTCGAATGACCCACTAGTAACCCTTGCCAACCCGTTGCCAAGCCTTGATAACACTTTACACTTGCCAACACCACCGCATAACATGTAGGTCGTTTACAAGTTACTCCATAAACCTTTCCAACTTTAACGCATGCGGGCTTGCACGGCTCAAGCGATGTCGCGATCTACCTGCAGTTGTTATGCTGTTAATAACGATGCATCTGCGTTAGCTTTGCTTTCGCTGACACTTTCTGAACCTACGGTGACAGGCCTAGCGCGGCTGAGCTAAGTAGGTTAGTTAAGAGGCTTCGCGAGGCTTAACCGAGGCCCAGCAGACTTTTTGCGGGGCATCGCGGTGGAGTTCAGCCTTTCAGCCTCCGCTGCATCGCGTTTCATGCAGCTTGTTGTTGAAGTTTTCACGCCCCGACTTCCGCGCCTCAGTCTCGGCGGCGCCCTGGTCATTGCGATGGCACTGCTTGGAGGCTGCTCTCAATCTTGTCAGACAGGACATCATGGACTCGCTAGGCAAGTACAAGTATGGACCCTGTAACAAGCGCCCTGACGTCCCACCCGTGTTCGTGTTGGAAACAGTGCGTGCATCCAGATAACGCTGCGCCTTGCCCGAAAATTTGGGTGAGATCGGGGTCGAGCTCGGAAAGGCGTTCAGAAACGAGTTGAAGCATGCCAGTGCAGGCCGGGGTTGCAAGAAACACTGCTCGGGGGCATTTTGGGCAGCAAAGACCCCAGGCCCGCGGGGCAAACGATCAAGTTCTGAGGCGGCGGGGAGGGGCGTGTGCGTGTGTGTGTGTGTGTGTGTGTGTGTGTGTGTGTGTGTGTGTGTGTGTGTGTGTGTGTGTGTGTGTGTGTGTGTGTGTGTGTGTGTTTGATATATATAATATATATATATACAAATAGTATTGTTATTATTATTATTATTATTAATAAAACATGTGTGTTCTGTCTACCGAGATCCGAAGTCTTCCGGGCCCTAGGTCGAGTGGGTCAATGTGAATTCGGTCAACCAGGGTTTGCCCCCGTTCGACAATTGCATGTGTTTCGCGTTCCGGGGGTCGCGCAGCAACGCCAGTGCGCCATGCGTGCTGGACAAGTTGGCGCCCGGTGGTCGGCTGATCAAAGATGCCATGGTGGAGCGTAATCCGCCCATAGAGCCTGTGTTCCGAGGAAAGGTCTCGAGTGGGCCCTAGGCTCTGATTCGTAGATCTGGCATCGAGGAGCCTCCCGAGATTTTGAAAATTGGTCTTGAAGTTTTCAATAGCCATGGCGCGTCGCAGGTGTCAGGGATGGATGGGGCCCATGAGCATCTCGAGTTTGTCTGCTAGCATGTGCAGCAATGGTGCCGAGCTGATTCCTCGCCGGCACTGCCGGCGAGGAATCAGCTCGGTCTCAGGTGGTTTCCAACGGCGCGGAGACCGATCCCGTCTGGGCTGGGTGGGCTTCGTCGTTGATGAAGCTGTGCGAGGTCATTCCCTGCCATCAACTTTCGGGGGCGATGGGCGCGTTGCAAGCAGCTGTCAAGATAGGAGGGCGCGCTTCCTGAACTTTGGGCGGCAGGGGTGCGGGGCGAGGATGGAGGGGGAATGTGGTGGGGGGGCGGGGCATTTGCTCGCGCGCTCTGCCACCCCTCGCCCGAGGGCGCCCAAGCGCGCGAGCGGCGCTTGCGGCCGCGTCGGCGGCGGCTTCGTCGAGAGATTCGCGGGCCCCGTCGGCAGGGGGGGTGTCATTCGACGCCGTCGCGTTCATCTAGCAGCGCTCCTTTCGCACGCGCCCTCGCCGATCGACGAGGTCAGGGGCGGGGGGCGCGGGCTTCTGAAGGGCGGCGGCGTGGGGGGGCTCCCGAGCGAGCAGTCGGCGCCGCGATCGGCACTCGCAGAGCACATGATGTGCGAGTCTTGTGATGTCTTGAAGCGGCATCTGTGGGCCGCCCCAGCGTCGGGGCCTGCTTCGCTGCCGCGGTTGCAGGATAATCAGCGCAGTGCTGAACGGGGGGGGCGTCCCGCGAAGGCGTCGCCCATCCGAGTCTGGGGCGCGCAAGTCAAGGGGTCGCCGGCGCCGCGCCCCGTCTGCTCGGGCGACTAGCGGCGACCGCGGGCTGGCGACGGGGGGGCCCGGCAACGTTGGCCAGTCAGAGCGCGTGGGATTGGACGGGCGGAGAATATATGTCCACACTTGTCATGTCAGGATATCGTTGCATATATATATAATATATATATATATATATATATATATATATATATATATATATATGCATATATCTATGCGTGTATACATATATACATTTGTACATATGCATATATTCAGGCGTGCATGCATACATGTATGAATTTCCCGCCTGAACACATTGGCAAGTCGAGCGGGGGGGGGGTGCGCGACAACGCTTCAGATCTGGCATTCGGGTGGTTTCTTGGTCATCCACTTTCGGGGCGAGGGGGGCAAAGGGGGCTGATGCGGGAGTGGGCGGGAGGGGGGGGGGGGTGCCGGGAAGGGGGGGGGGGCGGCGCGCAGCGCAATTCTAACTGAGTGGCATTGCTGCGCGAGCGCCGCGTAGAATTCACCGCGTAACTAATGACGCATAGATTCTCTTTCCTGAAAAAAGAATTCGGATCCCCGCGCCGCCCCGCCCGGGTTGATCAGCTTATTTTTGTTGTTGCGTTTCCCGCGTGATTCTGCCCCGTCGCCCACCCTAGATGCGGATGCGCGCCGTCCCATGGGGGGCGGTATCGACCCCCCCCCTCGCCATCTCTTGCGAAAAATATTTGGCGCGCGCACTCGTGTTAAGTTTTCGTGGAGCCCCTGCAGAACCTGAAACGATGTGCGCGCGCGTCGTCACTCGCGCATGCCATTATCCTACCAAAACCGTGCATTTCGCAAGGGTTCCAGAACCGAGTGCCCAAACAAACAAATAAACCAACGGGTTTCGCAACGCGGACTTCCAAGCAAAACTCGCGCGCGCGCGCTCCTGCGAGTTCTTAGGACAACCATCGGTTTTTCAACATATTCCATACATGCTACCAAACGGGCTTCGCGCGCGTGTCGATATCCTTCGAACGCCCTTGTGCGCGTGCTGGGGTGGCGCGATCCGCGTAAAATATTGCCCTGCAGGGCACTCGTCGCGTTTGCCGCGACCGCATCTCGAACTTCTTCCAATCGCCGTCGCGAATGCGTCGTCGTCGTCGTCGGCGTGATAAGCATCGGCGCTGTCGCTGGCTGCCCCGTCGTCGCTGTCAGCTTCGTCACCCGCGTCGCTACCGCCGTGTTTGCCGTTGTTAACGTTGCCATGGTGCCGCGCCCGCCCTTGTCGCCGACTCGCACTGGGGTGCCCGCTGGGATGTGCCGAGCGGTCAGCTCCACCGCGTTCGCGTCGGTCGCGCCCAACTAGCCGGCCGCTGCGCGCGCGAGCATGCGCGGGCTTGCGCGGCCGCAAAGATGCACTAGCCAACGCCGAGCACTCATCGCAATCGCTGCCGCGTGGGTTTTGCAAACTAAATGGCGGGCGGGTGTGTGGGATGATTGCGCGAGCAGTGGTGGAGTTGACAATCTCAAGTTCGGCCAGTGAACTTCGCCGTGTAGGTTGCATTGCGTGGCATGCGCTGCGCGGGTTTCGCCGCGTATTTTTTTCATATCCAAAAGGGATGTAGGATCTCATCCCCCCTCAGCCCCGCCCAATTCCCCCCCTGCCCCCCCCCCCCCCCGCCCGGTATTTAGCGGCATTTTCTTTCGCATTGAAATTTGCATGTGATTCTGCCCCATCGCCCATCATCCCAAGTCTGAGTTCACATGCCGCTGGCCCCCCCTCTCGTCTCTGCAAAGAAATAGATGCGCGCGTGCCCGTTCGCCGACATAATTGTCAGTTGCGCGCGCGAGCGTCGTCGCGCGCGCAAGCCAGGCCCTGTCAACAAATTTCAGGTTCTGTGCGGATTCCCCATTCGAGTGCCCCGGAAAACATATACAGCACATGGTTTCGCGACGTGAGTCTTCAAAAAGCTCGCGTATTATATATATATATATATATATAAAAACAATATATATTACATATATATTGTTTATTATATATATATATATATATATATATATATATATATATATATATATATATATATCCTCCTCTCCCGAAAACCGTGCGCTGGCTTCGACCTTATCATTCACTGCTGCCGCGCGGTCTGCTCGCGCGCGCGAAATCGTTCGAGCGCCCTTGCGCGCGTTTTGTCGCGGGACTTGAACGCGCGGGGTGATGTGCGCGCGCGCGTCGTGGGGCGCGCGTGGTGAGATCCTTCGAAAAGCAGAGGCATCGCGCGGATTTGACAATGGGGTGTCCCGAACAGATGTGACGCGCGTGGCTTCGCAGCGCCAGTTTCCCAATGAGCATGCGTTGACGCTCTCGCGCAATCTTTAGATGTATATATATATATATATATGTATATATATATATATACGTATGTATATATACGCATATTTTGTGCATTCGGCCAAACGGGCCTCTCGCGCCGCGCGTAGAAATCGTCCGAGCGCCCTTGCGCGCGTGCTGGGTGGAGAGGGGGGGGGGGGCGTGATCCGCGTCACAAGCTGCCGCGCGGACCGCGCTCGCGCGTCGGCCGCGCGCGCGCTGCGAACTCTTTCTGCGACCTTCGTCGCCGACGCGAAGGTGCCGTCATCGTCGTCGACGTGATCGACGTCGGCGCGGTCGCTGGTTGTGCCGTCGTCGTTGTCGCCATCGTCGCTGGCATCGCTACTATCATCATCGTGTCTACCGTTATCGATGTCGACGTCGTGCCGCGCCCGCCCAAGTCGCCGACTCGCGCTGAGGTGCCCGCTAGGAAGCGCCCGGCGGTCAGCGCCGCCCAGGCCGCGTCGGTCGCGCCAAACTGGCTGGCCGCTGCGCGCATGAGCTTGCGCGGGCAAGGGCGGCCGCGGAGGTGCGCCAGCCAGCGCCCGGCACTCAGCGTCATCGCCGCCGCGTGGGTTTAGCAAGCCAAATTGCGGATGGGCGGGCGGGATGATTGCGCGAGCAGTGGAATTGACAACTCGTTGCGAGCGTTGTTGAATTGCACCGCGCATCTTGTAGCGCACAGGCTGCGCCGCATGGATAGCACCGCGTTGATTGCTAGAAACGAAGTGTTTGAGGCCCGCGCTGGCTCGCATTACTGACCGCCGATGCCGTGCATCGTCGCAGCGCTCTGCAGCCGTTCGTGGCGCTTCCCAGCTTTTTGTTAATTTGAGGTCGGATGCTGATTTCTCGCTATGGCGTTTGAGCTGTAATCTCCACGAGGGCGGTGGCCGTCAGTGCGCTTACTGGTAAGACGCAGATTCGGTCAGGGGTCATCGTGTCCAACGTGGCTGGCCCGCAGTTGGGCCATTTGGCGAGAGGCAGCGCGGCGCCGAGCGCCTGGCTGTCATGGGGGAGGGCCTACAACGCGGAGGTGCCTGGCATGGCCGACGTGCAGAGGAAGGTTCAAGTCGCTGCCTCGAGGGTGGAGCTGGGCTCCGATGAGCGCGGGGCCGTTGTGCCCAATGCTCGCAAGGAGGGGGCGCAGATGGAGCGCTCGAGCATTCGCAAGGGGGGCCGCGAGATTTCGTTGGTCGACGTCGCTCTCCCAGGCTTCTCGCTTGAAGGGGTGGCGGTGCCTGATGTCGCTATCAGGGTGCCTGTCGATGTCCCCCCTCGGGCTGCGATGGTCGAGGCGAGGGGCGACGCGTTGATTCGGCTCTGGGTGAAGCGCGCGGCGTTGCCCGCAGGCGCCAGGCGCAAGCATTCGTTCCCGTCGGGCCCCCGCCCGGAATCCGACGGCAGCGACGACGAGGGCGGCGGCGACTTCAACTCGAAGAGAGGCAGCGTCAACCGCGAGGGCCGCAGTTCGACGGGCGAGAAGGCTCCTGACAAGCTGGCGAGCCCTCGGAACGCGTGGCCGCTGGGAAGGCGGCCAGAGCGCCCGGGCCTCAATAGTAGATGGGTGGTGTAAAGTATCGCTGTCGTTCGAGTGGGCGTGTAGCCCGAGAAACCGTGCATCTTCTGTGCTCGAGCTCTTTCTCTGCCAGTCGTAGCTTATCTGGGGGCGGGGCCAAGTCGAGCTGGCTCGGCGTCGAGCACATTGTTTAGAAGTGGAGCTCGAGCGATGGAAACAACGTGGCGTCCGTTTCTTCCAGTGGCGACCTCCTACAATGAGAGTGGGGGCGGGGGGCGTTCGACGGGCCGTTTGAGTCAGCGGGCGCTTGGGCCGAGAGGGCCGCTTGGGGGGGGGGGGGGCGGGCGGATGATGCTTTCCACGTAAACATGCATGCGGGGATCAGTGGCGGGTGGGAATCGGGCGTTTGATCGCGCTGGCACTTGTTGCGCATAGGCAAAGGATGGCGACGACGAGGAGACTGAGGAAGGGAGCGATCGAGGCTGCTGTCGGGGAGGATGGGGTCAACTCGCTCCTCCTTGAGGGAGTGGCGAGCATCGCTTGCCCCCCCCCCAGCGGCTTCGATAGCTCCATGCTTCACTCTCCACCTTCTGAGCTCGATAGTTGCCCCCGTGCCTCGCCGGGCGATTCGCGAGATTCGCCGGTCCGGCGATGGCCCAGCAGCGGCCCCCCTCCGACGCTGCCACTATCGCCAAGGCCGCGTTGCTGCAGTCGATGGAGGTTGGAGCCGAGTACCAGTTGGCCACTGCGGGATATGAGCGTAGCGCAGTCGTCAAGCTGGGTAGTCGAAGGCCAGACTGTCAGATTGGATTGGGCCCCAAGGGCCAATCTGGCCCGGCCAAACTGGATGATTTGGGTTATTCGCCAGACTGGATTCGCGTTGGTTCCCTCGCCAGATTGCCCCCGTTTGCCAGATTGGGCCTGCCAGATTGGCGCCAGATTGGCTTCGACTACCCAGTCAAGCGGCGCGAGGTCGACCCCTCTGACAGATGCCGGCTGCGCATCATCAGCGACTTGACGGGCACCTCCGCGAAATTGGCGCCTACAGGTTACCGCGCCGACTCTTGCGACAGGTGCGTCGAAGTGACCTACAATGCTTTGAACGAGGGCTTGTCCGTCGCGATTGCGAGACCTCAGTCGAGGGTCCAGTTTGTGGACATGACTCCAGAGAAGCCATTCGACTGGGAGGTCATCTACGTCGAGTCGCAGATTTGGCTGAGCCTGAATGGCCATTCAGAGGAGTCGAGCTCCAAGCTGGACTTCGAGAGGCTGGGGTTCTACTGGAACCCTTGGTCGGTAGTCACAATGGACGAGTACCACCAAGATCATCAAGACTCGGAACCCAGGCGACGAGCTGGAGAGCAAAGAAGTGGACCCCCGCGGTTGCAGCCCAGCCTGTCAACTCTTCTACTCGTTCTTGCTGCGTGCTGCCTCTTTGGCGAGTGAGTAGGGGGTAGGTTTGAGGAACGGACCCAGCTGTGGACCATTTACCACAGCACCTTTCGCACTTACCAGTGCCACACATCCACTTACGCTTCGTCTCAGCCGCCGCTTGCTCTGTTTATTTCACCTGGCCGCGCGACGTACTCTGCGAGCCTCCTTACGGGCACGTTCTATATATAGAAGGTTTTTTGGGCGGGGGGCTAGTGGGACACCTTATACAGCTTGCCTCGCCACTGCTCTGGCTGCCTTGCACACCGAAGTGGATAATCATGCCACTGGGACACACCAGCCAGCGGAACAATGTGCCAGCAAGCCTTTTATTGCGTTGCTGCTCCCACTTGCTGCTGCACGCGTATTTCGTCCACTTTTGTTCGGAACCTCCCTCTTCGGTATTAGGGTGATGGTTTCGAGGCTCTTTCCCCCCGCCATAGCGGCGGACGCACCCTTATTCTGCGCCCTTTCTGGGCATTCAGCTTTTCCAGTACGTTTGTCTCTCCTTTACCGCACGGCCTGCCGCCGAGTTTGTCCATCGATCCGTTCATTCGTTTTTTGATATTTCTTTTTCTTCTTCATTTGCGCCATCCGAGCGACCCATCGGACAAGGAGGAGGAGGACGAGGAGGAGGAAAAGGGATTCGGAGACGAGGAGGAGGAGGAGGAGGAGGAGGAGGAGGAGGAGGAAGAAGAGGAGGAAGAGGAAGAGGAGGAGGAGGAGGAGGAGGCGGATGCCGGGCCCCTTTACCCCCACAGCGCCGACCGCGCCCCGCGGCTCCGCAAACAGCCGTTCTGGCTCGTCCCCGGCGGCCGCCTGCATGCGGGCCGGCGGGCCGCGGGCCGGCGAGGGGCGGCCCACGGCCCGCGGCCGAGGCGCGCTGCCGGAAACAGGCAGCTCGCCCTGCTTAAGCGAATCGCCATATGAAAGGTTTCTCCGAAGTGTTTAGGCGACCCGTCCTCCTCCTCTTCCTCCTCCTCCTCGTCCTCCTCCTCCTCCTCCTCCTCCTCCTCCTCCTCCCTCCTCCTCCTCCTCCCTCCTCCTCCTTCCTCCTCCTCCTCCTCCTCCTCCTCGCCCTTCTCCTCCTCCTCCTCCTCCTCCTCCTCCTCCTCCTCCTCCTCCTCCTCGCCATCCCCTCCTGGGGTCGCTTACGGCCCCGGGGGAAACCGTCCATCGCCATACTGCTACCGTTCCATGCCGATACCTTTCCGAGAGGCAGGCGACCTCGTGGAACGTGGCCGTGGTGCTGCTGACGAGGGCAAGCCTGAAGCGGGACGGCGCGTCGTTGGTTCTTGCTGCTCATCAGGGGAGGAAAAGGTTCCCATACCGCTACCTTCCCTCGTTTTTGCCGTTTCTGGCCCCTTGTCGCCACCGCCGGATTCGCTTCGAAATTCTTCACGCTTCGCGTATCCCCACCAGCCCATCTCAAAACAGCAACTCTTGCGAAGCATGCCGACAGTCGTGCTTTTCAGGCGTGTTTCCGCCTGCCCCCGCATATCTCCCCTGTTCCTCCTTCCTCCCGCCTCCTTGTACATCCTCCTTGTGGTGGGAGCGGGAGAAGGACGAGGCGGAGGAGGAGGGAGAGAAAGCGCTCCTCGTCGTTTGAGTCGTTTGGGGTTTCTCGTCCTGGTGTGAGTCGTGCGGGCCCTTCTTCCTGGTGTGAGTCATAGTAGTAGTAGTAGTAGTAGTAGTAGTAGTAGTAGTAGTAGTAGTAGTAGTAGTAGTAGTAGTAGTAGTAGCAGTAGTAGTAGTAGTAGAAGTAGTTAGTAGTAGTCAGTAGTAGTTAGTAGTAGTTAGTAGTAGTTAGTAGTAGTTAGTAGTAGTAGTAGTAGTAGTAGCAGTAGTAGTAGTAGTAGTAGT
>CAUYUJ010016825.1:165000-187500 GCA_963575745.1 Prorocentrum cordatum | reverse complement strand
TCGGCCTCCGCGCGCCGCCGCCGCCGCAGTCGGTCGAGGTAGGCCTCCGCTGTCAGGGGCGGGTCCTCCTCGTCCTCCGCGGCGCGGCGCTCTGCGCGCGGGAGGGGGAGGAGGAGGAGGAGGAGGAGGAGGAGGAGGAGGAGGAGGAGGAGGAGGAGGAGGGGAGGAGGGAGGAGGAGGGAGGGGGAGGAGGAGGAGGAGGAGGAGGAGGAGGAGGAGGAGGAGGAGGAGGAGGAGGAAGAGGAGGAGGAGGAGGATGAGGAGGAGGAGGGGGAGGAGGAGGAGGAGGAGGAGGAGATGAGGAGGAGGAGGAGGGGGAGGAGAGGAGGAGGGAGGAGGAGGAGCAGGAGTAGGAGGAGGAGGAGGATCATGCAGGAGGATCATGCAGGATGAGCTAGGGGGAGCCAGGAGGAGCTGGGAGGAGCCAGGAGGACCAGCACATCTGACTGGCTGATGTCTTTGTCGACTTGCCTTCAGCTGGGGAGCTTTTGGCCCTTTGCGCATTGGGCGGCTCTCGAAACAGCATATCGGGAGCGATGGGGGGGGGGGGGGCAAAATAGGGATTGCTCCGCATCCCTTGTCTCGGGTGGCGGCAAGTCTCAAATCAGTTGAGAGCAGTTGCTCTGTTATTGGTTGGAGGGAGGGCAGGGCGTTTGGCTTTGAACCATTTTGGCAAGCTATTCACTGTACGCACCGCGCTGCCCGCATGACGCGACACAACTTTCATTATCAGGTCGGCCGAGCGGGTGTATCAATACGTTTATCTTTGTGTGCGTGTATATATATATATATACATATAGATATTTATGACATGACCGTGCCTTTTCTCGGCGGGTTGCGAGAGAGTGACAAGCTCGGGTTCGGCAGAGCTCGCACATCCAAATGCCTTTGGACTCGATCCTCTGGAGCTCGCCTTTGCTCTCTTGGTCGATTCGGGGAGGACCGCCAACCACGGTCCCAGGACCCCCAGGAGGGGACGAGGAGGAGGCAGGCAAGAGCGGAGCGAGCAAGGCGGCGCTCACCAGCGGGTCAACGGCAGGTCTGGGCGTTGGTCTGCCGCAGGTGTTTCTTCCAGGAGGTCGAGCATCGACTGCAGGTCACGGCGGGAGGCCGTGCGCAATAAGTCTTTGGACTGGCATGGTGGATTTGCCACCCTTGGTGTGCTCCTGGGTTTCGGTTTCCGATGACGGCCGTTGCTTTGGCAGTCCTGTCGGCACGTCATTTTCTTTGGCCAAGCACTTGGGATGTCATCTAGATGCTGGTGTGCGCTTACTTCACATATGCCTGGAAGGGTACCACCGTAATATTAACCTTTAGCTAGCAGCTCGAACTTCGCCTGCACATTCTTCCTATCCAAACCAGGCTGGTCGTGCGTCTCTATTAGCCTCTCGGCGATCCGAAAGTATGGTCCTTGATTGTTGACACATGCGATTTAATGCTTGGCTGCGGGCGAGGTGGGCGGCAGGAGCCGTCCTGTCTGCCCAGAACGGTGAGCGGTGCATTCTCCGTTTTCGCCTACAACGGCGACGGCCCAGTCTGTCTGGTGCCACATCTGTTGGCCCTGCTGGAAGGGGCCAGGATGAGGAGGACGAGGAGGAGGGAGGAGGGGAGAGGAACGCTCAGGAAAGCTCAGAAAAGGGAGGGTCGGAGCCGTGGAATGAGAGGAGGAGGAGGAGGAGGAGGAGGAGGAGGAGGAGGAGGAGAACAGACGCAGTAGAGAGGAGCGAGGAAGTGTAGCGACTGAGGCTCGGCCCCCGCGTCCTCCTTGGCGTCCCGCCGCCCTCATCGCCCGCCCGAGGTGAGGCCTGGCGCGCAGGTGCCTCTGCGCCATGTCCTACGGCGCGCCGCCGGGGTACGGATACGGAGCGCCCCGCTCCCGCGCGGAGGAGGAGGAGGAGGAGGAGGAGGAGGAGGATACGAAGCTGAGGCGGAGGAGGCGAAGGCGGCGGATGATGATGCTGATGATGATGATGATGATGCTGATGGTGATGATGATAATGATGATGATGATGATGATGATGATGATGATGATGATGATGATGATGCTGATGCTGATGCTGATGCTGATGATGATGATGATGATGATGATGATGATGATGATGATGATGATGATGATGGTGATGGTGATGATGATGATGCTGATGTTGATGCTGCTGATGCTGATGCTGGTGCTGATGCTGATGCTAATGATGATGCTGATGATGATGATGCTGATGATGATGCTGCTGATGATTATGATGACGTTGATGCTGATGATGATGCTGATGCTGCTGCTGATGCTGATGCTGATGCTGATGATGCTGATGATGATGCTGACGCTGATGCTGATGTTGATGTTGATGCTGATGATGATGATGATGCTGACGCTGATGATGATGATGATGATGATGCTGATGATGCTGATGCTGGTGATGCTGTTGATGATGCTGATGATGCTGACGCAGCTGATGCTGATGCTGATGCTGATGCTGATGATGGTGCTGCCACTGTCGATGATGATACAGATGTCGATGCTGCTGATGCTGCTGATGATGCTGCTGCTGATGATGATGCTGGTGCTGCTGATGCTGCTGATTATGATGACGATGTTACTGATGCTGATGCTGATGACGATGATGCTGATGCTGCTGATGCTTTTGTGTTTGATCATGATAATGACGACGATGCTGATGCTGCTGGTAATGGTGCTGATGCTGCTGCTGACGACGATGCTGATGCTGGTGGTGCTGCTGCTGATGATGCTGCTGCTGATGCTGCTGCTGCTGCGGATGAATATGATGCTGATGATGGTGATGATGACGATGCTGCTGTGGATTATGATGATGATGCTGCTGATGATGATGATGATGATGCGGATGAAGATGTTGATGCTGATGCTGGTGCTGCTGCTGAGTATGATGATGCTGCTGATGATGATGATGATGATGATGATGCTGATGCTGATGATGATGATGATGATGATGATGATGATGATGATGATGATGCCGCTGATGATGCTGCTGCTGATGATGATGATGATGATGATGATGATGGTGCGGATGCTGATGCTGAGATGCTGATGCTGCTGCTGATGATGATGCTGATGATGCTGATGATGCTGATGATGAGGAGGATGAGGACAATGAGGAGGATGGGGAGGATAATGCGGCGGATGCGGATGAGGGTGAGGAAGAGGAAGAGGAAGAGGATGAGGATGAGGATGAAGATGAGGATGAGGATGAGGATGATGATGATGATGATGATGATGATGATGATGATGATGATGATGATGATGATGATGCTGATGATGATGATGATGATGCTGATGATCAGGAGGAGGAGGAGGAGGAGGAGGAGGAGGAGGAGGAGGAGGAGGAGGAGGAGGGAGGAGGAGGAGGAGGAGGAGGAGGAGGAGGAGGAGGAGGAGGAGGAGGCGGAGGCTGATGAGGAGGAGGCAGAGGAGGAGGCGGAGGAGGAGGCGGAAAAGGAGGAGGAGGAGGAGGAGGAAGGAGGAGGAGGAGGAGGACGACGACGGGGAAGCGGACGATGAGGAGGAGGAGGAGGAGGAGGAGGAGGAGGAGGAGGAGGAGGGGGAGGAGGAGGAGGAGGAGGAGGAGCATGATGAGGAGGATGCGGAGGAGCGCAGCGCCTCAGGAAGGCCTCCCGCCGCGCACGCGGGCGCGCGACGGACTACCCCCTTTGCGCCGCCTACTCACGGCACGGTGCCGTAAGAGCAGGAGGCGATGTAGAAGAAGAGCAACTGGAAGAAGTCGCCTTCAAGGCCGTGGACGCATGCCAACTTGCCGCCGACGAAGGAGGCGTCGCCACCGAAGACGCCGTGCCACCAGCCGACCACGGAACGGCAGCGAATCACGACATGGTCGATCAACGCGCAGCGTGGCTGCAAGAGGAGCCCCCCCTGCGGGGGCGGCGCTGCTGGGGTACGTCGGGCACGAGGCGCCAGGCCCCTCTCGACGCGCCTGATCGCATCTTGCTGGTTGCGGCGCGTGGACTCGTTGGGCGAGAGCCCATCGCACCTCAAGCCAAGCTTCCGCGCTGCGCGGACATTACCCGCAGCGCAGTGAGACCCGCGGCGCCTGCAACGTTAAACATTGTCGCCCCTGAACACGTCGCGCCCAAGCGCAGCGATGGCGCCCCCGACCTCGGCCAGGGCAGGTGGCGACGAGGCTGCGGAGGCCGAGGGCTGCGGGCCCCCATCGAGCGCCGAGGCCGCGCCCGGGGCCGTGCCAACCCTCTGGTCTTCGCAGAGAACCCAGCCCTCGCCGAAGGCGCGGAAGTACTCGGCGTTGAGAGAGAGCTCTGGCAACGCGCGAAGGGCGACGTACGCGATGAGAGCCAGTTTGCAGCGACTCGAGGGAGGGGCCCGTTGTGGCCGTGACTCCGCGTTGGGTGCATCGGCACCGCCCGAGGCTGGCGCAGTAAGCAAAGACATGGTCCGGACTGCGTGCCACCACAACGGGCCTGGCCTGCTCGCAAGGTGGCCTGGGGGCCTCCACGTCGCACCCCCATTGTTTGCGAGCCGCCGCCTGCAGTGCCGCCCGCGAAATGAACTGCAGGACTTTGCGGTGCTGTTTCAGCGCAGCCGTTGCCGCCTCAGCTACCGACCCAGCCTGTGCGTGAGAGGCCGCGCCGCAGCGCGCGATGTAGTCTGCCCAGCCGTTGCCTTGCCAGTCGCGCAGTTCCTGCGGATCTGTGCCCATGAGCTCCTCCAAGGACCTGTGCGCTGGCGCTCATCGGAACTGGGGGGGGGGGCGCAGAGTGCGCCTGCGGCTGGCCGCGAAGATGTCCCGCCGCGCTCGAGCATGCTTGACGCGACCCTGCTCGAGCTCGTGGCGCCGACGCTCTCCTTCCTGGGCGAGCGCCGGCAGGTCAGTGACGAAGCGCCGGTGGTCAGGGAAAGCGTTGAGCCCTTCCCTCGCGGCCGACAGTCTGCGCCAAGTGCGGAAGGGGCCGGAACCGCGCCCTAACTGGGGGCCGCGAATAAGGATCAAGCTGCGCAACAGCTTGTCCACATCTCCGCACCCTGGGAACACCTGAGTCGCACCCAGACCCATCGGTGTAAGAAACGGGGCCCCAAACGCCATGTGCGTCGCCCCAGAGGCAGACATCATGCCTCCCCGCATCTGCGCGTCGCAGATAAAGCGGGAGGCTCGGGCATGCCAAAAACGAAGTAGGACTGCTCGAAGTTCGGCGCGTTTGATCCAAGACCCGCTTGGATAAGTTGGTCGCGCACCTCAGCCAGCACTTGGGGGAGGTGGAAGATGCCGCGGCCATCCAGCGTTGATGTCGCTGTCTCGGGCCCGCCTTGCCCGCGCAGCGCATCGGGCGCCGAGGCTGGGGCCGCCGCCGCGGGGGGCAACGGGCCACTCTGTTCCGAAGCAACCGGCGGCGCACAGGGGGCACTCTGCGCGTCCAGCCGCGCGTTCTCTTGATTGCCGTCGCACCCGCCGGGCGGCGCAAAGTCGACCTCTCCATCAACCCCTTGCCCGATGCCCGCTGGAAAGAAGTCGCCCTCGGCCTCCGTGGTGCTGGGTCGGGTCGGCAGGGCGGGCAGGGTCGGGTCGGCCCGACTCTCAAGGTTGACGTGAGCTCGCTGGCATAGGTCGCCGAAGCCCTGCTGCATGCCAGGGTTCTGCGCTTGTCGCAGACCTTGAGCCCCCCTGCGGGGGGGCGGGTCAGCAGCGCGGTGCATTCCAAGAAGACATGGCCCCAGCATCGGGCGCAAGGGCCTTCCCGCAAGCCTGACATGGGCGCGTGGGCATGCCGAGCTTCATTTTCCCCAAGAATCGGCATGGGTATGTTGTCAGACCATGGCGCCTGTAACGCTCCCAGCTGCCTTGCGGCGTGGACGCCCTTGACCGCGCGCTTGAGCCCGCGGTGCCAGATCGGCGCGCCTGCGAGGGAGTACACGTGGCTGGCGAGGCGGTCGCGCTTCGGGCGCTGCGCGCCTTGCACCGCAGACGGACGTGGGTCAGCAGGGCTCGCGCGGCACAGGTCGTGCCGGTTGCCCAGGTCGTCCTGCGAGACGCGCGGCGCTTTCATGTCCCAGGCTGGCCGCCTGAGCGTCAACCGCGTCGCGGCCAGTGGAACTTTGGCATTGGGCCAACTGATTGGGACAAGCCGCTCATGGAGCGCTGTCCAAGCCCTTTGAAGGCGGCTAGGTGGCGCGCGCCCATCCCAAATCCAGGCGGCGTAGTTCAAGGCCAGGTCCAGCGTGGCATGGCAGATGGGGTCGTACTCCTCCGAAGGGTGAGCAAGGAGGTATGCCGTGACGCCCACGTGGTGTTTGTCACTGCGCCCGTTTAGCACCGCTGCCACGTTGCGCATCTCACGTAGGGGCGCGTCCGCCAACCCCGACACTCCAGCGCCGTGCCCTGCGGGCGGCATGAGCCCAGTCCGCCACAGGGTGGAGGCCTTGCGCCCTACCGCGCGACGCAGCATGAGGAGGCGGTGCTTGCGCTCCCGCGCGGCCTTCATGCGCTTCTTCTCAACCTTCCTCAGTGCTCGAGGGCCATGCAGCTCATGGCCAAGGTTGCGCATATTTCGGGCTTGGTGGGCCGCCCGGGGCAGCCGCCGCTGGGCCCCGTGCACCGCAGGGCGGGCCTGCGCTGATCCAGTTATTACCGCGGACTTAGCAGGTTGGAGAATAAGCCCGGGGTCCTTGGCCTCTGCAGCGAGCACCATCGCAGTGCGCAGCCGCAGCTTGACATCACAGATGTCGGGGGGGACCATCTGCAGGCCGATGTCGTCCACCAGCGAACGCGGCTTGATTGTCGGCGCAACCCTGCTGGCCCGCGGGGGGACACGGTACGTCAGCAGGTAGATGGGGTAGGTGGCATGTGTGCACCCCGCCAGCACCCCCTGAACGGCGACGAGGGAGCACGAGAGGCTGCCGCACGCCTTCATGCACCGTGGTTGCTGGTAGAGCTGCAGCAACATCAAGAGCAGGCGTATCGGGTAACCCAGCCCCCGTGCCTCCCGCATGGGCGCATGGGGACTCACCATGTCAAAGCATACCACCATGTCAAGGAGGATGGTGCAAGTGTGGTTTGCCGATGAGGCTTCCCGCCTCTTGCTCTAGATAGCGAGCGAAAGCCGATGCCGTGGATGTGGCTGCCTCGAGTGCCCCACATTTCGTCGCACTTATGCTGTCGTTGCCACTCTGCCGACAGCCCTCGGCGTGCTTTCGCCCAAACTCGTTTGAGAGCGTGGCTAAGCACAATCAGCCTGTGGCCACTATCTGGCTTAGGAAGACGGACCATCTCACTATACGGGCGGTCCAAGGGAAATCGCAAGTGCAGTTCAAAGACCTCGAACATCTGTGCCAACCAACTGAGAGCCTCATCCGATAAGTGCTCGAGCGCCTTGGGTGGAATGCGGGTGGGCCCCGAGGCGGTGACGAGAGATATATATATATATATATATAGAGAGAGAGAGAGAGAGAGAGAGAGAGAGAGAAACAAAATAGAGAGATAGAGAGAGATAGGATGGCCTGCCGTAAGTCATGGGCCGTCAGACTAGGCAGCTCCCCCCACGTGGGTGCATCCGTGGGTGGAGGCAGCTCTTCCAGCCCATGGGTCGCCCAGATCCGCTTCCACTCGTCCATGGTGCGGCCCGCGAGGATGTATGGCTGGGCGTCGGCCTCAGGGGCGACGATTTCCTGCTGCGCCCTGACCTTGGATGCAGCATGGGCAGCCTTCGCTCCCCCAATGAAGGCCGCCTGAGCCCAGCTGCGCCGGGCTCTCTCCGACGCGCCGCGAGCCGCGGCAGTGAGGTCCTTCGCGCGGCCCACGATGGCATCTACCATGTCAACAAAGCCCTCCGCAATCAGCCCGTCTCGCCCGCGCAGGAAGAACTGGCGGTAGCAGGGGTTGATGTTGGTCAGGACTTTTTCCTGCCCGAGAATGGGGCTCAGGAAGCAGAGGATGTCGTAGAAAACGCTGGCCGTCTTCTGCAGCTGCCTGGGAGCTGGAGACGCATGCGCCGCCGCCGCGTTCAATCGGTGACAAGAACGCTGGGCCCAGGTGCGTAGCCCAGCGTGCCGCAGTAGCCCACGCCCAGACTGTGGTTTCGTGGTACAGCCGCTTGCGAGGTGGCTCCTACCGCAGCTGTCGCCACTTCACCTTGGGGGGTCTGTGGTGCCTGACGAAGCGGCTGGCTCCAGGGCCAATTTTGTCGTGCCTGCCTGCGATCTCGTAATCAATGCCCTGCAGAACGGAGTCCCAGAGCTGCTGCAAGACATCATCAGGTGTGCCTGCCCCGCCGACGGCCTGTCCATGGGCCCATGTCCGACGGCGGTGACAATGGCCCGCGCGCCCCGATCGATCGCGCTTACTTTTTTTCTAATGGGCCAAAGTGATCGACGGACCTGCATCGGTCCCGATCGGGCCTGGACTGGACATGGTCCGTGCCGGCAACCTTGTGCGGCGCGGTGGCTGTTCGCGCAAATCGGCTATCCAAAGTATGCCAAGGAAAGGGGAAACGAGCACAGCCTACAGGGGGTGCTGCAGGCAGCGGTCGAGGCTCATCGGGGGCGCGGCGCCGCGTCGGCGTGTCCTTCCCATGCAGCTCCAGACCCACAGGGTAATGGGGTCTGGGAGTGCTCCCACATCCATGTGTCACCTCAGGCTGGCGAGAGACACGGGGCGCGAGGTTGCTGGCCACCAAGAAATAGCCGATGGTGGACACTCCGTTGGAGGTGGCGCACGTAGAGGCCGACGGCTGGGGGAGTGTGCCTGCCAAGGAAACAACCCAGTCGCCAATGTTGATGTTCTGGCCGTCGGCGTTCCAGTCGCCCCCGATGGTCCAGTCGAGGCCGCGTGCGTTCCACGCCGCCACGCGCTTCGCAAGCGCCCGTAGGATCGAGAGGTTGGCCCCAGCGACGCCGATGCCCTGAACCATGTGCACGCTGACGACAATCAGACCACCAGGGACACCCTAGTGAACACGAGCTGCCACAGCATGATGTGGAAAGACGACATGATCCCCATCGGGCGGCATCGTGGCCCTCACGTTGGTAGGCGCGGGCGCGCAGACTCCACTGGAGCACGACGCCGCAGGCGCTCCTCCCGTCTCCTCGGCAGGGGCCCAGAGGCCGTGCCAACGTGCATCGCTCGCAGCAGATTGAACGGCCCCGAGCCGCTTGTCGACCACCCGCGTCTCCTGGACCATCACCACCCTGCCGAGGAAGTGCGGCAGGAAATTGAGGAGTGGCCCGCGAGAGCCAGGGTTGACCGTGACCAACTTGGCCGCCACCTGAGAGTGCGCGTCGCCAGCGTCAGGCATGGCCGCGCTGGGGCCCTGCGCAAATGGATCGCGGCCCTCAGGCGTGATGGTGTCGTTGCCGCTAACTCGGTATCGAGGTGGTGCTTTCCGCCAATTGCGGAATGCACCCGCGGACTAGCCGGCCGCAGAATTTGTCTTCCCACCGCGGTCGGGGGCTCCAGCAGAAGCCGCCTCGAACAGGGCAAATAGGCTGCAGAACAGCGCCAAGGTCCATCCACGCGGGCGCGCCGCGCACGGTGAAGACGCGTGGACTGGAGTACAGGTTGAAGGAAGGCGCAAGCGCGGGGAATTCCAGGGGGTCCTCCGCGCCGGGAATTCCAGGGGGCCCTCCGCATCTTCTCGCGCCAGCGCGTGGCCGTTGGTGTACTCGCCACGCAGCCGCGCTTAGTAGCGGACTGGAGCGAATCGGTCTGAGGGCTTGTTCGTAGAAAAAGTGCCACTGGCAGGAGGTACGCTGTGCTCTTCGTCCAGTGGAGGCGGACCCACGCAGCCAGGACACGACCCAGAAGCAACGTGTACATAGTACGTGTTGCCCTTTGTGCGCCCCTCGTTCACCCTGACATTCCGTACATGGTACTTCCTGCCAGGAGGGCCCCAGCTGGCAGCCTGTGCATGGTACGTGCTGTCAGTTCACTGGAGGCCACAGCTGACATTCCGCCCATAGGACTTCCTGTCATATTGATGGCCGCGCAGCCCGTCACAACAGGCTGACGCATAGCACTCACATCGAGTGGTCTGTGCATGGCACGCGCCATTCGTGTAGCCGCGCTGGCAGGCGCTGCCCTCGGAAAGGGGCTGATCGAGCCTTTTTCTTCCTCTTGTGCGCGCCGTAGCCGCATGCGTGAAGGAGTCGAGGACACGCTTGTGCGCCACCCGCATGTCCGCGTCGGTGGCGTCGTCAGGCTGCGTGAGTCCCGCCGCCTCCAACGCCTCCAGCAGCTCGGCGGAATCCGTGAGGTCGATGTCGATTTCCATGTCGTCCTGGGCAGCTTACTCAGCGAAGACCTGCACCTGGCCCGCGAGGAGAACGGCGGTGGACGCAACTCCTCCTCCTTCTTCCCCAGCAGGGGTCGCAGGAGCCAGGGGAAGCAGAGGGCGCCTATGCCGCCGGCGGCTTCGCCTGGGGAGGCTCATGGAGCCTTCCGAAGATTTTGGCCGCCGTCTCCAGCTCCGCCTGAAGGCTGGAGCCCAAGCCGAGCTCCACGGCCAACCTCGCCAAGCTGCTGGACGTTGACAGCGAACATCGGCAGCAGCTCATGGAGCGTGGGCTTGCCAGCAGTGGGCGGAGGGGCTCGGTCGGCGCCCAAGCGCTGGACCTCCTCCTCCGCCCGCAAGACTTCGGCATCTGCCTCGGCCAAGGAGTCCTGGAGCACCGTCTGCTTGGCAATCAGTTCGTCGATGACCAGCTGCTTCTTAGCGTGCTCCTCGCGAAGGCGCTTGGCCTTGGCACGGGAGTTCCGCAGCCTCGTGGTGAGGGAGGTGACCTGATCCTCCAAGGGGCGCTCGGCGTCGAGTTCCTTGTCCAAGCGCTCCTTCTCTTCGATGAGGGACTTGACCTGCGCTGGGTCCGAGACCGCGGAGGATCCATCATAGACCTTAAGGGGCTCATTGATCTTCTTGATGCGGTCACGCTTGACCTGCTTCTCCGACGGGTCAGCGGTGCCTCCGTCGTCACCAGTGGGAGCCCCATGGGGGTGCCCGCTGTCCAACCCGAAGCCCGCCCCAGCAGCAGAAGCACTCTCCCCAGCAGCGACAGGTGCCCAAGGAGGGGGCGACTTGGCGACCGTGAGCTTCTTGACCATGGCCTGGAGGTCAGCAAGCTGCTTAGCCATGGAGGCGGTGTCGGACTTATCCTTAGATGCCCTGGGTGAGCCCGTGGACTTGGTCGCAGGGTTCCCTTTGGGCGTTTTGGGACCACCGTAGCAGACTCCTTTATGCAGGTTGAACTTGGAGCACTGCTTGAGGTCGCCACGGATGATCCACGGCGTGCCGTCCCTCGTGACGCAATCCTTGCAGCGCCAGGGGTCAGCCGCGAGGCGGCGCGACATGGCGGCGCCGTGACGGAAGTAAGGCCAGCCAGGCCGCAGTAACCGCTTATAGTCCAGGAGTCCTGGGGACGCCACCCAGGAAGCCCAGACGCCAAAACTTGGATCGCAGGAGAGAAATAGCCCTTCCCAATGTTTCTACCCCTGCAGACCCGACTCGGGCCAGGAAGGGCTGGAGGATGCGGAGGAGGAGGAGGAGGAGGAGGGGGAGTAAGAGGATGAGAATGGGGATGATGCGGATTATGATGATGATGTTTATGTTGATGCTGTTCATGATGATGATGATGCTGATGCTGATACTGCCGAAGATGGGGATGCTGCTGATGGTGAATATGCTGATGCTGAATCAAATGATGCTGATGCTGCTGATGCTGATGCTGATGATGGTGCTGCCGATGCTGATGATGCTGCTGCTGATGATCATGCGGTTGATGACGTTGATGCTTATGCTGACAGTGTCGATTATCATGATGATGCTGATGACGCTTCTGCGGTGATGTTGCTGATGCTGATGGTGCTGCTGACGATGCTGACGATGCTGCTGATGTTGATGAGGATGATGCTGCTGAGCTGGTGATGTTGATGATGCTGGTGATGCCGATGCTGCTGATGATGCTGATGCTGATGGTGATGCTGATGATGACGATGATTATGATAGCGCTGATGGTCATGCTGCTAATGATGATGATGCTGATGATGCCGATGCTGATGCTGCTGATGACGATGATGATGTTGCTGCTGATGATGATGATGATGATGACGATGAG
Source organism: Prorocentrum cordatum (assembly GCA_963575745.1). Taxonomy (NCBI): domain Eukaryota; class Dinophyceae; order Prorocentrales; family Prorocentraceae; genus Prorocentrum; species Prorocentrum cordatum. Next base: position 175,403 of record CAUYUJ010016825.1, on the reverse strand, counting down.
GATGATGAGGACAATGGTGATGATACCGATGCTGCTGCTGATGGTGCTGATGATGATGCGGATGTTGCTGCTGATGATGATGCTGCCGATATTGAGGATGATGACGATGACGATGACGATGACGATGGTGATTGTGATGATGATGCTGATGCAGCTGCTGCTGATGATGAGGATGATGATGCTGGTGATGATTTTGATGCTGATGGTGGTGGTGGTGATGATGATGACGATGCTGCTGTTGCTGATGATGATGCGGATGCTGATGATGATGGTGATGATGATGCTGATGACGATGACGCTGATGCCGATGATGAAGATGAGCATGCTGATGCTGATGCTGATGCTGCTGTTGATGATGCTGCTGATGCTGATGGTGATATTGATGATGCGTATGATGATGTTGATGATGCTGATGGTGATTATGATACTGATGCTGCTGATGATGATGATGATGATGATGATGAGGAGGATGATGATGATGCTGATGCTGATGCTGGTGCTGATGATGATGAGGATGATGGTGATGCTGATGCTGATGATGATGATGATGATGATGCTGCTGATGATGATGATGATGATGATAACGATGTTGCTGATGATGATAACGATGAAGCTGTTGTCGCTGTTGAGGAGGAGGATGATGAAGAGGAGGCGGGGGAGGACAGGGAGGAGGATGCGCAGGATGAGGAGGAGGAGGAGGAACAGACGGGGGAGGAGGAGGAGGAGGAGGAGGAGGAGGAGGAGGAAGAGGAGGAGGAGGGGGAGGATAATCCCAAGAGTCATCAACGATGATTGAATTAGCCCGCCCTCCAATGTCCCTCTTCACAGGCCCCACACAACGCTTCATTCCCATTGAGGGGACTGCGTCGTTGGAAGACAACCTTTTGACGACCTGGAAGCATGCCAAAACATTGTTCTGGGGATTCGACGCCACTGATCAACCTGACTGCTGCGTCCTGACGAGCTGGAATCGTGCCAGAAAGCCATTCACTTACCGCGAACCAACATACTTGTTGCACCCGCATAACCCTGAATCCTTCCAACACGCTATTTCTGGTACGTTGACAATGGAAGTCCGTGAAACTCTTGCAACTTTAAAGAACGAATGTGCGCGGCGCTGAGGCGAGAACCGCATTTTGAAAAGGAACCGCCTTCAATCCGTGAAACTCCCACCCGCCCTTAATTCGTGAAACTCTTGCACATTGTTTAAACGAATGTGCTCGGCGCTAAAGCGAGAACCACATTTTGAAAACCACCCGCACTGCATGTGTGACGCTGTTGCCATTTTGTAAGCTTCGGAGTCATACATGGTGAGGAAGTCTCAGGCGAAACGCCCCGCCCGCCCTAACAACTGGCCTCGGGATGCGACAGGGAACAGTTATGTACAAGGAAAAGGAATGGAGGAGGAGGAGGAGGAAGAGAAGGAGGACACATCAGTATAATAATACTTATCATAATAAGACGAAGAAGAAGCAGAACACGAAACTACTACAAATGGTAGGAATCAGACTTAGAAGAAGAACAGTAGTGCGAATGGTAACAATAATACTATTAATGCGAACCATCATGATAAGAAGAAGAGGAGGCGGAGGAGGGGGAGGAGGAGGAGGAGGAGGAGGAGGAGGAGGAGGAGGAGGAGGAGGAGGAGGGGGAGGAGGAGGAGGAGGAGGAGTGGGAAGAGGAGGAGGAGGAGAAGGAGGAGGAGGAGGAGGGTTCCTCGGCCTGAGGAGGTCGCTCCGCAGCAGCAACCGCAGCCTCTCCACCTCGCCCGCGCCCTCGCTGCTCGCTCTCGACAGTCCTCGTCCTCGTCCCCGTGTGCTTCTCGTCCTCATCCTCCTCCTCATCCCTCATCGTACCCTCCTCGTCCCGCCTCCTCCCTTTGTCCACTTGTCGTCACCTGAGATCCTGGCGTTGCAACTTCCCCTAAACAAGCGATTTCGCCAAGTTTCGTGCCCTGTGGCCATCACAAATGGATGGGGCTCGAAAACTTGCCGCAGAAAGACGGGGTCCAAGGCTCCGGCTGTGTCGTGTGGCGATTTTTATGATTTTTCGCGACCTTGGATCTTAGAGCCTCCCATTTCCCACCTCCCTCCCTCCTCCCTCTGTCTGTTCTCCCTTCGCTCCACATCCTGCACGTCCTCTTCCCCTTCCTTGTCCTTTGCCGATCCTTTCGGTCCTGCTCCTTTTCTGGCCTCGGTGGATCTTTGGGAGTTTATTCGGGCCCCTTCAGGGCCCACACTGGGAACATTTTGGTCCATATTGGGGCCATATTAAGCATCGCAGGCCTATCGGAAGCCGATAAGATGCGGATGCGAGCATCGCGTGAAACGTTTAATGGCGAGTTTGTTTTGCCTCTTGGGTGCCTCCCTTGGAGGTTCGGCGGCCGCCTGAATCATGCTGGGGTCCTTCCTGGGGGCCTCTTGGAGACATAGCGCGCCGCCGCCGCAGCTCCCCGATCCTTTTTCGCGAAGCCGCGACCTGCTGGGAGGCGCCGTCGTCTGTGGATTGGTCCCAGCTGGGGGCCGGCTGGGGGTCTGGGCCAGCACTTGTTCTGGCCAGCAGGGAGGGCGAGTGAGCTCGGGGTTCTGGGCTCGGGAAGGCTTGTTGCTTTCTTCGGCCTCCGGGGGCCGTGCTTGGGCCCCAGGACCGTCAACCGCAGCTCTGGGGTGAAAACTGCACCAGACGGACCCCGGGCGGGGTCCAGGGACAGATCTCGAGAGGACCTTTCATCCGCCCCCTCTTGACCGATCTCCTCGGGGCCCGACCGGCTCAGACCCCTGGGCGTCTTCAGGTCCCAGTTGGGGGCGCGGACCAGCGCCCCAGGCTCTACATCCGTGGATGCGCCCGCTCGCTGTGGGGTTCGGCGTTGCGCCGCCGACGGCGCGACGCGCCAAGGAGGCTGCGAGCGTCAACGGGGCGACGCGTCAAGGAGGTGCAGCGGGAGCAGAGGGACAATGGATAATGCCAGTGCCGCGGACAGCTCGGCAGCGGGTGCGGCACAGGAGCTCGGCAGCTCTTGCCGGGGCGGTTTTGACCAGCTCCGTCCAGCCGTTCAGGCCATTGAGAAACGTCGGGATACGACAAGCCACGGAGAGGTCGTGACAAAGCAGATCCAGAACATCCGCGCGGGCGCTGCCTCGTTCGGCGACTTGCAGTCAGGAACTTCGATATAGCATAGCGGGCCGCCAGTTCTGGCCCGCCACGCGTCGGCGCGACATGCTATATCCACGTCCCAGTCCAACGTCAACGTTCCGAGCCTGCCCCAGCCTCCCGTGGAATCTCCGCGGATGCTGGTATACGCGAGGGCGCGACGCGCCCCATGGGCAGCCCAAATGTACCTGCCGAGGTGCTTCCCTGGGCAGCCCGATGGTACCCGCCAGAACGTTTCCCTGAATCGCCCGACTGTACTTGCGAGGGCGCTTCCTCGGGCAGCCCCAAAAGATACCTGCCAGGACGCTTCTCTGCTCAGCCCGACGGCACCAGACTTGGTATCGTCTTGGAATATGTTTAGTTGAAAGTTCTATCCATTCCAAGTGCATGACACTGCTGCCCTGTGGTGCTATTTCTTGTCGTCACCTCCCTGCGCCCAGTGCCGATAGGTACCCAAACGCAACGGGCGGCCCGGCGTTCGAGCGGCGAGGGTGGAACCTGATCGCGGCAAGGGCGGAACTTGATCTGGGGCTGGAACCTCGATGAGTCGATGAGGCTGTTGTAATAGTGGCGCACCGGCAACTGACCTCCGCTCCGCAGAACTGACCGAAGTGCATGCGACCCATTGCGCAACTGGCGTATGCAGCTGGAGTGCAAAACGAGGACGCAGTAGAGCCGATAAATGCCGCCGATGGATGATGCAGGGCACCGCTCGCGTGATCCACGGCGCGGGTCCGCCTGCCCGCCCGCCCCGCCGGCCCTGGCCTCCCGCCTGCGCATTCGTCGTCGTATGCCTGCCTCTCCCCTCTTCGTCCCCTTCCGCCGGGCAGCACAGCCTGCCCAGGACCAAAGCGGCGCGTAGGGCTTCGGCCCACTCTTGGCCCGATGGATGGCCCTCTTGCTGCGGAACTGATCGCCTTCGGTTCTTGCTGCAGCTGCGGCCGCTTTCCTCACCTGCTGCTCCTGGCGCGCACCACCCCTGATGTGTACGGGTGTGATGGTGCTTTGCGCCAGGCGGCGGAGGATGCCGGGATCCGAGGTTCCGTCGCGGGCCCTTGCGTGTGGAACTCTTGCCGGCAGCGTTGGGGCGCCCTCGCCTGCGGCCAGGGTGGGGCTCTCCGGAAGGAGGCCGCCAGGGCGTCCAAGATGAGCAGGAGTGTTGAGGCAGACCGCTCCCCGAGACGAAGGGTACAGGCGATCGACAAATGTGAAGTCACTGATTGACCACTGGCATCTGATGGAGTCGAGGTCGGCGCTGAGGGGGCCCACTTGGAGTTTGACAGCTGCGTGGAAACTGAAGTGGCCACCAACCGCAAACTTGGAACTCCGCGAGTTGGTGTGGACGTCGCAGTGCCAGGACGATGCTCCCTCGCCTCCTCGAAGCGTGCCCGAGGCGAAGGTCAGCGCGTGGCCGGCGGCCACCCAGCTGCTGTGCAGACACAAGCTGGACCCCGGTGCCGAGTCTCACAGTTTTTGAATGGTTCTGCCGAGTGCGTATCACTACTCGCAAATTGCCGAAGAACCATACGTCTGCCTTTGTGTAATGTATCGTACATCCCCTGCGGCGGATCCAGACCATTTGCGAGTAGCGACTTTGCGAGTAGTGGAACGCGCTGGTCTCATTTTCCTTGGCTGTTCCAAGTTCTCGCCTGAACTCTCCCCACGACTCCGTGGTATTTGCCCGAAGCCCATTTCCTTCACGCGGCTGTCGCCGACTGCGCCCGGCCTTCGCCTGGCGCCAATTTCCTTCGCTCGTCCTCCTTCCCTTGTGTTTCCCCTCCTTGGCTGTGGCGTGTTTACTCAAGTGGCTTATGCTATCCTGACGGCCCCCTAGAAGGAGCGAGTGCTTGCGACGATTTTGGAAGGTATCAGGTATCCAGTGGGTCAAGAGCTTCTTGGATGTATATGCGGGGCTCGTGGGAAGCCTCTCAGGGGCCTCTTCGAGGACTCTTGTGTGCATCTGGGCGGTGACTCTGGGGCCTTCACGGTGGCCTCTTGGGCCTCCCCCTGTGGTGTCCCTCGCGTTGTGGCACATGTTGGCTTTGGGCGGTAGCGCCGCTTTGTTTTGGGTGACCCTTGGTCCGTCTTGGCCTCCCCTCCATTCCTCTTCGTTCCCAACCATCCTGTGGTGTTGGGTCCTCGATTTGAAGAGACGTCCCCGCGTTCCTTCTCTCCTCCTCCTCCTCCTCCTCCTCCTCCTCCTCCTCCTCCTCCTCCTCCTCCTCCATCCCGTCACCCCCCTGACTTTGGCATATCCCTCACACGTTTCGTGGCCCTATAGAGAGCTCCACCGAAGGCCCCAGCGGGGGTGCCCGCATGCGTCCGCCACGCGCAGTACAGCGCTTCGTGGCCCCATAGGGAGCTCCACCGAAGGCCCCAGTGGGGGAGCCCGCATGCGTCCGCCACAACCAGCACAGCGCTTCGTGGCCCTGTGGGGGTCTCCACCGAAGGCCCCAGGTGGACCGCCCGCATGCGTCCGCCACACCCAGTACAGCGTTTCGTGAGCCCACAGGGAACTCCAGCGAAGGTCCCAGTGGGACCCGCATGCGCCCCCCCCATCCAGTACAGCGTTTCGTGGCCCCAACATGGGGGCCCCACCGAAAGCCCTAGTGGCACCGCCCGCATGCGTCTCCACAGCCCACTACAGCGCGTCGTGGCCCCGCAGGGAGCTCCACCGAAGGTCCCAGTGGGACCGCCCGCATGCGTCCCCCCCATCCATTACGGCACGCCCCGTCACGCGTTGCGTGGCCCACCGGAAGCGGCACCCACAACGCGTTATTCACATTCACATTTACAGATGGTTGGGTCCCTCGCTAGGATATTTGTTTCCTCTGCTCCTGCTCTCGCTGCTGCTCGGGCAGGGGGCGGTTCGCCGCCGCAGCATCAGCGGCTCGCGCGGCGTGGGACGGAAATGAGTGCGCCATGTCGCGCGCGCTTGTCCGTCGTTCTCGTCGTCGTCGTCGTCGTCGTCGTCGTCGTCGTCGTCGTCGTCGTCGTGGTCGTCGTCGTCAGGTCAACTGCTTACGGTATTTTCCGTCCGCGGCTGACCTCGTCGTCGCGGCTAGAATCAATCGCGAGATTTTTAAGGAACTTGGCCGACTTCAGTAGCAAGCCAAGCCCGTGCTCAATAAGATGGACTTCTGCCCAAGGGCTATATCTCTCGTACGCGCATGTTGCCAGCCGAACGCGATGAGAGCACCGCCAGAGTTGGTTGCCTCGGTACAACCCGAGCAACAGATGATGGCATCCTCGGGCGCCCCAGAAGCGCAGCTCGAGGCCATTTCCGACGCCTCATTCGAGACGGAGAGCAACCAACGGGCCGCCCGCGGGGCGCGGGCAAGTCCTGCCAGCCGACCGCGCAACCAGTCACGGTCCAGACCATCCGCTCCAGCCTGACGAACTCGCAACGTCGGTTTGGCGATCTCCCGAGAGCGCGGCATGATCCCGCTTGGAGTCGGAAAACCAGGGTCTCCATGTTTACCCAGTCGTTCCCGAACGAGGGAGCGAAGCGGAAGGAGAACCTGCCACGGCTCAGCGGCGGAGCCGAATGAGCTCCCTGCATTTTCGACCCTAAGCATGCAGAAACCCTCTTGCTGGAAGTGTGGGGACATTGCGAGCCCCCTGTGACAGGGCCGAAGGGCACGACATCACAAGCGCCAGTCTGAGCAATCAGGTGCAGAACAGCAACTGCCTCACCTTGCCTCAGTGGCGAGCCAGGACCACATGCCAATCAGAGGGACTCCGGCCCAAGGGCTGAAGCTGCCCCACGCGCATCCTCATGCGTTGGCTGCGACGGAGGGCCTCTTATTTGTGCTTTGAGTAATTGCGTCCACCTTTCGCCCATCACTTTCATTCGGCTTTGTCCCAGCTGTCCCTGGCTCGGTCTTGCCTTCGCCCTTCGCCCATTTCCTTCGCTCGGCCTCGTGCCGTCGCCCGTCGCCGAATTCCTTCGTTCGGCCCTGTCACCACTGTCTCGACTCGGTCTTGTCTCCAGCTGGTAGCGTCTCCAGCTGGTAGTCAATTCCTTTTTTTTCTGCCCTGTCTTGGCTGTCCCTGCACTTGCTCGGCCCTGCACCTCAGCCCGTCGCTCTGCATTTCTCCTCGCCTGGCATAGGACCGTCACAATCCCACGTTCTCCTCCTTTCCTGGTGCGTGGGAAGGGAAGGGACCCAGAACATATCTATCGCTGCTCAGCTACCTGCCTTGGTGGAAATATGCCCCTGTCGGCACACACCAGCAACAGCACATGTGACCACTGCGCGCCTCACTTTGCCACCGCCTTTGTTGACATCCTCCTTCCTGTCAGACCCCCGACCTCGTGGACCCCTCGAGGTTTTGACCCCTTCCCCAGGATTGTTTTCATCCCGAGCTGGTTTGCGATGGTCCCGGGGCTAGGTAAGGCCTCTGGATGCTGAACATTTGTAAACCAATCGGTCGTGGCTTCTCCCGGACGCGAGGATGCATGGCCCCCCGTGAACTGAAGTGACACGCCGAGTCTCTACGCCACACTGGCTGCAGTGCTGACGCGGTGGCCAAAATTTTTGTCTGTCCCAGCCGCCGCAGAAACACAGTGCTGCAGCGCAGAACATCTTCATGCCGAAGGTGTGCCGCTTGACAACTGCCCTCCAGACGGGCTTTTTTGGATCGCGCCGGGTCGAAACGGACGCCCGTCCGGGCCTTCCGTCTGCGGAAGCGACGACGGGCGAATCGTCCAGGGGCGGGCATGACACGTATTCGCCAGGGAGCTTCGCCGAAGACATGGACCGTCGTCGCCGATAGATGCACAGTCAACCCGCATGGTAAGGATGAGCGACTTTCCAAGGTTACCCTTGCATCCTTTCCCGTCGGCCCATCCTCGGCCGCTTTCGCTGGCCGCGCCCCGCTCGCAATGTGTCGGCATGGCCTTCCAAGGCCCTTGCGTCCTTATCGCGCGTCCTGAACCGTAAAAACTTCGCCCCCTGCCGCTGGCCCCATCTCTCGGATAATGGGGCATGCAAGAGCTATGTTGTGAGGCCTGGGCGCCGTCGTGGAGCAGCGTCGGCTCTTGGAGCGCTCATAGGGGGCCCCCTGGGCCCTCTGGGGACGGTCCTTGGCGCCTTTGGAGCATTCCTGGGCCGTCTCGGAGGCCTCTTGTGCTGTCTTGGGGGCCATTTATGAGGGACCGTGGCCTCGAACGCGCGAGTGCCGCGTACTCTACGAGGTCTTATGGCGACGGTCACTCGAATCACGCGTATCACTCTACCAGGGATCGTGGCTTCGGGGGCGCAGATATTAGGTGATTTACGAGAGAGTATTGCCTCGGGGACAGTCTACAGCAAACTGGTGGTCTCGGGAGCGCGAACATAGCATACTTCGCGAGGGTTTATGGCCTCGGGGACGCGAATCTTGTATAATTCAGAAAAGGAAGATGGCTTCGGGGGCGCGAATATCATATATTTTTTTATGTGTCCCAGGGCCCCCCAGAAATTCTGAGACCCTCCCATGTGAAGGTAACCAGGGCGGTTTTCGGCTTCCCTCGTCGCGCGGACTTCAACAATTCACAGCATGAAGCAGAACACAGAATTGTGACATCGGAGGCGGAAAGCTTCAATGGAGGTAAACCACCTGGACCAAACAATTGGCGTTTACTGACTGGCCCTGGGCGTTTACTAAACCGCCCTGCCCTGTCGGTTCCTTCTTTGGGCGCGTTTATTAAACGGCTTCGCGTGTCGGAATTGTTATTATATGGTTGGATTTCTTGATTTCTAAAACTGGAGCCGGAGCAGGGAGCAGCAAGCCTGAGCCGCGGAGCCTGATGGTCACCGCCCACCAAACCACCCCAACCCAACCCAAAGGCCCCGATTTGCCCTCCATTTCCAGTGGGTGGGGGGATGTCGGGGAACCTTGAGAAAGCAGGGGTGGAACCCGTACATCCCCAGCCCGAAATGGGGGTCTTCGGGTTGGGTTGGGGTGGTCTGGTAGGTAGTCAGATGGCCCCGCAAGGGGGCCGGCGGGCACGGGCTGACTGCATGGCTCCCCCCTGGGCCATCCGCCCCCGATCGTCGCCGCCGGCTCCTCCTCCTCCTCCTCCTCCTCCTCCGCCTTTTCCTCCTCCAACTCCGCAGCGTCCTCCTCCTCCTCCTCCTCCTCCTCCTCCTCCTCCTCCTCCTCCTCCTCCTCCTCCCAGACATCGCCCCGCCCGGCGCCCCGCAGGCAGCCCGCCGCCGTCGTCTGGGTACTCGTCGTACCCGCCGACCGGGTGCCCGTTCGCTCTCCCTGCATGGGGTTAAGTCGGGCATGCCCCTCTACAGGAGGGATATTCAAACATAGTCAAAAACTAGTATTGGGACGATTTGTTAGGTTTGTTTTTGTTTTTTATTATCATTCAGGGCTAGTTCTTTTGGGGGGTGGGTATTTTTATTGTTTCGCCGAAAGCCCGCCTGTAGGGGGACATGCCCGACCTCAGCCTGGAGGGGCGGGGGGGGGCAGGAGCAGGAGTCGGCCAGGGGTCGGCGGCGAGCGAGCGGGGGCAGTTTCGGGTTCGAGACTCGAGGTTTTCGGGCGTTTCCGTCGCTTGTCTCTCGGCCAGCCTCGGGGTGCTTGTCGGCAGCTGCGCCTCGCCAAAGGCGTTCCTGGGATGCCCGGGTCGTCCCGAACGGCCGCCCGAGGCCCGAGTTATGACCCAGAAAGCCAATTCGGCGGCGAGCGAGCGGGGGAGGAGGAGGAGGAGGAGGAGGAGGAGGAGGAGGAGGAGGAGGAGGAGGAGGAGGAGGAGGAGAAGGAGTAGGCCTTATCAGAAGGTGGCGGGCCTTCCCAGGAGCCCTCCAGCCATTGAGAGGTCTTCTGTGTCTTCGGGGAAGGCTCAGAACTCTCGGGAGGCCCGAGAACTTCTGGGCCTTCTGAGAAGGCCCGCCCCGTCTCACTTCCCCCCCTAGGCTCGCCGCCGAAGAAGGAGCTGCAGGAGCTGAAGGAGTACAGGGTCGGGGGCGTCCGATAGTGGGGGTGGGAATGATTCTTCTCGGGGGCGTCCGAGAGTGGGGCGAGGAGATTTCTTCGTCGGTTCTTGGGTGCTTTCTCTCCTCTGGGTGCTTTCCAGCAGCTTCGACTCGCTGGGAGCGTTCGCTGGGTCACCCGCGGGGGCGCGACGATAATCGCGCTTCGTGCGTCGCGGTCCCGGCCAGCGCGGCCGCCCTTCTCCATGGGGGCGGCGCGTGGGCGCGAGGGTGCGAAGATCAAATCGTGCGCCGCGCATCGCTGGGCGCCAAAAGGTGACC
>CAUYUJ010016825.1:107500-160000 GCA_963575745.1 Prorocentrum cordatum | reverse complement strand
GAGGAGAATGACGACGAGGAGGACGAGCAGGAGCAGGAGCAGGAGCAGTAGCAGCAGCAGGAGAAGGAAGGCAACGAGAAGGGAAGGGCGAGGAGGTTGAGGAGGATGAGGAGGACTGATGATGCTGATGATGATGCTGGTGATGAGGACGATGGTCATGCTGATGACGATGGTGATGCTGATGATGATGTTGATGATGCTGATGATGATGATGATGCTCATGTTGCTGATGATGACGCTGATGATGATGATGATGATGATGATGATGATGATGATGATGATGATGAGGAGGATGATGGTGATGATGATGATGATGATGCTGCTGATGATGATGATGACGATACTGTTGATGCTGATTTTGATGATGCTGATGGTGATGATGCTGCTGCTGATGCCGATGATGATGCTGATGCTGATGCTGCTGTCGCTGATGATGATGCTGCTGCCGATGATGATGATGATGCTGATGCTGATGATGATGATGATGATGATGATGATGATGTTGATGATGATGATGATGATGATGATGATGACGAGGAGGAGGAGGAGGAGAAAGAAGAGGAGGAGGAGGAGGAGGAGGAGGAGGAGGAGGAGGTGTAGCAGGAGGAGGAGGACCAGTGTAAACCCAAGTTTCATCAACTTTGTTGGAGTAAACCCTCCCTCGAAGCTCCCTCTTCATAGGCCCCTGCAACGGTTCATTTCCATTGATGGACCTGCCTCGTTGGAAGACACCCGTTTGAAGACACTGAAGCATGCCAAAACATGGTTCTCGGGATTCTAAGGCCACGGACCAACCTGACTGTTGCGGCTTGACAATCCAGAGTCATGCCAGAACGCCATTCCTAGGATTTGAGCACAGAGAATCCATGTTATTGCTGCACCCGCATGATCTGGAATCCTTCCAGAGAGCAGTTTTTGGAACGTTGATGATGGGAACCCGTGAAAGCCTTGACCATTTTGCGAACGAATGTGCGCGGCGCTAAGGCGAGAGCCACATTTTGAAAATGAACCGCCCTCAATCCGTGAAACTCTTGCACAGCTTTAAAACGAATGTGCGCCGCGCTGAGACGGGAGCCACATGTTGAAAAATAATCGCCCTCAATCCGTGAAATTCTTGCAAAGTTTTACAGAGACTGTGCGCCGCGCTAGGGCGAGAACCATAGTTTGAAAGCCACTCGCCCTCAAAAAAGGAATGCGCGCGGCGCTAAGGCGAGAGCCACATTTTGAAAACGACCCGCCCTCAATCCGTGAAGCTCTTGCAAATGTTTAAATGTAGTGCGCCGCGCTAAGGCGAGAGCCACATTTTGCGAACGACCCGCCTTCAATCTGTGAAACTGCTGCACATGTTTAAGCTTCAGAGTCATAAATGGTGGGGGAAGTCTCAGTCGAAACGCCTGGCCCGCCCTAAAACTGGCCTCTGGGTGCGATTGGGAGAAGTTATTTGTAAGGAAAAGAAATAGAGGAGGAGGAGGAGGATGAGGATGAGGAGGAGGTGGAGGAGGGTGAGACATTGGGACTGGCGCAGGGACAGGAGCCGTCAGACCGGACTTGGCCTGGACTGAAAACTGGAACGGGGCGGCACAGAGCGGTCAATCACCAGTTCCGAACCTTGCGGAACACCATCCAGGGCCAGAGCGACGGCGCCGGCGCAGGCAGAGGTGCCTCCAGACCTGGGCAGAGGCCCCAGAGATCCGATGTGATTTCTTCAGTGCGGGTTCCCTGGAAGTCTCGACCCATTCCCTCGGACCAGTTTGTCGTCCTGAGTCGTTTATTGACGGTCCCGGGGCCCATCGAGGGCCCCTAGAGGCCGAAAATTGCGAAAATCTCCGTCTTGATTTTTTTAACACGTTGAATCTCTGGGATGGAGGCTGCGACGATGAGCCCAAGGCCCCCGCGAAGGAGGCACCAGGGCCGGGCAGCTCGCCACGCCCGCGGGAACGGATCCCCCTAGCCTTAAGTCGGGCCTGTCCCTCTACAGGAGGAAAATTATTAAGAAATAGTCAGGGGACGATGTTTCGACTATTTTTGACCAGTTTGGGAAATTTCGAGAGTATTTTTTTCCCTCCAACATCCCCCTGTCGGGGGACAGGCCCGACCGAAGGCCAGGCCCCCAGGCCCCCTCGAAGGGGGCACCGGGGCCGGGCAGCTCGCCACGCCCGGGGGGACGGAGCCCCCTGGCAGCCGCCAGCGTCAGGCCGAACGATGGGGGGGGACAGGGAGAGGGGGGGTTACGAAATCTGCTGCATGCAGCTGGTTTCGGCCCCGTCGCCGGGCCCATTCTTCGATACGTGGGCGCCTCCCGGCGCCGGGAGGCGCTGGGAAAATCAGCTACGTGAGCTGATTCTCTACCCTGCCCTTTGCTATCCCCCCCTTTCGTTCCCCCCGACAGCGGCCGCGGCGCACCCTCGAGCGCGGCCCCCACGGGCCCCCCACGGCGCGCTGGCAGTGCGCACCAAATAACGGCGCCTCGGCGACCGCGCACGCCGTTGGCCCACGAGAGCCCTGGCCCATGAGCAGAGCCTGTCGGGGCGACGACAGCCCGAGAGTTGTCATATTATTAAGTCGGACGCGTCCCTCTACAGGAGGACTATTTTAGAATAGAAAGTATAGTATGGGGACGATGCCTCGACTATTGTTGACCATTTTGGAATATTTTTTGGTGTGACTATTCCTAATATTTCGCCCAACATCCACCTGTTGGGGGATACGCCCGACCTAAGCACGTAAACGTAAACTGTTGGTGTTCGGCGCGGATTTCTTTGTTTCGCGCCTGGGCCCCCCTGGCGTGTTTTTCGGTTTCAAAAAAATGTTTTCTCTTATTCTTCTTCTTCTTCTAATCGTATCATGACGGCTAGGCCCGCTGCGGAGACGGTGTTGAGAGCTGCGAGCCTCAGCCTTGACCAGCCGCACGTGGATATGCAGAGGCGCCATCAAGATCCGAGACTGCGGCAATTATCCACCTGAGCCTGGTCTACCACAGATGAAAATGGAAGGACACGATCGACTGCGGAGACAACGCGCTAGGGGAAAGGCTCAGCCCGACCTGCCACGCACAATCGGGGCACGAGGCAAGCGGGACAGCCGTCAACCAGAGACAGCACTCGTGGATTGATCACGTGCTGCCACCCGCTCAGCCAGGCCAGCCTGACGTGTGAGTGCCTCCGCCTCCAGCGTCTGGGCACCGCCGTGGGCGCCCAACCCTGCGCCGCGGCTGTTTTCGACCTCCAGCGCGCTACACTTCCCCAGTATCGTTTGACCGACTCCTATCCCCATCCCCATCCCCTTCGAGACCTCCACGGTACCAAATTACCCCCCAGATGGGGATACACCCCTCGAGACCCGAAGGGAACGGCCTATATCCCCATCTAGGGGGGTAAATCGGCCAGTGGGGCCCAGGCCACGCCGCTGGGGATGGGGATCGGATAAATGATGCTCACTTCCTCCAGCGACCGGTGCTGCTCGACCCTCGCGCCAGCGTGGCAGTCAGGGCCGAGAGCGGGGGTGCAGAGGGAGGGGGACGACCGGTGACGAGCGTTTGGAGGTCTCGCGTCGCAAAGCGAGCAACGCAACCGGCGCTGAGGATTCGGACTCGTTGGAGCAGCTGCAAGTCCTCAGGGTTCGGTTCTGCTCTGTTTAGGCTCGCGTGGCATGCGCTGCCCCACCAGTGGAGTGAAATGAAATTGAGGCGGAGCAGGAGGAGGAGGATGACCAGTGCAAACCCAAGACGCATCAACGATGCTGCAATACACGCTCCCTCCAAGTTCCCTCTTCATAGGTCCCTGCGATATTTTTTCACTGCGGGGAATGGCCCATTGCAAGACAACCGTTCGAGAATTTTCAATCGTGCCAACACACGTTTCCTGGGATTCTATCGCCGCGAATCCACCTGACCGTTGCGCCATGGTAATCTTAAACCGAGCCAGAATATTGTTCTTGGGACTTGACTACGAATTCATGTGACTGGTGCGTCCTGGCAATCCTGAATCGTGATAGAACACAAATGCTTGGGACTTCAATTATACGAATCCGTCAACCTGTTGCAGACTTTGAAGGCGAATGTGCGCGGCACTGTGGCGAGCGCCACACGTTGAAAAGCACTCACCAACCATTCTTGAACCGGTTACATTCAAGACGGCTGGGCGTGGCGCTAAGGCGGGAACCAATCTCTGAAAAACAACCGCCATCCATCCTTGAAGCTGTTGCATTTTTTCAGACGACAGTGGGTTGCGCTAAGGCGAGAGCATTTTGAACAGGACACGCTCTATATCTTCGAGCCTGTTGTAAACGTTTGAAGTCAATGTGCGCTGAGCTGACGCGAGATCCACATTCAAACAACCACCCGCCCACCATCCTTGAAACAGTTGCATACTTTTTATCACGAATGTGCGCGGCGCTTTGACGAGAGCCACATTTTGAGCAGCACCTTCCCTGCATCCTTGAAACTATTTAGAATTTCACGCTTCAGGGCCACACATGATGAGGCGGTCTGAGGCGCGAAACGCCTGAGCCGCCCTACCAACACGCCTGGGGGTGCGACAGGGAGGGCTTATCTAGAAGGAAACGGAACGGAGGAGGAGGAGGAGGAGTGAGTGAGTGACCCCAGTCGCTAAGCGACATCCGACGAATCACGAAGCCCGCCGCGTCTGCTTCGCCTTGCTCTGGACCTTCGGCCACTGGCCTGCAGCGATTCGAGACAAGTATTTGGACCTGGCGAATTTCGCGGTCTTGAGGCATTCCTGCCCTAGACCCTTCAACATCTGATTGGCAAAACAACCGCACCGACTGCAGAACCAGAGCTTCAAAGTGCCGTGCAGTGTTAGTAGATGTGTATGATGTGCCAACTCTCCCGCTACGTGCAACCTGACTCCATACGGGACCCTGAAAAATTCACCATACGCATGGACAGGGTGAAAACAGGGAGTGTCTCTCCAAAATGATTGCTTAGCTATGGTAGCGGAGCTGCAACATCTAACACACCGTCGCCCAGTTTCATCTAACTGGTGAGTGGTGGTGAAAGTTTGGATGGCAGAGAGAGCAGGAGGAGGGGGAGGGGGTGGCTCACCTTTCTTCCTCCCCAGAGGCTCCAAGCGTTTCTCGGCTTCCAAGGTGTCGAGCGCGGCGCGGAGCAGGCGCAGCCTGATGAGGTGGACCTTCTGCTCCCACTGCTTCGCTCGAACTCTTTCTTCTGAACTCACCTGCACACGACTAGCTGCCGAACCTGCTAGAACATCCGCCACAGCATTCCCCAAGACCATCCACAAAGGAAACTTCCCAGAGATGGCCCCGCGGCCCCCCAGATGTGAGTTGACGACCAGGACCACAAAGGAGGCTGGGTCCCTGTCGGACTCGAAAAGCAGTCCGAGTCGGTGCCAAAGATCGGCGTCGGGTCCCGAGGGCTCACGGTATTGCTTGCAAGCCCAGCGTTCCGCTACGTATTCATTGTCTGTGAGATATATATATATATATATATAGATACACATATATATATATATATATATATATATATGTATATGTACCACCCGTCCTGAGGAACATGTAGCTGCTATCAGAAGCGCCCGCAGTTCTCCACGCGAACCTGACTGCCTATCCCCTGCGAGCCTTCCTGACATCGAGCTCGCAATCTCCAGATGTTCGAAGCAACCCAGACGACCGACTGACAACCCAACTCGTCGATAGCGCGTCTGCCCCGACGGCTCTCCTCCGCTGGCATCTCCAAACAGGACAATTTGGGACTCCCGACATCCGTGCACAAAAGACCCCGTAGACGAAATCTCTCCAGCAGTTTGCCAGTGATCCTCCGCTTGAGGGGGAGAAACCTGGACTAGATGGGACGGAAGGAGCCCACGCAGCCAGAGACATTCGGTAGCCTTCCAGCTAGAATAGGCCTCTCCCACCAAGCAATCCGAAAGTTTGTACACCGCCGCATCCACGTTCTTGCAGCAACCCCACGTGCGATGTAATGGGGTCTCTGGGGCTTCATGGATGAGGAGCGGGAGGAAGAGGAGGAGGAGGAGGGGGAGGAGGGGAGGAGGAGTGGGAGGAGGAAGGAGGAGGATGAGGAGGAGGAGGAGGAGGAGGGATGCATAGGAATAGAAAACGGTGGGGGAGGAACAGGAGGAGGAGGAAACATGACGATGGTGACGAGCATGATGTGGATATTGTGGTTTGTGGTGGTCATGGTGATCATGTTGGTGATGAACATGACGATGTTGATGATGATGATGATGATGATGATGATGCTGATGATGCTGATGATGCTGCAGATGATGACATTGATGATGATGATGATGATGATGATGATGATGATGCTGGTGGTAATGCGGTATTGGTGATGCTCTTGTGGATGATGCGGATGATGCTGCTATTGATGATGTTGATGAGGATGATGATGCTGGCTGATGCTGATGCTGATGGTGATGCTGATTATGATGCTGATGCTGCTGCTGATTATGATTCGGATGATGCTGATGATGCTGATTCTGGTCATGGTGCTGACGATGTTGATGATGCAGATGGCGATGATGTGTTGGCGGTGGTGATGGTGATGGTGATGCTGATGATGATGTTGATGCTGGTGATGATGCTGAAGCTGGTTAGGACGATGATGCTGATGATGCTGATGATGGCGACGATGGTCATATTGATGATGATGATGATGGTGATGACGATGATGATGATGCTGATGCTGATGGTGATGCTGATGGTGATGATTATGGCAATGGTAATGCATAGTTCGATCATGCTGATGCTGGTGCTGTTGATGAAGCTGATGGACATGCTGATGATGATGACGATGATGGTGATGACGATACTGATACTAATGATGACTATGACGATGATGATCATGCTGCCGATGATGATGCTGATGATGATGGTGATGATGATGATGCTGACGATGCTGATGCCGATTATGATGCTGATGCTGATACTGTCGATGATGCTTATGACGAGGACGCGTATGAAGCAGTTGTCGCTCGGGACTATGATGACGATGATGACGATGATGATGGCGAGGTTTAGGATGGGGATGATGACGATGATGACGATGCTGACGATGATGCTGCTGCTGATGATGCTGATGATGGAGAAGACTCATAATACTAACATGGATAAGAAGGTGATGCTGCAGATGACGATGATGACGATGATGCTGCTGCTGCTGCTGCTGATGATGATGATGATGAGGTGGTGGCGGATGAAGGGGGATGGGCAGGGGGATTGGAAGGAGGGAAGGAGGAGGGGGATGAGCAGGAGGGGTGAGGGGAGCAGGAGGAGGAAGAGGAGGTGGAAGAGGTGGAGGAGGATGAAGAGGAGGAGGAGGTTAAAGAGAAAGAGGAAGGAGGACAAGTCCTTAGACTTCAACGCCGGGGATCAACGTGACTGATGCGCCCTGGTAATCCTAAATTGTGCCAGAACGCCATTCCTGGGGTTTTGCCACCGCGAATGAAGGTGACTGTTGCGTCGCGACAGTCCTGATTCGTGCCAGACAAACAGTTCCTGGGATATTGGCCATACGAATCCCGGAGAAGCTGTCGCAAGCTTCTCAAGACGGATGTGCGCGGCGCTGAGGCGAGAGCAACACTTTGAGCCCGTTGCGAACCTCTATTGGGCGAACGTTGTGCGCGGCGCTCGGGCGAGAGCCACGTTTTGGACAGCCACCCGCCCACCATCCCGGAAACTGCTTGATGGGCTTGTTTTCCACCACCACCACCATAAGTTGGAGTGGGAGAGGGTCCTCCTCCCTCCTCCTCCTCCTCCCCCCTCCTCCTCCTCCTCCTCCTCCTCCTCCTCCTCCTCCTCCTCCTTCCCCCCTCCAACTTATGGTGGTGGTGGTGGTGGAAAACAGGCCCGTCACTGCTGCAAACTTTGATCACGAGCCTGCGCGGCGCGACGGCCAGAGCCACAGTCGAGGCGGATTGGTAGGTCGACCCTGCCAAATCAAGGGTACCCTTGTGTCCTGTCTTTCGCGACCCATGCCTTCTGCATTCTCATGGCAGCGTGGCCCTCGGAGGGGTCTTGTCCTGTCGCGTGTCCTCTCCATTCAAGCCCGACTGTACATGTTCAACACCGCTCGACCTCCATCCGTGACACTGCTGCAACTTCAATGTTCAGAACCTTACGCTGTGAGGAGGTCTCAGGCGAAACGCCCGGCCCGTCCTACCAACACGTCTGGGGGTGCGGCAGGGAGGAGCTATTCAGAAGGACGAGGGATGGAGTGCGAGGAAGGGGGAGGAAGAAGGGGGAGGAGGAGGGGGATGAGCAGGAGGAGGATGAGGAGGAGGATGAGGAGGAAGAAGAAGGAAGTGGAAGGAATGAGGAGGGATGAGGAAGGAGGACGGAGGAAGAAGAGGAGGAAGCAGGAGATGTTGGACGAGGAAGGGAGAGGAGGAAGGGGGAGGAGGGAACTCGCGGTGGTGCGCCGGCTGGGCGCCGGCCCAGGTATCCTGGTGGATATCCCCCGTCCTACCCGAGCTATGGGGCGCCGCCAGCGCACGCCGCTCAGCTTGGCCACCGTTCAGCTCTGCTTCGTGCTTTCCCGACGGCGGCGACGACCTCCCCTTCCCTCTTGCCTATCTTCCCTTCTCCTCATTCCTCCTTCTACTCTCCCCCTTCCTCACTCAAATCGGATGCGTGGTTGCCGTCTGGGCTCAAAGGCTGGCGCGACAACCTTTCGTTGTTGAGAGGGACAAGTGCCGCTCCACATCCGTAGCGCCGCCATGCTGTTTCTCTCTCGCATCCCCCCCCGCAATTCCAGTTGGCAGCGGAGCTGTGGGAGCGATCCCAGCCCGCGGTCCACGGAAGACGCGCAGAGTGCGATGTGGACGCGCCTTCGCAATTCTCTCATCCTCCACCACTGGTGCAACCACAACCCTCCACGACCTGAACAGCTTTTGTTCTTGCCTGGTCTGCAACCTCCATTGGAGCTCGTCCACCGAGCCCACGGGCGCGACGAGGTCAAGGCCGACGACCGCATCTGACCGTGCGAGTGTATCGTCTCTTGGGGGGCAGGTGGCCCAGTGCATGTGCAAACCGGCCCCAGTAAACAGCGTTGCCTCGCCTTCTTCACCACAACTTTTCTTGACGCTTCGCGAATATCCACAACTATTCGCGACGCTTCTGGCTCAAACTCCGTACCCCCCTCCGGCTCAAACCGCGGGCCGACAGGAGGCCATTGCCCTTACCATATATATATATACATACCCCTACCATTTTCGGTATTGCTTGTTTTTTCCGCACACGCATTTCTGACATGAGCGCGTGGCATTCTGGCGAGGCTTGGTCAGAACGGCAGCCACAACAAGGTTGGCACAGTCATGGTTGAATAGTCAGCACGGTCCCCCGGATGATATTCAGCGAAGTTGGCACAGTCGTGATTGCCATAGTCAGCGGGGCCGCGAAGGCGATGATGCCATCTCAGTCCAGGCAACCCGCTGCGCGAGACAGCGTGCGGCTCGCCAGCGAACAGGTCATGCAGCTTCTCGGACGGGCCCAAAAGGTGTTGCTTCGGCGGCCCCGCTCGCAGCCGACCCTGCCCCAGCTTGCGAGCCCGAGGTGGTCGCCTTTCTGTGCAAATTTGGGCTCGGCGTGTATGCGTCGAGCTTTGCCGAGCATGGTTTCGAGCGTATGGCTGAAGTGCGGCTTGTGAGCAATCAACGCATGTGCGATGTCGGCGTGAAACCTGGTCATTGCGTGCGTGTCGATTCAGCATTGGGCCAGCAGGTTGCGACTACTGGGCGGGGAATGTGTGTCGAAGCTCTGCAGCCTCCTGCTGCGCTCTGCGTCCCGAGCTCTTCCTGGCCTCCTGCGCCGCCAGGCGGAGAGACGCGCTGTCCGCTCACTGGGCCTCGCGCGTCGCTGGGGCCGTCGGGGCCTGGTTGGCCTGGCGCTGACCCCCCGTGTCATGTGACGGTCAGTCGCCTATCTGGGGATGACTCGCAGAGAGCATTTGCGACGATCAGTCGCCTACCTGGAGATGATGCCCCCTTCCCTCCCCCCCTCCCGTTGCTCAGCGTAAACGTGCCTCGACCAGTCGCCTGCGCGGGGGAGACTCACGCAGGACGCTTGCGACGATCAGTCGTTTACCTGGGGATGAATCAGAGAGGACACTTGCAAAGATCAGTCGCCTGCCTCCTCCCCCCGTTTCCCGCGGTAAATTTGCGATGATGAGTCGCCTGCCTGGGGGAGATTTGCACAGGGCGCTTGCGACGACCAGTCGCCCACCTGGGGACGCAAAGGACCCTTACGACGATCGTGCGCCCATCTGGAGATGACGGCCCTCCTGCGGAGGAGGCGGGGGAGAGCGGCGCTGCGCAGCCGTTGTCCTGGGGCGTGCGAGGCTCCTGTGCGCCGTCGGCCGTCGCCGGTTGTCCTGGCGCGAGCGCGGCTTGCCCTCCCGCCGGCGAAGCCGACGCCGACGCGGCCGACGCCGAACGCGCCGGCGCCGACGACGACGCCGACGCTGGCGCCGACGCCGACGCCGACGCCGACGCCGACGACGACGACGACGCCGACGCCGACGCCGACGACTCGAGGACAGAGCAGGCGGCGGGGCAGAAGCCAGGGGCGCCAGACGAGCAGGAGCAGGCGATCGCCCACCCACGCACTTCCTCGACTGACCCTCCATCCCCGCGCGGCCAGTGCCTCGACAGAGACTTGGAGGACGCGCGGGGCCCCCTGGCAGAGCCCCGCCACCCGTGCCGACTGGCGCCGACTCCGACTTCGACGCCGACGCCGACGCCGACGCCGACGCCACCGCCGCCGACGCCGACGACGACGCCGATGCCGACGACGCCGACGCCGTCGGTGACGCCGACGTCGACGTCGACGCCGACGCCGACGCCGACGACGACGACGACGCCGACGCCGACGCCGACGCCGTCGATCTGGGGACAGCGCGGGCGTTGGAACAGAAGCCGGGGGCGCCAGACGAGCGGGGGCAGGCGACTGCCCACCCGCGCACTTCCACTGGCCCTCCAGCCCGTGGCAGCGACGCTCGGGCGGACGCGCTCCACCCTGACGCCGCCCTTCCTGCAATAGTGCGAGTACCAGTGCCAAGTGGCGACGGCGCTGCTGACAGCGCGCGACGCTGGCGCGTCTGCCTGGAAGCGGCTGGACACCGGGCCTGGCCACAGAAAAATTGGCGATATTCCAGCGCCCTCAGCGCCCGCGGAGCGGTGCCCAGTGCCCGGCCACGTCGACGGCCTGGTGGGGTCTGACAGGCGGCAGACGACCGACGACGCCGACGATGACGCCGACTCCGACGCCGGCGCCGACGCCGACGACGACGACGACGACGACGCCGACGACGCCGACGCCGACGCTGACGGCCTGGGGACAGGGCAGACCTTGGAACAGAAGCCAGGGGCGCCAGACGAGCAGGAGCAGGCGACCACCCTCCCGCGCGCTTCCTCGACTGACCCTCAAGCCCGCGGCAGCGAATCGCGGGCAGATGCATTCCATCCTGACGCCGCCCTCCCCCGCAACAGTGCGAGTCCCAGCGCCGTGGAGCGACGGCGCTGTGGCCAGCGCGCGCCGCTGGCGCGTCTGCCTGGAAGCGGCTGGACACCGGGCCTGGCCCCGAGAACCGGCGATCCTCCAGCCCCCTCGTCGCCCGACGGCCTGGCGGGGTCTGGCGGGCGACAGGCGACGGGCGGCGAGCGCGGCGGCAGCAGTAGCAGCAGCGCTTGGAACCATCGAGCCGCCGCGCCCGACGGGGGCGGGTGGCGCGCCGCCCGCCGGCGGCCTGGGCCCTCGGATCCTTCGGCGGAAGAGCAGCTTTGCAAAGTCAGGATCGAATGCGCGCAGCGGGGTGTTTGCGGGGGGGGCCCAGGCAGAAATATCGCGCGACTCCAAGTCGCCCTGGGAGCGATGTTCACGGGCGCCCGTCGCTCGCTCGCCCATCCGGAGGAGCAGTGCTCGACCGCTCGGGCACGACCAGCAAACGCGCGTCAGCTCCTTGGGCCCCTTCCGCCATCACAAAGAGGGCGCGCGGTCCATGGGCGACGCGCTGCGCCTCGGGGTTGACTGGAAACAGCTGCGCGGGCGGTGCCTGTGGCGTGGCGATGGTGCGGGTGAGGAAGGCGATGCCCCGCCGCGGAGACAGGCGCCCTTGGCCCAGGCTGGCGGCCGCGCTCCAGGACGGCCGCGAAGCCCGGGGGAGGAGCGTTCCTGGGCCTAGCGTCACTTCCCCTCATGTTTCCTGGTGTTTTCCTGTATTCGGTTCCACTGTCCATGTTGTTGTTGCTGCAGCGATCAGGTGTTCCTGGGGTTCACCGTCGCCTTCCATCCTGTCCTCCGTGCGTTTGCAGCGATCAGCTACCGCTCCTTATCGTCCCATGTTCCGTCGCCGTGCATTTGCAGCGATCAGCTGCTCCTGGGTCCTGTCCTCCGTGCATTTGCAGCGATCAGCTGTCGCTCCTCGTCATCCCTTTTTCTGTCACTCGTGGCCCTGTTTCGCAGCTCGCAGCCGACCCGCGGCAGCCCAGCGCGTGCTACCATTGGTCGCGCTGCAGCTCCTGGTCGGCGAGAGGTGGCCCCTCTCCCTGCTCGGCATATGCAGTCAGTCTGCTTGTGCTTGCCCTCGCCTGGGGGCATCTGACCTCCCCGCTGGAGGGCGCGGGGCGGCCGCGGCCCGGCCCGTCCCGCTTCTTCCTCGCATTCGGATTCCTCGGGGAAGCCCCGTGGCGGCCGTGGCCCGTCCGTCTTCCGTCCCTTCCTTGCGGTGCTTGTCTCCTGCGCGACGGCGTTCATCTGCGCGTTCTACGCGGTGCCTGGGGCCCGTTTTCTTTTACGTCTGCGACTCGCCCGCCGTTCCTGTCTTCTTCGGTGCCTACGCTACTCCTGCTGGTCCGTTCGCTGTTCTACGTCGTGGAGTCCCACTGGGACCTATGCTTCGTGAATCGTTGGCCCGTTTCGTCCTTTTTCTTCGTGGCACCGCCGTTCTGGGTAAGTGTGGCGTTCCGTTCTTTCGTCGCAAGTGGGGCCGCTCCTCCTGCTTCTGTGTCCATTTCGACACCTGCATGGGCGTGTTCCAGGTGCCGCTTCGAGATGCCGTCCGCTCCTCTTTGGCGGCGCTGAGCTCCGTCCCGCTCTGTGCGTGGCGTTGTTCACCGTTTTGTTTTTCCTTTAGCCTGTGGCGCGGCCCGCGCCTGCCTGCGCGGCGTTCGACTCGCTTCGCGCGCCCGCGAATTAGAAAAGTACCCCCGCCAGCCCATCCAGAAACGATGCCCGTGACAGCTGTCGGCGGGGGAGAGGAAGAGACACGCGTAGTCAACGCGGCGAGGAGGCCGGCCGGCTGAAGTGACGCGCTTGGTCGAACAGCGTGGGAATGCTGATCCTCCTGGGGAGGCTCCGTGGTCATCTCGAGCCGTCTTGGAGCGGTCTTGGGGCCTCGTGCAGCATTTTGGGGGCCACATTGGTCCTGTTTGGGCTCTCTTTAGCCGTGTCGGAGGTCATCTTGGTTTCTCTGAGGCCACTCGGGGGCCTGCTGGGGGCCTCTCAGGGGCCTCTTGGAGCCCTCTTGGGGCTTCCTGGGGCGCTCGTGGGACCCTCTTGGGGCCTTTTGGGAGCCCTGGAGGCCTTTGGGGGCCATCTTGGAGGCAGTCGGTCAAAAGAGGGGGGTGCTCGATTTGCGCCCCTTCCTCGGGGGCCACGATCTCCGTGGGGGATTTGAGAATGGGGCCTCCCACGCGCCGAAAAAGGAACCTCCGACACCTCGCGACCCCTCCCTACAAAAAACCAAGGGATGGGAAGGGGGGGGGGCTCCCTTCCCCGAAGGTAAGAGAGGTTGTGGAGGAAAGAAGAGATCAATTCGCCCAAAGGGCTGGTGGCATTTCTTGGCATCGGTTGTGGGGCGCTGTGCCACGCGACTTGGCCAGTGCTTGGTTTCGCATTGGGCGCGCTTGCGCTGGCTGTCATCTTGCTCAGTGCGTTGTGCAGTCCGAATGGCTTCAAGCCGGTTAAAGTGCTTGTTCCACCACCCTCGGTCATCATCAAGGGTCCCAGTATTGCAACAACTGTTCCAGGTGTCAAGATGGCTCTCGTCCCCGTGCAGGCCCGAGTCCCAAGGCGCCACGGCAACGACGACGGTGTTGTACACAGGGGGATCTTCAATCAGGAGTTACTGGGGAGTGTCCTCATCCCCTCCGTGATAGCCTTGCTGTGGCTCGTCTGGATGTTGCTTGAGGGAGCTGGGCAGCCAGGTGGAGGCGGCGGCTGAGGAGGCAACGCGCGTCAGCCACCTGCCTGGTCGCCTGAAAGGCAGTCCGCCTACGGGTTTCGCCAGTGGGCGCATGACTTTCTCGCGTGGGGCGCACTCGCCACAGACTGGCAGCGGTCAGCAGTGCGCAGCCGTCATCTTGAACCTTGTGGTTCTGCCCATGAACCCACGCGTTCCTTGAGCTGCGCGGAGATAGCCGAAGGCGGCTTATTTGACGGCCAACCCGAAGATGCCGCCACCGGCCTCGTAGCGATTCTTGCGAGTCACTTCCGACCACCGAGGCACGCCTACAAGCTGCGCGGGAACTCTGCGAGTTCTTGGGGTGGCGCAGCGAGACTACCGACGCGTTGCTCTAGCGGTTCCTCGTGGTGCGATTCCGAGCGACGCACGAGGCTGCAACTGGCTGCTCCTCCGCGACGTCGGCGTCGCGGCCAGCCAGCGCACGGCGCTGCCCCGGCCCGCCAGCAGCTGGTGCCTCGCGGCCGAGCCTGGGCTCAACGTTCTCTCGGCGATAATCAGTCGCGTGGGCTATGTCCTTGAGCGCGGTCCCAACGTCACCCATCGCTGGCGTCCTCCGTGCGCCGCAGCTCTTCGGAGAGATTTCGCAGAGGCGACCAATGGCGACAGTGACTATGGCGGCGCGCGCCCGGCATGCCCCTGACGCGAGCATGGCTCGACCCCTGTGCTGCGATCGCCGCGGAACTCCCAGGTGCCGGTGCTGCCTTTGCCCGCGCCGGCAGCTCTCAACCGAGCGCCGCCGCTCCGCAGGCAGCATTCTCTGCCGCCCGGTGGTGGCCCGATGATCAAGGTCAGGCCTGCCGCGGGCGCGCAGGTGGCGCTTCCGACGCCGGCTCAGACATGCGGGCATCTGTCGGCTATTCGTCGGATCAGTTCAGAGGCCTATCCCTGGCCCAGATCGACGCCCAGCTTGTCTGGCAGATGACGCACCACAAACAAACATGAACGAACTCACCAGAAAAGTCATGCGATTCATCGAGAATAGTTGACGGTCGTGTAAGGGCAACGTTTAAGGGAAAGGCAATGGGGACACGGAATTACAGCTTCCTGGCCCAGCTGATCGACGACCAAGTCGACGTCGTCTCCTACGGAGGCGACGGAAAATGCAAAATCGAAGGAGAGCGGCCCAGCGGCAAAGGCAAGGGCGACAAATGCAATTCTCACGGGTACAATTGGACGGCGACGGCGCGCAGCATCTGCGTTTCGGAACACCGCTCCAGAGCGGAATGCCCACCTGTTGGCTCTGGAAGTCCAGGTGCCCAAGGAGGTGGCCCGAGCTTCGGAGGCCGCGCCGACTCGGGGCCTGTCCGTGGCGCCCTGGTTGCTGGATCTTTCTCCAGCATACTTGGAATCCCATTCGTGGTCGCCGAATCTCCCCCCGCTGCAAACAGGGCCCAGTCCGTCTCCAGTGCCACCTACTTCCGAGGGCTCCTGGCAGATGCCCGAGTCAGTCCATGGTTTTTTGGTCGGCAGCGTCGCTGACCACCGCCCAGAGATGCGGTTGCACCGGCGCGCCTGCCATGCCGCCAACACCTCCAGTGCTCATCACTTCACTCCCTCGCTAGGGCCCCAACAGCCGGGGCTTCCGCCGTTCCCAGGCTTTGTCCCTGCGGCTCCAGGACCGGGGCCGCCAGCGAGCATGTCTCGCCCTACAGCCTACACTGCTCCGCGGGCTCAGGCTCCACGGGGGTCCCGCGAACTCACCCTGATAGATCAACGGTGCAGCGTGGGGGCCTCGATTGAGCTGGCTGGGCCCCGGCTGGGCGATTCGCTGTCCTTCATGACCAGCGAGCCAACGTTCTCCGCGCGGGCGGATTCAGCCTGCTCGCCAGTCGCCAGCGCGCGCCCACCGCCGCGCCCGCCGCCGCGAGCGGGCCCGCCGCCGCGCCCGCCGCCTCGCCGCCGCCGCGCCCACGGCCGCGCCCACCGATGCTCAGATGAGGCAGCGCGGCGCCCGCCGGAGCGTGCCTGGCAGACGATCGGCCTCGCCGCGACGGGGCCGCCCGCCGCTGCTCCGCCGCCTCTGCCCGAGGGCCTGCGAGCCGATTCGCGACCTGTGGCGCGGAAGGGGGCGGCGACGCCATGCCTTCCGCCTTCACCTTCCATGCCTTCCGACCTCCGCGGAGGGCGCGGAAGAGTTCCTCGAAACCCATGGAAGCCTTTTTGGCACAATACGAGGAAGCCCACGTCGATCACATCGAAAGCTGGGGGGAAAGTCGGGGCGGAAGTTCCAGAAGAATGAGGGGGAGGGTGTGCGGTACAGTGGAGGCCCATGCCAAGAAACGCCCTGTTTGCCTTCAGGGTTCCCTGGGTGTCTTGGGTTTCGATGGTTTTGCGATGGAGAGCGTGGCGTCCCCACACCAAGAATCAATGGACGTCCTGGGGTCTCAGGGTTGGGTTTCTTGTGGACTGGCCTCCACTGTGGTTGTCTGGACGACAGCCTCCAGCTCGACCTGGCTGTCATCCTGCAGCGCGGCCATCCGTGCCATCGGAGTTGTGCCGGCCCCCAGGCCGCTGGCGCAGCTGCGATGGAGCCGATGGCGTCGGTGGCTTGCGCATCTTATCGGAGGCGACGATAGGTGCGAATAGCCCGGGGGGGGGGGGGCGATACGTGCATCCAGGGGTGCCGATGATCTATGGCTTCGACAAGGCTCCCGGGCGAATGCGTGCAGTGCCCGCCCCTGGGCTGTTCGCCCCTGTCGTCGCCGCCGATCTTAGGATGCGACGCTTGTGAGGTCAAATGCAGCATCGGCGCTGTTACACTTACGTCGGGCGTGTCCCTCTACAGGAGGGATGCCCCAAGATAGTTAAAACAATTGTATGGGGACGATGCTTCTATTCTGTTATTTTGTTTGACAATGTTGAAAGTTTTCCCTGGTTTTTGTTGTGACTATCTTTCATGCTTCTGCCAAAATTCGCCTGTAGGGGAACATTCCCGACCTACTGGTACACCAGTGGTTGAAAACTGGTCTAATCTGGCATAGTCCCGCTTAGTCCCGTCTCATCCCGCCTGATGTGGCCGAGTCCCCCGCTGAGTCTGGCATAGTTTGGCGCAGTGGCCCCGTGCTCGGTCTTAAGAGCCCCTGCTCATTCTTACCTGGGAGGTGCTCCCTAATGAGTTCTAGGCCTAGATGGGGTCCGAGTAGATGGGGTCGGAGGATCGCGCCGCATCGCCGATGCATCGCCGATGCATGGCCGACTCATCGCCGATGCGCCGCCGATGCATCGCTGATGCAGCTCGATGTGGAGCCTGATTTTCACCACGCCGATGGCGCCGTTGCGTTGTCGACGTCGCCCGATGCATCGCCGACGTATCAGCGATGCGGCGCGATCCTCCGACCCCCTCTGCTCGGACCCCGTCTGTGCGGCACAGAGAAGCCGGGTCGTCTGCGCCGACACTGGCGCGCAAGTTGCCCGCGTGAGGTCGCACGTGAGCGCCCTCGTCCCCAGCAGAGCGTTCCTCGCTGGCGGCCCGCGCAGGCCGCGGCGCAAGAAGGTCGCGGTGCCCTCTCGCGTAAGACCTCGTTCTGATCGCCTTCTTTTTTTGATCGTCGCTCCTCTGCACGGCCTCCCGTGGATCGTGTCGCATCGCCATTCTCCCTCCGCCCCCCCCTGCTCCCGGGGAGCGCTGCGCCCGCCAAGGTACGGCTACGGGCACCACCCGGGCTACGGCCCACCGCCGCCCGGGTACGGGCACCCCGGCCACCGCGACAGGTCGCGGAGCCGTGGGCGCGACCGGAGAGACAGGAGCGAGCCAGCCTCGGGGGTTGGGAGACGGGGGCCAGTGCAAGCGGGCGTCCGTCAGAGCGCCGGATTTTGCTGGATCCTTCAGGGCCAGGGTCGCACTGGCCCGGGCTTGGGTGCATGGCAGGATCCTGGAGGATCTCTGCAGGATCCGGCAGAGCCTGGCTGACCCGGGCCTGGATGGACCCGTGTCAGTAGATCCCCGGCGGCCACGCGCAGAGGGGGGAGGGGGAGGGGGAAGGGCTTGTTAGAAGCACCCCCGCTTCTTAAAAAGCGCGGGCCTGCCTTATTTGTAGATGCGGGGCCGGTGCCTTCGAAGAAGCAGCCTCCTGCTAAGAAGCCCTCCCCCCTCCCCCTACCCCCTTGTGCGCGCCTTCAAAGGAAAGGAGCAAGACCTCCGCGACGGAGGGAGCAGCCAATGAAGCGCAAGCATGGATCGAAGCGCGTAGATTCGCGACGGGTCCCGTTTCCATACCAAGGTCGTCGCGCTCCGTCGCCAAAGCTGACGGCATTTGCCCCATGTTGACGGGGTGCGTTTCCCGATTCGCGGATCTGGTGCCTGCGCGCCAGATCCACGCATTTGGAATCCATGTCAGCGCGCGCCCAACAATCGTTCCAGAGTGCTCTGGAACGCTCTCAGAGCATTCCAGAGCGTTCCAGAACGGCTGCGTCGCCCAACACATCCTTCATATTTGCTCGCTCGCAGAGGTTCCCGATGCAGCCTCTTCCGGATTCTTCCCCAACCATCCTGTGTTATCGTTGCCCTCCCCTGTCCTCCCACCACCACCACCACCGTCCTTATCATCATTCTCACCCCCCCCTCATCATCACCATCATCACCATCATAATCAGCATCATCATCACCATTATCATCACCATCATCATGACCATCACCATCACCATCAGCATCACCATCATCAGCATTACGATCATCACCATCATCATGACCATCATCATCACCATCACCCTCACCCTCACCATCACCATCACCATCACTATCACCATCACCATCACCATCACCATCACCATCATCATCATCATCATCATCATCATCATCATCATCATCATCATCATCATCACCATCATGATCATCATCATGATGATGATGATCATCATCATCATCATCATTTTCATCATCATCATCATCATCATAATCATCATCATCATCATCATCATCATCATCATCACTGCGCAGGGGAGGAGGGAGGGGCAGAAGGCCAGGAGAGGGTGGGGCTTGGCATAGCTCGAAGGTGTTTTTTTTGTTTGTTTTTCCTTTGCGAGGACCATCGAGGAGCATCTCCGATCGTCTGGCCAAACAAGCAAGTCCACGGGGAATGGACGTCCGAGCGATGGCAAGGGGGCGGGGGGGCCAGGAGAGGGAGGGGCGGGGAAGTGGCGCTGCTCCTCGATCCCCTCCCAAACTTCTGTGGGTGCTCCTCCTTGCGTGCCGTCGATACGACACAAACCTGCCGTGCAGTCAAAGCGCATGGTAAGGATGAGCACCTTTCCTAAGGCTGGCGGCCTTGCATCCTTGCCCCTTCGGCTCATCCCTGGCGGCTTCCGCTTGCCGGCCCCGTCCGGAGAACGTCGACACGGCCTTCCAAGGCCCTTGCATCCTTGCCGCGCATCCTGACTCTGCGTCTTGACCGCAGTCCAGAGCCGTGCCCACGTTGTCCGATCGCGTCCCGGCCAACCAGCCGCCCCGTGCCCTCTTTCCAGCAGCCGCCCGCCCCTGGCCGCCCGCCTCGCACGCCCCCCCCCCCCCCCAACCCTCCTCGCCACTCAGAAGCCTGGCGAAGGCTGGCAAATCCGCGGCTGCCAAAACGGAGCTCCTGGAAATTTGTTCTTCCTTCCGGGAAGCAGCCCGTTTTCTAGCTCGTGCGCTGAGCTTTCTTCTGGGGATCTGTCTTGTTTCCACTGGGAAGACCGTTTTAGCAGCCACGGATTTGCCAGCCCTCGCCCAGCCTCCGAGCCACGCTCCTCGCCCCCGCCCCGTTGTTGCTCCCCCCCTGAGATCCCGCGGCGCACCACCCAATTTTTTTTTCTAGCCAGGCGTTTCTTCCCGGATTTTCGGGCCCCTAGACCAGCCGAGGTCGGTCCAGTCTGAAAAATATGACCTGGGATTCAGTCGGGCCTGTCCTTCTACATTCAAAAAGAATCAAGAAATAGTCGGGGGACGATTTTTTTGAGTAGTTTTTATTTTTCGCCCAAAACCTGCCTGTAGGGGGACATGCCCGACCTACCTAGGAAGAGGGGCTCTGTCGGGCGGGCCTGGGACGAGGAGAAATCCGTTCCGGAGCGTTTCGGAGCTCTCTCAGAGTGTTTTGGAAGGCTCCGAGAGACATCCTCCAGAGCTGCCAGATCTCAGAGATTCTCGATGAGTCCTCGCACAATCTTACCCTCGTCTTGGGCTCCATCTTAGTCTGGGGCTCCGATCGCATTTTTTCGTGTTTTTTTCAATTGCGTCGGATCTCGGGGTCGCCCTCCACCGCTCCTGCTTGCCCTCCTTCACCTCATCACGGCGGGGTGAGATCCCTGAGGTCCAACGTTGCGAATCAAATGCACCATCGCAGAAGACACCACGACCAGAGCCATGTGCTTCGGTAGCAGAACATCGGAGCCTTGTATGCCCTCGTAGTTCCGTCTTCAGAGTTCGTCAGCATGCGCTAGCGTCTGGTAATCAATGGGAAAGCGCCGATCAGCGTCGATCACCGCCGATTTAGCCTTGATTTAGCGTCGATCAGCGTTGGTTAACGTCGGTTGCTGTAGCCAGCAAGATGGCAATGGAGGCCCCCATGAGCTGCCACAGAACTAGACCTAATCCTTCTGCGGCATTTTTCGAGCCAGATCGATCTGTGATGGTCCCGTTGCTTGAAACCCGGTGAAGACGCACGGTGAGAAAATGCAGCGCCTGGATCTCAAGGGGAGGGTGGAGGCCCCGCTCCCCCCCCGACGGCCTCGGCGTGAGGAGGGCGGGTGACCGTCCACGAAGGCCGTCGTCGTCGTTGTCGGCGTCGTCGTCGTTGTCCTCGTCGTCGTCGTCGTTGTCGTCGTCGTCGGCGTCGTCGTCGTTGTCGTCGTCCTCCTCCTCCTCGTCGTCATCGTCGTCGTCGTCGTCGTCCGCCGGGCGCGGAGGAGGGACGACGACGACAGGCGCGACAAGGCCAGGGGGGGCCAGCAGCGGCGCGACGTGGCGGCGCCGGGAGGCCGCGGCGCGAGCACGGAGGATGCCCCCCCCGTTCGAAGAAGAACACGCTGACTTCGATTCGACAGGTGGTCGTTCTCGAGGAGGAGGAGGAGGAGGAGGAGGAGGAGGAGGAGGAGGAGGAGGAGGAGCAGGGGGAGGGGGAGGGGGAGGGGAAGGAGGAGGAGAGAGAGGGAGAGGAGGAGGAGGAGGAGGAGTAGGAGGAGGAGAAGGAGGAGGAGGTGATCGTTTTCTTACTCATGTTTTGCCGACCGGCGCGGGCCCTCGCCCCCGCCCCCCCCCTTGGAGTAGATCTTGGCAGTTTTTGGCGCCTGTCTCAAGCAGGTGGAGTCTCCCCCATGGGACGCCCCTGGTGCACACAGTTGCATTAAGCAGAGGTCCAGAGCCAGACCACCCCCGTCCCCCCCCTTCCGCCTAATGTCGAAACGCCGAATGAGGAAACGTTCACCAGTTCGCGTGGATTTCTTGGATCGGCGTTGATGCCTCCCTGGCGGCGCCTCCGCGCGTCAGGGAGGAGCGCCCAGCGCTGATCCAGGAAGTTCGTGCGGACCGTCGAAAGTTTCTGTTTAGTCGGTTCTTTCTTCCTCTGCTCCTGGGTCTCCCCCTTTTTTGTTGCTGTTGCTGATTGTCGATCCCGAGCCTTTGGCGACCACTGTATTTTTCAATTAAAGTGCTCCTGCCAGGGCTCGCACCTTGCTAAAGATTATCCCAGAGCGACCCTACCTAGGAGTTGGAGCCCCGAGGAGAGCAATATTAGTAGTAACGGTAAACGCCGTCCTCCTCCTTCTCCTCATCGTCGCAGTTGTAGCAGTAGCGGTAGTAGTAGTCGTAGTCGTAGTCGTAGTCGTAGTAGTAGTAGTAGTAGTAGTAGTAGTAGTAGTAGTAGAAGTAGTAGTAGTAGTGGTGGTGGTGGTGGTGGTGGTGGTGGTGGTGGTGGTGGTGGTGGTGGTGGTGGTGGTGGTGGGGTAGTAGTAGTAGTAGTAGTAGTAGTAGTAGTAGTAGTAGTAGTAGTAGTAGTAGTAGTAGTAGTAGTAGTAGTAGTAGTAGTAGTAGTAGTAGTAGTAGTAGTAGTAGTAGTAGTAGTAGTAGTAGTAGTAGTAGTAGTAGTAGTAGTAGTAGTAGTAGTAGTAGTAGTAGTAGTAGTAGTAGTAGTAGTAGTAGTAGTAGTAGTAGTAGTAGTAGTAGTAGTAGTAGTAGTAGTAGTAGTAGTAGTAGTAGTAGTAGTAGTACGAGCGGAGTCCATAACAGACCCCTGGTCGTGCTGACGTTGTGTCATGGTGATGTGATGATGGTTGTTGATGGTTGAGGGTTGAGGGTTTAGGGTTTAGGGTTTAGGGTCCACTAGCCCAAACTTGCAGCCCACTTGACCGTGTCCCACCCACCCATGACCCAAGACATCTTGATCTCGATGCGGTATCAACACGCGACTCGCAAAACGACGACGAGGACGACACCGATGACGACGACGTTGATCTTGTTTTCAAAACGACGACGACGCGGCCGCGCAAAGACACCTGGGACGCGGCTGCAACGGCGATGCGGCCCGCGCGCGTGACGACGCGATTTGAAAAACCACGTTTTTTGACGCGAGTCCCTGTGCGATGCAGGGACGCCGCCCAGCGGCGGAGAGGTTGCACGCAAGATCCACGCTTATTGACGCGAGTCCCTGTGCGACGCAGGGCCCCCCGCGGTCGCCGTGGGCGCACCGCCCAGCCGGCCCGCGGCCGCCTGCGCCGCCGAAGGGTCGGCGCGCCACCCCGCGTCCGCCGGGCCGCCCTCCCGCGAGCTCGCAGAGGGGGGGCCGCAGCGCCCGCGGCCGCCTCGCCCGCCGCGGGGGCGCCCGGCGCCATTCCTGGCGCTCCGAGGCCAAGGATCTGCGAGAGGGGCGCACCCTGGGATTTGCAGATCCTCCCAGAACGCCATTCCTGGCGCTCCGAGGGCAAGGAGTGAGGGGTGCGCCAAAATGGGGGGGGCGGCCGAAGGAGGGACTTTAGGGTTTTTAGGATTTAAATTGTTATAAGCTCTTAGTTTCTACTAGGCGTGGCCACGAGTACAACGTGACCGCGAACCCACCTGCGGTGGCCGTCACTCCCACCCGCACGCCACCCCACCATAAAGATCATTTCTCCCCTAGTGAGAACCGCATCGAATACAGCGTCGACGACGACGACGACGACGGCGACGACAGATGTGCGATCGAGTGGGCACGCGAGTGCTGTAACGGGCGGGGCGAGTCGGGAAGGGCGGAAGAGGTGCTGCACGCATGCGCAGGAAAGGCTAGTCGGTGGAATCGGCGGATCGGGTCGCAACGGAAGGCACTTTGTATGGTAAAATTCAAGAGATTCTGCACGCGTGCGCAGGAAGTGTTATTTTTAGCCGTAGATGGAGCGGGTTTACATAAGAGGGGCGCACTTTGTGTTTTTTAAAATTGGAGATTCTGCACGCGTGCGCAGCAAATGATATTATTTGCAGTACATGTGGCCGGGTCGCGACGGGGACTGGGCACTTTGTGCTGTAAAAAAATA
Source organism: Prorocentrum cordatum (assembly GCA_963575745.1). NCBI lineage: Eukaryota > Dinophyceae > Prorocentrales > Prorocentraceae > Prorocentrum > Prorocentrum cordatum. The sequence goes on along the minus strand of CAUYUJ010016825.1, from coordinate 136,290 downwards.
AGAAATTCTGCACGCATGTGCAGGAAATGCAATTTTTTGCAGGAGCTGGAGCCGGGTTGCATGGTGGCCGCTTTTATTGTAAATAGGGTTTAATAATAATTATAGGACTACTAGGCGTGGCCACGAGTACAACGTGACCGCGAACCCACCTGCGGTGGCCGTCACTCCCACCCGCACGCCACCCCATCATAAAGATCATCTCTCCCCTAGTGAGAACCGCATCGAATACAGCGTCGACGACGACGACGACGACGGCGACGACGGATGTGCGATCGAGTGGGCACGCGAGTGCTGTAACGGGCGGGACGAGTCGGGTCGGGCGGAAGTGGTTTTGCATGCATGCGCAGGAAAGGCTAGTCGGTGGAATCGGTGGATCGGGTCGCAACGGAAGGCATTTTGCATTGTAAAATACAAGGGATTCTGCACGCGTGCGCAGGAAGTGCAATTTTTTGTAGTAGATGGAGCGGGTTTCCATAAGAGGGGCGCACTTTGTGTTGTTAAAAATGTGAGATTCTGCACGCATGCGCAGGAAATGTTTTTTTTTTTGAGTACATGGGGCCGGGTCGCCACGGGGACTGGGCTTTTTGTGATGTAAAAAATTTGAAATTCTGCACGCATGCGCAGGAACTGTTACTTTTTGCAGGAGATGGAGCCGGGTTGCATGGTGGCCGCTTTTATGGTAATTAGGGCTTAATAATTATAGGATTAAGAATTTAAGAATTTAGGCTTCAGGGTAGTAGTAGTAGTAGTAGTAGTAGTAGTAGTAGTAGTAGTAGTAGTAGTAGTAGTAGTAGTAGTAGTAGTAGTAGTAGTAGTAGTAGTAGTAGTAGTAGTAGTAGTAGTAGTAGTAGTAGTAGTAGTAGTAGTAGTAGTAGTAGTAGTAGTAGTAGTAGTAGTAGTAGTAGTAGTAGTAGTAGTAGTAGTAGTAGTAAGAGTAGTAGTAGTAGTAGTAGTAGTAGTAGTAGTAGTAGTAGTAGTCGTAGTCGTAGTCGTAGTAGTAAGAGTAGTCGTAGTAGTAGTAGTAGTAGTAGTAGTAGTAGTAGTAGTAGTAGTAGTAGTAGTAGTCGTAGTAGTAGTCGTAGTAGTAGTAGTAGTAGTAGTAGTAGTAGTAGTAGTCGTAGTAGTAGTAGTAGTAGTAGTAGTAGTAGTAGTAGTAGTAGTAGTAGTAGTAGTAGTAGTAGTAGTAGTAGTAGTAGTAGTAGTAGTAGTAGTAGTAGTAGTAGTAGTAGTAGTAGTAGTAGTAGTAGTAGTAGTAGTAGTAGTAGTAGTAGTAGTAGTAGTAGTAGTAGTAGTAGTAGTAGTAGTAGTAGTAGTAGTAGTAGTAGTAGTAGTAGTAGTAGTAGTAGTAGTAGTAGTGGTAATACAGCTGAATACCTACATCTACAGCTACATCTACATGTACACATGCATCTACATCTACATCTGCATCTACAACTACATTCACATCTACATCTACACCTACATCTACACCTACATGTACATCTACATCTACATCTACACCTACATCCATATCTACACCTACACCTATGCTAAGCTAAGCTATGCTCGATGCTATAGCGAGCATCAGTACGTTACTAAGCAAAGCTACGCTTCAGCACTTCTTGCACTAGGTTCAACACTGCTCGCGGCTCCTGCAAGAGCTGCAGGTTGTTCAGCACTGCTTGCGGGGGCTCCGGTCTTGCCATCGAGGCTAGCTCGGCACCTGCCGCACATTGCTTTTGCCTTGCCTTTCCTTTGCTGTTGCTTTTGCTTTGCTTTGCGTTGATTGTGCTTTGCTTTGCTGTTGCTGCTGTTGCTTTGCCTTCGTTTTGATGCTATGCTATGCTATGCTGCGCTATGCTATGCTATGCTATGCTATGCTCCGCTATGCTGCGCTAATGCTATGCTATGCTAGGGTATGCTAGGCTGCGCTATGTTATGCTAGGCTATGCTCTGCTATGCTATGCTGCGCTATGCTAGGGTATGCCATGCTATGCTGCGCTATGCTATGCTAGGCTGCGCTATGCTAGGCTATGCTATGATATGCTATGCTGCGCTATGCTATGCTATGCTGCGCTATGCTATGCGATGCTATGCTGCGCGATGCTATGATATGCTATGCCATGCTATGATATGCTATGCTATGCTATGCTGCGCGATGCTATGTTATGCTATGCTATGCTATGCTATGCTATGCTGCGCTGTGCTATGTTACACTCAGCGATGCTATGATATGATGTGTTATGCAATGCTATGCTATGGTATGCTGCGCTATGCTATAATATGTTATGATATGCTTTGATATGCTATGCTATGCTGCGCTATGCTATGATGCGCTATGCTAATGCTATGCTATAATATGATATGCTATGCTATGCTATGCTATGCTAATGCTGCGCTAAGCTAAACTAAGCTGAGCTAAGCTCAGCTAAGCTCAGCTAGGCTAAGCTAAACTAGGATAAGCTCAGCGCAGCTAGCTAAACTAGGCTAAGCTAAGCTAAGCTAAGCTAAGTTAAGCTAGGCTAAGCTAAGATGAGATGCAACGCTAAGCTAAGGGGACGTAACTGGGGGAACCGCGGGGCGGATACTGGGGGAACCGCCCGGGGCGCTTTCCATTGCCCGGCCCTTTTAAGCCCAGAGAGTAAGAACCCTTCTAGGCAGAGCCTAGGTAGGGCAAAGGGGACATCTTGGGGCTCAGATTCGGCCCCCTGGTCTCCGACTTACAACAACGACGGCTCCTGCTTGATACTTCCTCGCAATGTATTTCGGAATCGCGCTCTCGCGCGGGAGTTCCTCACAATGTATGCAGGAATCGCGCTCTCGCGTGGGACGTCCTCGCAATTTATTCAGACGCCGCGCCCTCGACACTCAGGAATTACACTCTCGCTTTTGCTTTCCAAATGATTTACTTGGGAATCGCGCTATCGTTCGAAACTTCCTTCATGATGGGTTGACGCTTTAGCGACCCGCCCGCTCGATCTGGCTGTCTGGGCCCGCCCGCCCGACATGCCCGTCAGGGCCCGCCCTCCCGACACGCCGGTCTGGTTCTGCCGCTTGTGCTCCTGCTCCTGACCTTCCTGTTAATCTCTCTTGTACTCCATTCTTCTCCCCCCCTCTTGTCTCTTCACTCCTTCCTTCCTTCCCCTGTTTTAGGAGCCGCGCCTACTACACGCGGCAGATAGGGAGGATATACCCCCAAGGGGGGTGCGATCGAAGGCAAAGAGGACCGTACCGAGGGTTTGGGATGTACGTGTTGAGTGAATGGGACGCGAGCAGATAAGAGCGAACAGTCTTACAATATTTTTTGTGGGACTCTCAAATCCAAAACCAATTATCGTTAATCTTCCCTCCAGTAACCATGATACTTTTCTATTATAGTGCTTCTCTCCCGGGACTCGCACCGTGTTTTTTACTTGGGAAGCTGAGTTGTCACCAAATTGTGCCCCTAGCCCCAGGTTTACAACAGCAATGGCTCCCGCCTGATACTCCTTACAATTTATTCCCAAATCGCGCTCACTCGCGGGAAGTCCTTACAATTCATGCATGAATCGCGCTCTCGCGTGGGACTCCCTCGCAACTTATTCAGACGCCGCGCCCTCGACGCTCAGGAATCGCGCTCTCGCTGTGGATCGCCTCGCGATTTATTTGTGAATCGTCCAATCGCTCGAGACTTCCTGGCGATTCGTGCAGGACACACGCTCCAGCAATCCGCCCGCTCGACCTGGCCGCCGTGGCCCGCCTTCCCGACCCACCCGTTAGGGTCTACCCGCTCGATCAGCCCGTTTGGTTCTACCACGTGTTTTCTGCTCCTAGCTCCCCTCCTGCTAATTTCTCTTGTGGTCCATCCTCCTCCTTCCCCCCTGTCCCTTGCTTCCATCCGTCCTTTCTTCCCCTGCCTTAGGGGCTGCACGGGATACACGTTGCTGGTAAGAAAGATATACCCCGAACGGGGTACGATCGAAGACGAAGAGGGTGGGCACCAAGGGTTTCGGATACACGTGTTGAATGGCACGTGATTCCTCGCGATTCATGCAGGACGCTCGCTTCAGCAACCCGCCTGGTCGACTTGTCGACCTGGCCGCCTGGGCCCGCTTTCCCGACCCGCCCGTAATGGTTTGTCCGCCCGACCTGCCCGTCTGATTATGCCACGTGTTTTCTGCTCCGAGCTCCCCTCCTGCTAATCTCTTTCGTGATCCATCCTCCTCCTTCCCCCTTGTCCCTTCCTTCCATCCGTCCTTTCTGCCCCTGCCCCAGGGGCTGCACGAAATACATGCTGCAGGTAAGAAAGATATAGACACGCCCCACAAAGGGGTACGATCGAAGACGAAGAGGGCGGGTATCGAGGGTTTGGGATATACGTGTTGAGTGGCACGCAAGCCGATAAGAGCGAACAGTCTTAACATGATTGTTGTTGCTGTTGCTGCTGTTATTGTTGCTAACATTCCATTACTGAATAATCAGTATTGTTGATCCCCTCACCTCCGGTGCACATTGTATCTTTCAATTGAAGCGCCTTTCCCGGCGCTCGCACCCTGCCTTTTATCAGGGAAAGTCTTCCTCATCAAACTGTGTTGCTGGCCCCCCGGTTACAACAACAACGGCTCCCGCCTGAGACTTCTTCACAATTTAGCCAGGACCCCCACTCCCGCCTGAGACTTCCTCGCATGTTGTTCAGGAATCGCGCTCTCGCTTGGGACTTCCTTACACTTTATTCAGGAATCACTCTCTCCGCGCTCTGGAGTCGTGCTCTCGCTGGAGACTTGCACGCAATTTGCTTAAAAATAGCGCCCTTGCGGTAAAAGTTCCCGCCATTTACCCAAGCGCCGCGCTCCCAAAATTCAGGCACCTAGGAGTCGCGTTCACGGTCAGGACTCCCTTACATATTATTTAGGAATCAGGATCTCGCAGCCCTTCGTGGCCTCTCGCTGCCCTTCGTGGCCCCGTTGCAGCCCCTCGTGGCCCCGTCGCTGCCCTTCGTGGCTCCGTTGCAGCCCCTCGTGACCCCCTCGCTGCTCTTCGTGGCCCCGTTGCAGCCCTTCGTGGCCCCCTCGCTGCGCTTTGTTGCCCCGTTGCAGCCTTTCGTGGCCCCCTCGCTGCCCTTCGTGGCCCCTTGCATCCCCTCGTGGCCCCGTCGCTGCCCTTCGTGGCCCCCTGGCTGCCTATTCGTGGCGTCGTTGCAGCCCCTCGTGGCCCCCTCGCTGCCCTTCCCGGCCCCATAGATGTAAGCCCTTCGTGGCCCCCGCTCGTTCGCGCCCGTCGTGGCCCCATATGCATGCCATTCGTGGCCCCGCTGTCGCTCTTCGTGGCCCCCTCGCTGCCCTTCGTGGCCCCGTTGCTGCCCTCAGTGGCCCCGTCCTTGCCCTCCGCGGCCCAATCTATGTATACCCTTCGTGGCCCCCGCTCGTTCGCGCGGCCCCATGTGCCTGCCCTTCGTGGCCCCGCTGTCGCCGTTTGTGGCCCCCTCGCGCTCCTAGGTGTCCGAGTTGCTATCCTCAGTGGCCCCGTCGTTGCCTTTTGTGGCCCCGCATTATCTGCCCTTCGTGGCCCCCGCTCGTTCGCGCTCTTCGTGGCCCCATACGCATTCCCTTCGTGTCCCCGCTGTCGCCCTTCGTGGCCTACTTCGTGCCCTTCGTGGCCCTACTGTCATTCTCTCTCTTGCTCTCGCTTTCGCGCGTCGTCGTCGTCGTCGCCGTCGTCGTCGTCGACGTCGTCGTCGTCATCGTCGTCGTCGTCGTGGTCGGTCCCCTGTCCGTCCCTCTTGGGGTCGGGTTGCCGCCGATCAGCGCTGCCGCTGGCCATGCCGACGGACCGCGGCCGCCCCGCCGCTTACCGGGGCCCGGCCTGCAGGGCAGAAAGGTACACCCCCCAAAAGGGGTACGATCGAAGACGGAGAGGGAGGGTATCGAGGGTTTGGGAAATACGCGCCGACGGAGACTCGAGCAGATAAGAGCGAGCAGTCTTACTATGATTGTTGTTGTTGTTGAACATTATTTCTTCTTAAGAATAATTATTGTTGGGACCCCTGGTGCATGGCCCCCCCGCCGCGCCTAGGCCGCAGCCTCATTTTCATCATTTTCGTGAGGAAGTCTCAGGCGATGTCATCCAGATCCGGTTGTGTTGTTACGATCGGTTTTCCCTTGCAAAAAATAAGCTAAAGTGGACATTTCTTGTTCTAACATAATCCAAACTTCAAGAATCCCTTGCAAAAAATAAGGTAAAGTGGACATTCGCGCGCGCAAGACGAAATCCTTCCAAAACCTTAGTTGTTCGTAGCGATTTTAACATAAAAACATCAAAAAACCAATGGTTTTTCAAAAAAAATGTCAAAATTTCATCCCGCGCGCTCTTGCGGATTCGTAGGAAACCCAACACTTTTTAATCATTTCTGTCAAACGGGCTTTTGCGAGCAACTTTTTCGAACTTCTGCAACAACGGTTGCGCACCTGCCAGGGCCATCATCCCTGTCAAATAATACCATGCGGGACACATTCGTTTTTTCTTCGCGCGCGCACGCCGTCGTCGTCGGCCGCGGGGCCCTGAATAGTAGCCACGGTCGTCCGCATGCCACGAAGTGAAGTGTCCGAACGTCATAGGGCGGGAAGCTGGGTGTGGGTGGTGGCGAAGAGTCGTTTGGAAATTTGGTAGAGCTTGAACCGGCCCCCCCACAAAGTGGGGGTATTGCCCGCCTCCTATGAAAACCCTGGCACTGGTGAGAACGGAGTGTCCCCACGTGCTAGTAATTGTTGTTGTTGAACATTATTTATTCTAAAGAATAATTATTGTTGGGCCCCCTGGTGCGCGCCCCCCCTGCGCCGCCTAGGCCGCAGCTACATTTTCATCATTTTCGTGAGGAAGCCTCAGAAAAGAGGGTGTGTACAGGATCCGGTTGTTTTGTTGTAATCCGCTTTCCCTTGCAAAAAACAATAGAAAATGACATTTCTTGTTCTAATATAATCAAATTTCAAGAATCCCTTGCAAAAAATAAGGTAAAGTGGACATTCGCGCGCGCAAGACGAAATCCTTCCAAAACCTTAGTGTTCGCAGCGATTTTAACATAAAAACATCAAAAAACCAATGGTTTTTCAACAAAAAACTGTCAAAATCTCATCCCGCGCGCTCTTGCGGATTCGTAGGAAACCCAACACTTTTTAAACATTTCTGTCAAACGGGCTTTTGCGAGCAACTTTTTCGAACTTCTGCGACAACGGTTGCGCACCTGCCAGGGCCATCATCCCTGTCAAATAATACCATGCGGGACACATTCGTTTTTTCTTCGCGCGCGCACGACAACCATCGGGACAACCATCGGAACAACCATCGGGACAACCATCGGGACAATCATCGGGACAGTCATCGGGACAACGATCGGGACAAGCACAACCATCAGGACAACCATCGGGACAATCATCGGGACAACGATCGGGACAACCACAACCATCAGGACAACCATCGGGACAACCATCGAGACAACCATCGGGACAACCATATCCTCTCTCTCTTGTGTATTCCCACATCCCTCAGGAATTTGCCCTAAAGATGTGATCAACTATCTTGTGAGTACGTATCATGTGTATCATGTGTATCATGTACCATATGCATCATATGCAACAGATGTTCTGTGGAAGGCTTAACAACTTCTGTGGGTTAACAAGGCTTAACAACTTCTGTGGGTGTACGAACGTAGGCTTAACAACTTCTGTGGGTGTGTACTCCACGCCAGTGTAGTAGCCACGGTCGTCCGCAGGCCACGAAGTGAAGTGTCCGAACGTCATAGGGCGGGAAGCTGGGTGTGGGTGGTGGCGAAGAGTCGTGTGGATATTTGGTAGAGCTTGCACTGCCCCCCCACAAAGTGGGGGTATTGGCTGGCGTCGCATGAAAACCCTGGCACTGGTGAGAACACTGAGCGTTCGGGTAAAGTGATTGTTGTTGTTGTTGTTGTTGTTGTTGTTGTTGTTGTTGTTGTTGAATTCTCACTTCCGAAGAATAATTATGGTTGATCCCCCCCGTCCGGTGCACATTATTTTTTCGATTGAAGTGCCTTTCCCGGGGCTTGCACTGTTTTCTGTTGCTTTTTGTTGGTTTTTCAAGGAATTCTTGAGGGTCAAACTGCGTTGTTGGCCCCTGGTTGACAACAACAACGGCTCCCGCCTGATACTTCCTCATTATTTATTGAAGAATCGCGCTTGCGCTTGGGACTTCATTGCGACTTACCACCGGCTCGCGGCTCCCGCTTGATACTTCTTCACAATTATTCAAGAATCGCGCTCTCCCTTGGGACTTCCTCGCAACTTACCACCGAGTCGCGGCTCCCGCTTGATATTTTTATTTTTGTTTTTCAAATGCCGCTCCTCGACACCAGGAATCGCGCTCCCGCTACACGTTGCCTGGCGGTTCAAGCAGCATCTACGCTTCAACGACCCGCCCGCTCGACCCGCCCGTCTGGGCCTGCCCGCCCGACCAGCCCGTTAGGGTCTGCAGTCGCCGCTCGCTGCCCTTCGCCCGCCTTCGATGCCCCTCGCTGCCCGTACTGGTTCCGCGGTCGCCTTCGCTCGCTGCCCTTCGTGGCCCCGTTGCTGCCGTCAGTGGCCCCGTCGCTGCCCACTGTGGCCCCGCATTATATGCCCTTCGTGGCCCCCGCTCGCAGTCGCCCGTCGTGGCCCCATACGCATGCCCTTCGTAGCCCCGCTGTCGCCCTTCGTGGCCCTCTCGCTGCCGTTCGTGGCCCCTTTGCTGCCCTCAGTGGCCCCGCTGTCGCCCTTTGTGGCCCCATATACGAATGCCCTTCGTGACCCCCGCTCGTTCGCGCCCGTCGTGGCCCCATATGCATGCCCTTCGTGGCCCCGCTGTCGCCCTTCATGCCCCCCTCTCTGCCCTTCGTGGCACAGCCTTTCCAGGCACTCTTTCCCAGCCTTCTCTACTCTTTCCCTTTATCTTCATTTTCATGTCGTTCGTACTCCATTGTGCTATTCCTCAGTTCTTCGCATTCCGCCCACTCCTCCCCAGGCCATCCCATCCCACCCAAACAATCTCCACCCCTTCCCGCTCGCATTCCGCATTTCTCCCACATTATTCCCAGTTCCTTCTCCAGATTCCTCCGTGCGCCCCCCGCTCCTCCGCACTCTTCCCTCTTCCACTTCTCCACTCCATGCCGCTCCTCCTCCTGACACCCTACTCTTGTCCATTCCATCACAATCCACTCCACATCCCCGCGCTCCTCTCGCCACGGTTGCAGTTCTCACTGTCCTTCTTCCCCACTCCCCCAACGCCCCGCTTCTTTTCAGGGTTCCACGGAATTTGTTTCTGACACCAGTTCGCAGCTGTACGCCCCCCCGTGGGGGTATCCACGGCATGTTCTTTCAAAGGGGTGGAACGTGGCGCTGTTGGCGCGACCCATGGCGAAATTTATTATTCACCTGTGGAGTGGCTGGCGCAAGCCATGGCGCAAAGTGAATCGCCACTCGCAGCGCAACTCATCGTCCTCCCTCCTTCTTGCCCCTCCCCCCTTCGTCCGATCCCTTCGTCCTCATTCCCCGTTGATTTGTTACCCTTCGTTTCCAAGGGCTTCACCAACCAAGCGTGGCAGGGAAGGAAAATACCCCCGAAAGGGTGTACGATCGAAGACGAAGGTGGCGGGTGTCCAGGGTTTGGGGTATGCATATTGAATGACACGCGAGCATATGGGAGCGGCCGGTCTTAAACTGACGGTTGGCGTTGTTGTTGTTGTTGTTGTTGTTGCTGCTGTTTTTGTTGTTGTTGTTGGTGTTGTTGTTGTTGTTGGTGGTGGTGTTGTTGTTGTTGTGGTTGTGGTTGTTGTTGGTGTTGTTGTTGTTGTTGTTGTTGTTGTTGTTGTTGTTGTTGTTGTTGTTGTTGTTGTTGTGTGTGTTGATGTTGGTGTTGCTGCTGCTGCTGCTGCTGTTATTGTTGCGGTTGTTGTTGTCGTTGTTGTTTCGGAGAGAAGGCGGGAGAGGGCGTCGATGGGATTGTATGGCATGGGAGTGCCATAGAGACGCCAAAACGACGTCAACCGAAAACGCGCGTGGCCTCGGACGCCTGACCATCGTCACCGTCCGAGCCACGCAAGACGTTGCGGCCGAGCTCGCGCGTAGCATCGAGGTCCCCCTTTTCCAGTCCGGGCGCCCGCGGCACCTCCGCCCGCCCCCCCGCGTCCGTCCTTCCCCGGGCAGCGGGCCGGTGAACCTCCGCGGGCTCCGCCGCGGGGCTTGGGCTTTGCCGTTGCCTGCTCGCTGATGTCGGCCCTCGCCAGGGGTGAGGTCGCGGACCTTGGGGCGATACAGTGAGCGGCCTGAATAAGGAGTAGTTATTTTTCAAGAGGGGTTCGGTCGTTCCTTAGGCTTGCATGCATTATCTATCGTTCCGCATGCGTTTTGAATTATTGATCGTTCCTTATGCGTGATTCCTTGGAGAAAGAGGGGCTTCGTTCCTTTTCGATCGTTCCTTAGGTCAGGCCGATGACAGTATGCGGGGAACTGGCATTTGCGAGTGTTGCACAGCGGGCCCGAAGAACCCCCCCTGTCTTGGCCACGGGTGCCCTGGGCAGTGGGCCTCACGAGGCTGGATGTCATGGGTGGCCCTCCGAGGCCACCGCGCCCCACCGCTGCAGCAACACAGCGCATTTGACAAGGATGACAAGGATGACAACGAGGATGAGGATGAGGAGGAGGACAAGGAGGAGGAGAAGGATGACAAGGAGGAGAAAGAGGAGGACAAGGCGGAGGAGGAGGAGGGAGGAGGGAGGAGGGGTGGCGATGATGCTGCTGCTGATGCTGCTGCTGCTGCTGATGATGATGATGATGATGAGGAGGATGATGACGCTGATGGTGATGCGGATGATGAGGATGACGATGCTGACGATCAGGATGATGCTGACATTCATGATGAAGATGATGCTGATGATGCTGATGATGATGATCATTGTAGTGGTGATGGTAATGATGATGATGATGCTGATGCTGATGATGCCGATGATGATGCTGCTGATGATGGTGATTCACGATGGTCATGATGATCTTGCTGATCACGGCGACGATGGTGCTGCTGCTGATGATGATGATGATGATGATGATGATGATGACGATGATGACGATGATGATTATGGTGGTTGTGGTGGGCATGAGGATGACAGCATGTTGCACACTTGTGTTGGTGTCGCGCCGTGCACCGAGAAGAGACAGATGGAACGCTGCTCATCGGCTATTCGGGCCGTGTCTCCCATTTCCCTCCCTCCCTCCCTCCGAAACAGAAGTCAAAGTGCTGTAGCGTTTCATGTTTGTTGCGTGACCTTTTGTGTCTCTTTGGGTGCTATTGGGGCCTCTTCTGAACTTTCTGTCGTGGGTCTCGGGCAATCTTTGGAGCAGCCACTTCTGGCAGATCTTTAGTGTGCCGTCTCCACTGGTGGGGCTGCTGGCTGTGGCGCTCCCGTCGCGGTGGTGGGGTGGAGGGTGGGGGGTTGGGGGGTGCGGTTTTTTTTCGGCCCGGATGTTGTTCCGTTGGGGATCCGTTTTCCGCAGGTTTTGGACCATCTTTAGGGTTTGTTTATGGGCTTGGGGCCAAGGGGGGCTGCTGGGCTTGGGGTAGGGCATCTTTTCGCTCCCTCTCATACATAAGTCAGATGGTCACGATTTTTGGGCGGAAACAAGTGTGTTGAGACTTTGTGCCGTGGGTGGGGGCAAACTTTGGCTTCGCAACGTGGGTGTATTCAAAAACAGTAAGTTTGACGCATGGTCGTGTCGCAAGACGTATTGGCTGATTTCCCTCTCTTTTCATCTCGTTCTTGTTGTTGCTCTTACCTTCCTCTCCTCTCTGTATCTCTCTCACCCCTCTTCCTCTCTCTTTCCACACCTCCGCGCCCCAGTTTCTGTCTCTACCTCTGTGACCCTCTCTGATTGCCTCTCTGCCTATTTTTCTCTGCCTCTCTCTTTCTCTCTCTCTCTCTCTCTCTCCCTTTCTCCGTTCCTCACCTCCGTTCTTCCGTCCCTCTCCCCCTCGCCCCCCTCCTCCTCTGTACATTGTGAGTGCTACTCCGTTGAATACTAGCACATGAATCTGTCCAGGAGATGTCTCGCACACAGCATTGGACAACTGTGTATTTTTCGTATTATCCGAGCAGTGTTTGCACTTAGGGCTTACTACTAGAGCCAGAAGGAACTGGGCCTGTGTCGGTCTGGCCGGCTTGCTGTCGCCGTCTCCGTCCGTCGCTGCCGTCCGTCCCCGCTGCTTCTGTGCTCGGTGGCTGCTGCTGGCCGCGCTTGTTGTCGCCGGCTCCGCCCGTCGCCGCCGTCCGTCGCCGCTGCCTTGCGCTTGGCTGTCGGTCGCTGCGCTTGTTGTCGCCGTCGCCGCTGTCGACGCCGTCTGTCGCCGCTGCTTACACCGCATGCCTCACGTACCATAGCTCACACCGCATGGATTGCACCACAGGGTGTACACCGCATAGCTCACCCCACATATGTTGTACTACATAGATTGCACCACGTATAAAGCACCACGTATATTGCACAGCACATATTGCACCACATAGCTTGCACCGCATACATTACACATCATAGGTTGCTCCGCATGGATTCTCCTTTCTAAAGAGAGAACAGACTCTACCCCTTCCCCCCGGCGTTATCGCCCCCCTCTCGGGTGTGGAAATCATATATGATTCTGACCATATGTCCATTCTAAATATGAGTTTACACTTTCCCAGAGGGGGGCCGGTATCGACCCCCCTGAGGTTCCTTTGTTAAAAAGACTACGCGGGGACACCCTTTGTTCTAACATAGCACTTTTTCACGAATCCCTTGCAACAAAAATGGGACGAAGTGCACACGCGCGCGCCGTCGCGTGCATGCCGAAATCCTTCAAAAACCTGCGGTGTCGGAAGGATTTCGCAATCGAGTTTCCAAAAAACCTACAAAACACAGGGTTTCGCAACACTGATTTGCTAAAAAAGCTTCCGCGCGAGCTCTTGCGAAGTCTTAAGAAAACCATGGGTTTATCAAGATTTTGTTCAAAATGCTACCAAAGGGGCTTCGCGCGCGTGTCGAAATCTGTCGAACGCCCTTGCGCGTGTGCCGTCGCGAGAATCCTCTGCAACAAATCAGGACGAAGTGCAGACGCGCGCGTTGTCGCGCGCGTATGCCGAAATCCTTCAAAACCCATCGGTTCGGAAGGATTTCAACATCGTGTGTCCAAAACACCAACAACAACCCAAGGTTTCGCAACACGGATTTGCACCAAAAGCGTGCGCGCGCGCTCTTGCGTCGTCGTCGTCGTCGTCGTCGTCGTCGTCGCCGTCCTCCCTCCTCCCGCGTCGTCGACGTCGTCGTCGCCTACGTCGTCGTCGACGTCGAGTCGTCGTCGTCGTCCGTCGTCGGCGTCTCGTCGTCGTCCCTCCTATTTCGTCGCCGTCGTCGTCGTCGTCGCCGTCGTCGTCGTCGTCGTCTTCCCTCCTCCCTCGTCGTTGTCGTCGTCGGTGTCGCCGTCCTTCCTCCTTCTTCGTCGTTCGCGTCGTCGCCGTCCTCCCTCCTCCCTCGTCGTTGTCGTCGTTGTCGCCGTCGTCGTCCTCCCTCCTCCCTCGTCGTCGTTTTCGTTGGCGACGTCGTCGTCTTCGTCGTCGTCGTCGTCGGCGTCGGCGTCGTCGTCTTCGTCGTCGTCGACGTCGGCGTCGTCGTCGCCGCCGTCGTCGTCGTCGTCGTCGTCGGCGTTGTCATCGTCGTCGTCGGCGTCGTCGTCGTCGTCGGTGTCGTCGTCGTCGTCGTCGTTGTCGTCGTCGAAGTCGTTGGAGACGTCGTCGGTGTCGTCGTAGTCGGTGCTGGCGGCGCCGTCGTCGTCGTTGTCGCTGTTGTCGTCGGCGTCGGTGTCGTGGCCAAGTGCCATGTGGTACCTACCGTCACGGTCTTGTCTTAAGAGGTCTTGCGACCAAGTTGCGGGTGGGAGGTTGGGATGTTTGCACGAGCAGTGGAGAGGACAGTTTCAAGACGGTCCAAGTGAATTGCAACACATATACTGCACCACATAGATTGCACAACATAGCTTGCGCCACATACAGTTCTGTATCTTTACCCGTAAATGTATATTTCCCAAACAGTGCTGCGCTTAGGGTCTCTTACCCCTGTTCTAAAGACCTAGGCCGTGTCTTCGGTCTGGCGTCCACGTGGCCGCCGTCGCCGCCCTCTCGACGCCTCGTCGCCGCCAGTCGCGCTTCGGTCTGGTGGCTATGTGGCCGCCGTCGCCACCCCGTCGCCGGCCTCGTCGCTGCCCTAGATTGCACATCATGTATTGCACCGCGTGGATAGCACCGCGTTGATTGCACCGCGTGGATTGGACCACGCAGATTGTACCGCATAGGTTGCAGCACATAGCTTGCACAACATATGTTGCACCGCATACATTGCACCGCATGGATTGCAACATTTATATCGCACCACATATATTCTCCTTTCTAAAAACAGAATAGGATCCCCCCCCGGCGTTATCACTCCCCCGCCAGGGTATGTAAATCATATACGATTCTAACCACATGTCCATCCTAAACATGAAATCATACCATCCCAGCTAGGCCGGTTTCCCCCCCTGAGGTTCCCTTGTAAAACACACTATGCGGTGACATTTTTTGTTCTAACATAGCACTTTTTCGCGAATCCCTTCCAAAAAATGGGACGAAGTGCGCACGCGCGCGTCGTCGCGCGCGCATGCCGAAATCCTTCAAAAACCTTCGGTGCCGGAAGGATTTCGCAATCGAGCTTCCGAAACAAACACACAAAAACACAGGGTTTCGCAACACTGATTTGCTAAAAAAGCTTCCGCGCGAGCTCTGACGAAGTCTTAAGAAAACCATCGGTTTTTCAAGATTTTCACAAAATGCTGTTAAAGGGGCTTCGCGCGCGCATGTCGAAATCTGTCGAACGCCCTTGCGCGTGTGCCGTCGCGAGAATCCTCTGCAAAAAATGGGACGAAGTGCAGACGCGCGCGTCGTCGCGCGCGTCTGCTGAAAACCTTCAAAACCCATCGGTTCGGAAGGATTTCAAAATCGTGTGTCCATAACACCTACAACAACCCAAGGTTTCGCAACACGGATTTGCAACAAAAGCTTGCGCGCGCGCGTTCTTGCGTCGTCGTCGTCGTCGTCGTCGTCCTCCCTCCTCCCGCGTCGTCGTCGTCGTCGCCTACGTCGCCTACGTCGTCCTCTGTCTTTCCTCGTGTTCGTCGTCGTCGTCCTCTTTGGCGTCGTGGTCGTTTCCGTCGTCGTTGTCGCCGTGGTAGTCCTTCCTCCTCCTCCCTTATCGTCGTCCGTCGTCGGCGTCTCGTCGTCGTCCCTCCTATTTCGTCGCCGTCGTCGTCGTCGTCGTCGTCGTCGTCCCTCCTCCCTCGTCGTTCTCGTCGTCGGCGCCGCCGTCCTTCCTCCTCTCCTCGTCGTCGTCGTCGTTGTCGTCGTTGTCGTCGTTGTCGCCGTCGTCGTCCTTCCTCCTCCCTCGTCGTCGTCTTCGTTGGCGACGTCGTCGTCGTCTTCGTCGTCGTCGGCGTCGGCGTCGTTGTCGTCGTCGAAGTCGTCGGAGACGTCGTCGGTGTCGTCGTAGTCGCCGTCGTCGTCGTCGTCGTCGTCGGCGTCGTTGACGTCGTCGTCGTCGTCGGTGTCGTCGTTGTCGTCGTCGAAGTCGTTGGAGACGTCGTCGGTGTCGTCGTAGTCGGTGTCGGCGGCGCCGTCGTCGTCGGCGTCGGTGTCGTGGCCAAGTGTCATGTGGTACGTACCGTCACGGTCTTGTCTTAAGAGGTCTTGCGACCAAGTTGCGGGTGGGAGGGTGGGATGTTTGCACGAGCAGTGGAGAGGACAGCTTCAAGACGGTCAACTATTCATATCACAACATAGATTGTACTACATGCGCCACATAGATTGTACCACTCAGACTGTTTCACATAGTTTGCACAGCACATCTTGAACCGCACACATGGACCACATGTAACTATTACACCGCGTAGATAGCACCACTTATAGTGCACAGCGTAGAGTGCACTATATACATTGCACCACTTATATTGCACCACATCGATTGCACCACACACCTCAGACCACATAGAGTGCACCACTCATACTGCACCGCACAGCTTTCACGATAGCTATTGAGCAGCACAGCTTGCACCACATGTTTGGAATACCATACATTGTGCCACATAGGGTGCACCACATAGACTGCACCACGTACATTGTGCAATACATATGTATATATATATACCTATACGACCACCCTTCGGGTGATAAGGAGGTTCGGGGGGGGGAGGAACCAACGTCTCACTCGATCGGTCTCACTATCGATCTCACTATCGATCTCAGTATCGGTATCGCTCGATCGATCTCCCTCGATCGATCTCACAATCGATCTCACTCGATCTATCTCACAATTGATTTGACTATCGATCTCACAATCGATATCACATTCGGTCTCACTATCGATTTAACTATCGATATCACAACCGCTCTCACAACCAATGTCATCATCATCAACAACAACATCAACATCAACATCATCATCATCAACATCATCAGAATCGGGACACCGCCCTCATCATCAACACCAACATCATCATCACGGTCATCAACATCATCGGGACACCACCATCATCATCATCATCATCACCATCATCACAATCATCATCATCAACATCATCATCATCAGCAGCATCGGGACACAGTCATCGTCATCATCATCATCAGCAGCATCATCATCGGGAAACCATCATGATCACCATCGTTAGCATCATCATCATCATCATCATCATCGGAACACCATCATCATCATCTCATCCTCATCATCGACATCATCATCATCATCAACATCATCATCAGCATCATCATCGTCGTCATCATCGGGGCACCATCATCATCATTAACAACATCAGCATCAACATCATCATCATCATCACCATCGGGACGCCATCATCATCAACATCATCACAATCACCATCAGAATAATCATCACCATCGGGACGCCATAATCATCATCAACCTCATCATCATCATCAACATCATCATCATCGGGACACAATCAGAATCAGCATCATCAACATCAACATCATCATACTCATCACCATCGGGACACCATCATCGTCATCATCATGATCATGATCATAATCTTCATGATCATCATCATCCTCATCATCGGGACACCATCAGCATCATCATCATCATCATCGACATCATCATCATCATCGGAACACCATCATCATATCATCATCATCATCATCGTCCTCGTCATCATCAGCAGCATCACCATCATCATCATCGACGTCATCATCATCATCAGCAGCATCATCATCAGCATCACCATCATCATCATCATCATCATCATCACCTCATCATAATCATCATCATCATCATCATCATCATCATCATCATCGCGGGACACCGCGGGACACCGGCGGGACACCGCGGGGCACCGCGGGACACCGCGGGACTTTCGCGGGACACCGGCGGGACACCGCGGGCCACCGGCCGCCCGGAAGGGAGTCATTTGGTCCGGCCGCGCCTCAGCCACACGGGACTTTCGCGGGACACCGGCGGGACACCGCGGGCCACCGGCCGCCCGGAAGGGAGTCATTTGGTCCGGCCGCGCCTCAGCCACAGGAGATTTTCTCTCGCCCGCCCACGCAGTTTCGCCTCGCCCGCACGCACGGCACGCACGAACACGAAACCGAAATCGATTTCCCGGTAGGGGGGCTCTCCGTTCCACTTCGATCTCACCCCCTCACCTCCGATATACATATTTATATATATATATATATATATATATATATATTACTAGAAACATTGTTTGGGGTGCGCGTTGGTTACTGTGTATATATATATATGTACATAAGCATGTGTATCGATATCACCACACATAACACACATATCGGAGGTTGGGGGGTGAGATCGAAGTGGAACGGAGAGCCCCCCTACCGGAAAATCGATTTCGGTTTCGTGTTGGTGCGTGCCGTGCGGGCGAGGCGTAGCTGCGTGGGCGGGCGAGAGAAAGTCTCCTGCGGCTGAGGCGCGGCCGGACCAAATGACTCCCTTCCGGGCGGCTGGTGGCCCGCGGTGTCCCGCCGGTGTCCCGCGAAAGACCCGTGTGGCTGAGGCGCGGCCGGACCAAATGACTCCCTTCCGGGCGGCCGGGGGCCCGCGGTGTCCCGCCGGTGTCCCGCGAAAGTCCCGCGGTGTCCCGTCGGTGTCCCGATGATGATGTTGATGATGATCATGATGATGATTATGATGATGATGGTGATGATGATGGTGATGATGATGATGTTGATGATGGCGATGATGATGATGATGATGATGATGATGACGATGTTGATGTTGATGATGATGATGATGATGATGATGATGATGACGTCGATTGTGATATCGATAGTTAGATCGATCGTGAGACCGAATGTGAGATCGATTGTGAGATCGAAAGTGAGATCCATTGTAAGACCGATAGTCAGATCGATTGTGAGATGATGGTGATGATGGTGATGATGGTGATGATGATGGTGGTGATGATGATGACGTTGATGATGTTGATGATGATAGTGTCCCGATGACGATGTTGTTGATGATGATGTTGATGATGGTGATGTTGATGATGATGATGATGATGTTGATGATAATGGTGTCCCGATGATGATGATGATGATGACGTTGATGATGATGATGATGATGATGATGATGATGATGATGATGATGTCGATGATGATGATGATGATGGTGTCCCGATGGTGATGATGATGATATTTATTCTGATGATGATGGCGATGATGATGTCCACATGATGATGATTATGATGATGATGTTGATGATGATGTTTGTGATGATGGTGATGATGATGATGGTGGTGTCCCGATGATGTTGATGACCGTGATGATGATGATGTTGGTGTTGATGATGAGGACGGTGTCCCGATTATGATGTTGGTGATGATGATGTTGATGTTGTTGTTGTTGTTGATGATGATGACGTTGATTGTGAGAGCGGTTGTGATATCGATAGTGAGATCGATCGTGAGACCGAATGTGGTATCGATTGTGAGATCGATTGTGAGATCGATTGTGATATCGATAGCCAGATCAATTGTGAGATAGATCGAGTGAGATCGATTGTGAGATCGATCGAGGGAGATCGATCGAGCGAGACCGATACTGAGATCGATAGTGAGATCGATAGTGAGACCGATCGAGTGAGACGTTGGTTCCTCCCCCCCCCCGAACATCCTTATCACCCGAAGGGTGGTTGTATAGGTATGGATATGTATATATACATGTCCGTCCACAGATTGCAGCAATTACGTGGCACCTCATAGATTTCACAGCATGGCTCATACCTGATATTGGACCCCACAGCTGACACCCTATAGCTTACATATCATAGCTCGCTTCGGGTACATTTGCACCTCGTAGCTTACACGACAGCTCACGTTAGAAAGACTGCACCACATTGATGGCAACACAGATGTTGCACCATGTATTGGCACCGCATATCTCGCACCACATAGATTGCACCACACACCTTGCACTGTTATAGAGGGAAACACATGTATCGCACGACACATGCAGTACCACACCGGGTACACCACATAGATTGCGCAACATGTATTGCACCACATACATTGCGCCACATATGTTGTCCACACAGATTTTCCTTCCTGAGCGAGTAGAAGGAGCCCCCCTGGAATTACCGGTCCCCCGTTGTGTAATGCAATTTGCATATGGTTTTGCCCCATCGTCCACCCTACATTTGTGTTCGTGATATCCCAGCTAGACTGGCATCATCTCCTCATCATCCGCAAAAATCATACTACGCGCGCGCTCGGTTATCGCAAGTCATCAGTTTCCGATCATACTTTGCAGAAAAAGGGGCGGAGTGCACACGCGCGCCTTGTCGCCGCGCGCGCATGCCGAAATCCTTCAAAACCTTTGTGACATAAGGATTTCACGGCAGAGTGCCTCGAAAACATGCAGCGCTGGTGTTTTTTTACAAGATCAGTTACCCAAAGAAACTTGCATTCGCGATCTTGCGGATGCTTAAGGAATCCGTTGTTTTTTTCTTTGGTTATATATATATATATATAGATATAGAGCAACAGCACTTTCATTAAAGTCGGCCAAACGGGCCTCCCGCGCCGCATGTCGAAATCATTCGAGCGCCCTTGCGCGCGTCTTGGGGGGGGCGCGATCCGTGTCATGCGGGCTACTCTCGCGCATCGGCCGCGCGCGCTTGTCAAACTCCGTCCAAAAGACTTCATCACCGACGCGAGGACGCCGTCATCGTCGTCGGCGTGATCAGCATAGGCGCCGTCACTGGCCTTGCCGTCGTCGTTGTCACCATCGCCACCAGCATCGCTACTATCATCACCGTGTCTACCGTTGTCGGCGTTGCCATGATACCCTGCCCGCCCAAATCGCCGAGTCGCACTGGAGTGCCCGCTGGGAAGTGCCCAGCGACCAGCGCCACCGCGGCCGCGTCGGTCGCGCCACACTAGCTGACCGTTGCGCGCGCGGTCATGCGCGGGTTATCGCAGTCGCACGGATGCCTAGCTAACACCCAACATTCAACGCGAGCGCCGCCGCATGGGTATTGCAATCCCAGTTGTGGGTGGGTGGGTGGGACGATTGCGCGAACAGTGGAGTTGACAATCCAGTGCGAACATAAATTCAATACACTACATATTCAGCACCACGTAGCTTGCACCATTTTTTTTGCACGACGCAGCTTCCACTACATATATTTCACCACGTAGATTGTGCCCAGTAATTTACACCACATATGATGCAACATGTTTTTTCCCTTTCTAAACAGATAATAGACTCGACCCCCCCCGGACTTCTCGGTTCCACCTGGGATAGTATGATTTCGCATATTTTTCTGCACATTCGTCCATCTTAAATATGAAACCGTACCATCCCAGCTAGGCCGGTTTCCCCCCCCTGAGGTTCCCTTGTGAAAAACACTATGCGGTGACATATTTTGTTCTAACATAGCACTTTTTCACGAATCCTTTCCAACAAATGGGACGAAGTGCGCACGCGCGCGTCGTCGCGCGCGCATGCCGGAATCCTTCAAAAACCTTCGGTGCCGGAAGGATTTCGCAATCGAGCTTCCGAAAAACATACTAAAACATTGGGTTTCGCAACACTGATTTGCTGAAAAAGCTTCCGCGCGAACTCTTGCGTAATTTTAAGAAAACCGTTGGTTTTTCACGATTTCCACAACATTCTACCAAACGGGCTTCGCGCGCGCATGTCGAAATCTGTCGAACGCCCCTGCGCGTGTGCCGTCGCGAGAATCCTTTGCAAAAATTGGGACGAAGTGCAGACGCGCGCGTCGTCGCGGGCGTATGCCGAAAACCTTCAAAACCCATCGGTTTCGGAAGGCGCGTCCAAAAAACCTACAAAAACCCAGGGTTTCGCAACACGGATTTTTAACAAAAGCGTGCGCGCGCGCTCTTGCGTCGTCGTCGTCGTCGTCGTCGTCGCCGTCCTCCCTCCTCCCGCGTCGTCGTCGTCGTCGTCGCCTACGTCGTCTGTCCTCTTTCCTCGTGTTCGTCGTCGTCGTCCTCTTTGGCGTCGTGGTCGTTTCCGTCGTCGTTGTCGCCGTGGTCGTCCTTCCTCCTCCTCCCACGTCGTCGTCGTCGTCGTCCGTCGTCGGCGTCTCGTCGTCGTCCCTCCTATTTCGTCGCCGTCGTCGTCGTCGTTGTCGTCGTCGTCTTCCCTCCTCCCTCGTCGTTGTCGTCGTCGGCGTCGCCGTCCTTCTTCCTTCGTCGTCGTTCGCGTCGTCGCCGTCCTCCCTCCTCCCTCGTCGTTGTCGTCGTTGTCGTCGTTGTCGCCGTCGTCGTCCTTCCTCCTCCCTCGTGGTCGCCTTCGTTGGCGTCGTCGTCGTCTTCGTCGTCGTCGGCGTCGGCGTCGTTGTCGTCGTCGAAGTCGTCGGAGACGTCGTCGGTGTCGTCCTAGTCGGTCTGAAGAGGTTTTGCAAACCAAGTTGCGGGTGGGTGGGTGGGATGTTTGCGCGAGCATTGGAGAGGACAGCTTCAAGACGGTCAAAGTGGATTGCCCCACATATATTGCACCACGTGCACTACGTAGTATGCTGGAGCACACTTTTCGAGGGCCACGCTGGCTTACATATGTTTTCAATTCGATTGTTTTGGGTGTTTCTGATTAGTGCTCCTGTTGCAGTGTAAGCCCTTCTTGTCGGGTCGTCGCATCTCTCCCGTCGATCTGACTTGCGCTCTCGCCTCAGCGCAAGCCGCTTTTCTTAATCTGCATCCTTTTTCATCGTTGCCGCCTCCCTCGTTTCCCCTCCTACGCTTTCCCGTGGTCCCCCTGCTGTCCCCCCTCCTTCAACTCCAGCTCCTGCTGTTGCTAATCGTCCTCGTCCTCCTCCTTTTCCTCCGGTCCATCCTCTTGCTCACCCGCCACCACCTCCCCCTCATTCTCCAATGTGCGCATCTCCCCTGTTCCGGTTGCGCACAACACGATGGGTTTGTTTTGGAGTTCCAGGTCGGCTAAGGCACGCGCCCGCGGACAGAGACACAGTTAGCGCAATGGGAACGCGAACGCGCCTAGCTTGCCCTCTTTCCCTTCCCTCCCCATTCCCTCCCCCTCCCCTCCCTCTCCCTATCACTACGTGATGGTGGAATTGCTGGACGTCCTTCGGGTCCGCCCGCAAGGCCCGCTCCGGCGCGTGGCCGCCGCGCGCGCCTGAGGAGAAGCAGCGCCTGCTGAAGCTGCTCAGGAACAACCCGGGCTGGAGGGCAGTCTGGATCGAGGCGGGCGGGGCGGGGCGGCTGCGGCGGCGGCGGCGGTGGAGGCGGAGGAGGAGGAAGAGGAGAGGGAGGACTAGGAGGAGGAAGAAGAGGAGGAGGAGGAGGAGGAGGAGGAAGAGGAGGACAAGGATGAGGAGGAGGGAAGGAGGGAGGGAGGGTGAGAGGGAGGGGGGGAGGGAAGGAGAGAGGGAAGGAGAGAGGGAGGGAGGGAGGGAGGGAGGGAGGGAGAGAGGGAGGAGAAGGAGGAGGATGAGGAGGAGGAGGAGCCTTTCAAGCCTTTGGCCCCTCGCGCAAGCGAGTCGGCCCGCGCCCGCGCCGTCGGCTGGCAGGCCCCGCTCGGGGGTCGCGGCCTTGGGGCCCACCCCATCTCCACTCGCGTCTTGCGGAGTCGAGTGGAGCAGTTCTTCGTGATGGGCGTCCGTGCTGGGTGTCACGTCGTCACCATCTTCCATCGCCAGTCTATCCGTAAGGGCTTCGCCCCCTGCCGCCGGCCCCTTCTCTCGGATAATGGGCAATGCAAAAGCGAAATCATGAGGCCTTGGCGCCGCCGTGAAGCAGCGTCGGGACTTCACGCGAAGACGACGAGTAATCGGCAAGACAAATTGAGATTCTGATGATATTGTTGAATTCGGTGCTGTATTTTGAGGGTTTATGGCTCGGATGCGCGAGTCGCACGTAATTTGCAAGGGTCTATGGTTTCGGGGTCGCACCTACAGCGTAATTTACACAGGTTTATAGCTTCGGAGACGCGAATATCGTGTGATTTACGAGGGTGTATGGCTTCGGACACGCGATTATGGTGTAATTTACGAGGGTTTATGGTTTCGGGGTCGCAAATATTGCATCATTTACATAGGTTTATGGCTTCGGAGACGCGAGCATGATGTAATTTACAGAGGTTTTATGGTTTCGTGTACGCGAGTATTGTATGATTTACCAGCGTTTGTGGCCTCGGGGACGCAAGCATCGCGTAATTTTTGAGGGTGTATGGCTTCGGGGGCACGAAATGGTGTATTTTGTGAGGGTTTATGGCTTCGGGGACGCGAAAATAGCGTAAGCGTAATTTACACAGGATTATGGCCTCGGGGACGCGAATCCGGTGAAATTTACGATGGTTTATAGCTTCGGGGGCGCGAAGTTTATGTATTTTTACGCGTCCCACGCCCCCCCCAGGAATTCAGAGCACCCGACTCGGGCGTGGTAAGTAGGTTCCTTCTCGGCTCCCCCCCCCTCGCGCGGTCCATCAACAAGGAACAGTAAGCAGCAAGAAGCAGAACTGTAGCAGTGGAAACTGGAAACTGGAACTGGTGCAGGGCCTGGTGTCCCCACAAGGGGGCCGGCGGATTCCATCTTTTCAGCTTGTACTTGAGGCTGTTGTACGGCGGTGAGCCTTTGCACTCCGCTTGTATTTTCTGAGACACGTGCTCCACGGCAGTCGTTCCACAGCTTCAGCAGGACCAGCAGTTCCCTCTGCTCAGGTATTGGAATCGATGTGTTGGGTGTGCTGTGTTCCCATGTATCTGGAGCTCCGTCCCATGTCGTGGTGGCGGCCCGTCGCATCCGTCCTGGAACCAACGTGCGATGTTGTCGAAAGCAGTGTCGCGTCCCACATTTTGTCTGCAACAGCTACACTTCCATCCCAGACCTCGTCGTAGTCGCTGCAGTCGGTGTGTGGTAGGCGGTCGTCTTCCGTCTGGCTTTCGCGGTCCCGTCGCGAAGTAGTTTGCTTGTCTCTTCGTTTTGGCGTGTTCTTCTCGCCTCTGTTGTCGTCTCTTGGCCTTGATGTCGTGGTCGTCGGCTGGGCGTCTGTCCAATAGCTGCTGCGTCGCCGTGGTGATCCGCTGTCGCACCAAGCTGCCGTCGCGTTCACCCAGTTGTAGCACTGCATTTTGTTGTCGTCGATGTCGTGTGTTTCTGCCGCGATGTCAGCGAATTTGTCCGCTTGGGCGTTGCGGTACCAGGCGTGCCGCGGGAAACCCTTGGCTTCTGCGTCTTCCCAGCTGAGGTGGCTGTTGATGTGACGCAGTTGGATTTGATCTGCTGGTCCTCGCTGTCGCAACTCTCGCCCAATTGCCGTCCACAAGTCGCCGTTGGTGCCTGCCTCTGCTGATCGCTCGTACCTGCGGGAGTTCCATGCCTTAAAGACTAATTCGCTGTCCGTCTAGAAGTGTAGTGGTCCCGATGTACTCTTGAGGCAGTCCAGCAGTGACCATATCTCTGCACGGTTGTTTGTTTGACGTTGGTCAGGTAGTGGTCCGTACTTACCCGCTGTGATCTCCATGCCGGTGCCTCCCAACCGTATGCAGGCCCAGCCACATCGACGATACCGCCAGTCTGCATGGTTTTTGCCGCCAGAACCATCTCCTATGCCACTATCGGTGAACCGTGGAGATTCGGTCGTTGTGGATGCACTCGCCCATGAAGTTGGCTTCTTCTCCCGTGTCGCATTCGGGTGGTACAGACCATGCTCGTGGAGTCATGTCCCGCAGCCAGAATGCTGGCGTTGTTCGGTGTCCCTCTTCTGCTTTCTGTCGTAGTTTTTGTGTCTTGAGGAAGATGTCGTTGTCAACTCTCAGCATCAGAGTCCTGTCAGATCCTGTGGTAGTCGGTCTCTTCCACTCCGCCTTCGCATTCCGCTGAACACTCGCCGAAGCAGTCTCGTTTCCCTGCTGGTGTCCACGTCCCCGTGCAGGAAGCTATCAATAATGCCCTGTACTCTCTGTAGTTGCCTCGGCGTAGTAGCCATTCCAGGTGCTGTCGTAGGTCTGTGATGTCCGCCCGCTCTCCTCCAGGCCTTGTCCGTTGTGGTGTTGTGCTGCGGTCTTCCGAAGGTATCGTGATACGTCCGCCATGAGCGCGTCCAGAATGTCTGTGGGATCTCCTTGCGCACCGTCCGTCGGGAACTTCCAGGAGTTCTTTTGCGGGTCGATCCAGGTGTCGGGTCCGCGTGAGTCCCATTCCAATTCCCATAGCGTCAGCATGATCGCGGTGATTGGCCCTCTTCTCTTACCCCATCTCTGCCGCGTCGGCGTCTTCATGAGTCTGGAGTAGAATTTCGGCCACGCCCTTCGAGTCTGTGCTCGTAGGTCGGCGCTGTGTCCCCAGCAGCTGAACCAACAAGTGAACCGGTTTTTCAGGGTAGTGTACGCGGGGTCTGTACTTTCCACGGCCAGATGGGTGGTGAGTCACCTACCTGGCCATGGTACACGTAGGGCCTGTGCATAACGTCGCCGCGCTTGCTGTAGTGCGTGTGGGGCTCTTCCGTAGAAAGCGGTGCCGTATTTTAGCGAGGCCATTGGTCTTTGTTGTGTGATTCCTGCTCTGCGTCGAACTCGTAACCGTCGTAACTTGTGTCCCACTGCTCCGAGACGTCTCTGTACTCCTTTCCATCGGGTGCCGCGTGTTGCTTTCTTGGTCGTGCTTCCGCGTGCTGCTCGGTCTGCCCCCAGGTCTCTGCCCTCGTTCGTGATGCTGATCTCGATCCCGAGGTTCTTGAGCTGGCGCCGCATGTCCTTGGTGTCCTGGGAGCTGGTTGTCGTGAGCGTTGTCTTGTCTGCTAGCTTGAGGCCCTGCTCCCCGAGGCACAGGTACAGCGTGTGGGTGCCTGCTACCGTTGCTGGGATGCCTTCCTCTCTGCTGTCGACAATTCTGACGCTGATGTCGTCGGACCAAGCTCGTGGTACTGGTCGTGGCATGTCCGTGGTGCCCGTCAGCTTTGCCATCGGCGCGTAGATTACCGTCTTGGCCACGTTGCTTGAGTGCCTCGAGCTTGCAAGGATGGAGCGGTCCGCGTATAGTGGCAGTCAGTCCGTTCCTTGGTTTCGCAGGATTCTCGTGGCTGAGTGTTGCAACATCATGAGGTATAGCGGTCGTGCTGGGAAGTTGAGTGCTAGTGCTGCTGGTATGACCTTGTCGATGCGTCAGCTGTCGTAGAACTTCTCGATGTCCGCCAATAGCACCGATTCCCAAATGCCCATTGCGTCTGCGCATTCGTCGGTGATTAGGCGTCGTAGTGCTTCTCGTAGGCAGCTGTTACCTTCTATCGCTGCATCGCATTCTCTCTCGTGCTGTCTGGCCCAGCGTCGGATGCGATGTCGGTGTAATAGCTCCCAGCATCGCACCAGTTGTGAAAATAGTGCTAGGGCTCGGTCTCCCTTGACTGGCTTGGGGAGGATCATGACGATGGCCGTGAGGAGTTGCCAGGGCCATGCTTGGTGATGCTCGCACTCGTTGTAGAAGTCGACCAGTGCTTTGAGCCCCGTCGCTGGTGGACGTCGGATGTCGCTGGTGCATATCACGTCCACGCCCTTGCCCTTGTCGGGCTCTCCCTTGATGCATCGGTCAAGGTCGTCGAGTGTCCAGGGGTCGTACTCGTCCTCGGCTGTCTCGGCGCGTAGGGTGGTGAGGTACTCCCTGAGTGAGTCGTGGGTCGTGTCGTGGCACTTCCAGATCTTGGTGAATGTGGTGGCCTTGTGGTCGATCATGTCCTTCGGGCTGCTGAGCGTGGCGGTGCCGGTGTGTATTTCGGTTTCTCGTCGTGGTGGTGCTCTGGTAATCTTATGCAGGGCGCCGCTGTTCTTGTCTGCCTGTGTGAGCCAGGCGCACTACTGCTTCCTGCTGTCCTTCATGTCCTTTCGTAGTGCGTGTCGAACTTCTTGCTCTGCTTGCTCTGCCATGCCCTTCAGCGTGTCCAGCGGGATGGACTCCAGCTTGCTAAGTAGGTCTTTCCGTAATTGTCGGTGTAGACGTGCTGTGGTTGTCCTTGCACTCCTGCTGTGGAAGGCCTTCCCGTGCAAGTCGTCTCCCTGCGTTGGCAAGCTTCCGTTGTTGCTGCAGTCCGTGTTGTCGGTCTCGTAGCTTGACCAGTGTCCGTAGTACCGTGTCGGTTCGGTTCCACCAGGCCGCTCGGTGTGATGTGTATCGATGTTATCGTTCTCCTTTTTCTTCGAGCTGTTGCTCATTGAAGCCGTAGGGTTGCCCTGTCGGTTATCTCCATCTGGTAAGCCACGCAGTAGAACTTCTCCATGGTGCCGATGAAGCGGTGGTAAAGCCGTCAAAGTTGTTCTGCTCCGCTGGGGTCGGTCTGGGGCGCTGCGTTCTTCTTGATGTAGTTGGGTGCGCTGTGGGAGGCCTCCCGCTGTTGTAGCATACTCGCGACCTCCCAAATGTTGTCCATCGTGTTCGTGTCGACCCCTTTGGCGTTGGCGAGGATCTTCTCGGTCAGCGTCGGCGCGGCTGCCCTTTGGGTGTCGTCCTGCTCGTCGAGGTGGCCGGGAAATAAACATTAATTCGGGGGCTTATTTTCATGACGATTTTTGGTCTGCTCGTGGTGGTGGTCCGTCTGCTGCTCTATCTCCTCGTCGCTCTTGTTGAATTCGGAGGCGGGGGAGGAGGAGGAGGAGGAGGAGGAGGAGGAGGAGGAGGAGGAGGCCCACGATTTCTAAGGGTGGAGGTGGGGCTCACTTCTTTCGGCACCTTCCGAGCCAAGTGCACCCCAGGGTTCGCCTATGTGGCCTCCTACATTTTGCGCGCGCCGCCAACAGGGGGAGAGGGGCACGCCCCGGGGCACCCGCAGGGCATCGACCCGCCCAAGAGGCAGGCGACCTCGTCGAACGTGACCGTGATGCTGCTGACGAGGGCAAACCTGAAGCGGGATTTCTTCTCCTCCTCCTCCCTCCCTCCCTTCCTCCCTCCCCCTGTTGTGCATCCTTCGCCAACCGTGATGCTGCGGACGAGGGCAAACCTGAAGCGGGACGACGGGTCGATGCTTCTTGCTGCACCTCCTCAGAGGAGGGAAAAGGTAGGTTTCCGCTGTTTTTGGCTTCCTGGGAGGTCCTCGTCACCACCGCTGGATTCGCCTCGAAATTCTGGTCAGAACGCACTCTGGGAGAGGTCTAGGGAGTAGCGGTATCGGTACTTTTGGGTTTCCCCATCTCCCCCTTGTCTTCCTTCACTACCATCTCTCTTTCCCCATCTGTTTTGCATGCAGGTCTAGACCGTGTACTATAGTATACTGAGGCTACGGCCTCG
>CAUYUJ010016825.1:67500-97500 GCA_963575745.1 Prorocentrum cordatum | reverse complement strand
TCTTGGTTGTTCTGTGTTATGTTGAATCATTTGCGGTCTTCTCTCAAGTTTTGTGTTAGAGTCAGTATTCCCCGACGACGACGACGGCGACGACCCTGCCTCTCGCTCCGGGCGGCCGTCTTGGCTGCTGGCAGCTGGGCGGCTCAGGGCGGCGTCGGGGCTCCGCTGACCGATTGCTCGATGCATGTATGTATATTTGCCCTATGTATTATGTGTAGACGTATATATATATATACATATATATGTACTTGTATACATATTTATATATATATATATAAAAATATATATGCATATATGCATATATAACACGGACGCAGTTGAGAGTCGATGGGGAAAGGGGGCCTGGCCCGCGGCCTGGGGCGGGGCCTGGGACTCTGGGGCGGGGCCCAGGGCCTCATCATCGTAGGATGCCCATCATTATCATCATCGCTATGACGGCGGGGGAGGAGGAGGAGGACAGCTACCAACTGCGCGTTGGCGCCACCGCCGCCCCTCCGCGCCCGCTGGCGCACCCGCAGTGCGGCTGCGGGAGGGGCTGCGCCTCAATTCCTGCGGAGGCGGCCTGCAGGAATGTCTCAATTTTGGCGCATTGTATAAACGCCCGAGCGGCCCGCCCTTTTTGGGGGGGCTGGCGGTTCACGGGGGGGGGGGTGACCATCAGCACCCCCCTCTGCCGCGTTCGCCTTCCCTCGACGACGATGCCGACGACTTCCCACGTTTTGGCTGAAGGGCGGGCCCGCTCTCCCTCGTTCGGGTCGCTTGTTTTCTGGGGGGTGTTCTAGGAGTCGTTCGGGCCGTTCGTTCGTGCGCGCATGCTTCTGGAGTTTTCTGTGCGTCGTTCGGGCCGCTCGTCCTGGTGTGAGTCGTTGGGGCCCCTCCCCGTGTGGGAGTCGTTCGGGCTCCTCGGGGCGCGACAAGTTCGGGCGCCTCGTCCTGGTGTGACTCGTTCGGGCCCCCCCATGTGTGTGAGTCGTTCGGGCGTTTCGCGGCGTGAGACATTCGGGCTCCTCCTGGTGCGAGTCGTTCGGGCTCTGCGTCCTGGTGTGAGTCGTTCGGGCCCTTCCTTGTGTGTGAGTTGTTCGGGCTCCTCGTGGTGTGAGTCGTCCGGGCCCGTCGTCGTGGTGTGAGTCGTTCGGGGTCCTCCTCGTGTGTGAGTCGTTCGGGCTCCTCGTGGCGTGGGTAGTTCGGGCCTCTCGGCCTGGTGGGAGTCGTTCGGGCCTCTCCGTGTGTGTGAGTCCTTCGGGATCCTCGTGGTGTGAGTCGTTCGGGCCCCTCGTCGTGGTGTGAGTCGTTCGGGCCCCTCCTTGTGTGTGAGTCGTTCGGGTTCTCGTGGTGTTAGTCGTTCGGGCCCCTCGCCCTGGTGTGAGTCGTTCGGGCCCCTCCTTCTGTGTGAGTCGTTCGGGCTCCTCGTGGTGTGAGTCGTTTGGGCCCTTCGTCCTGGTGTGAGTTGTTCGGGCCCCTCCTTGTGCGAGAGTCGTTCAGTCTCCTCGTGGTGTGAGTCGTTCGGGCCTCCCGTCCTGGTGTGAGTCGTTCGGGCCCCTCCTTGCGTGTGACTCGTTCGGGCTCCTTGTGGTGCGAGTCGTTCGGGCTCTTCGTCGCGGTGTGAGTCGTTCGGGCGCCCCCTTGCGCGTGTGTCGTTGGGGCTCCTCGTGGTGTGAGTCGTTCGGGCCTTTTTCGTCCTGGTGTGAGTCGTTCGGGCCCCTCCTTGTGTGTGAGTCGTTCGGGCTCCCCGTGGTGTGAGTCGTTCGGGACCTTCGTCTTGGCGTGAGTCGCTCGGGCGCCTCCTTGCGTGTGAGTCGCGAGAGCGCTGTACCAGCGCATCTGTAACGTCGCTCTAATGGCAAAGTCTGGTCACCCTGCTAGTGAGCCCCATGCGTCTCCATGCCCGCAAGTCGGTGGAAGAATGAGCATAGCGCAGCCCGTCGTTTACAAACAATAAGAGACATTATCTGTAACCACTATTCACAGGTGACCCCTGGTAGAATTTGAACCGGTCGTTCCGCCCCTCGTCCTTGTCCTCCTTCTCGTTATCGGAGTTCTTGTGGTGCGCGCGCGCAGGCTCTCACGTTAGTGGTGTGATGATGCCGCCCGCGGGAGCGCAACGCTTTTGGTCTTGTCGCTGTCTTCACTTCCCGACGCTTCTTGACGGCGTTTGAGGTTCGTCAGTTCGTTCCAAGGCGGTCCAAGGCCCAGGAGGGCCCAGGAGGCTTGTACATCTCGCACGAGGGCTTCAAGAACTCTCCAAGACAGTCCAGAAGGAATGCGGATCGAGATGGCGCGGCCTCGGGTTCTGGAGGCCCGGGGGAAGCCGCTGGTAGAAATTCCGAGACTGCGCCGCAGTCGCGTGAGGCCCCAGGAGGCTCCGAAGAATTGCCACGAGGTCACCAAGGGGCTCATGATTGGCCCAAATCCATTGGTGCTCCAGCGTTGTCGTCGCTGTTGCCATTCTGGCTCACAGCGTTGCAGTGTGGCTGTGAGCTTCGCTCCGCCTATCAGCAACCGCTTCCGCCCGCCAGCAATTGCCTTGCAGTCGGCATGGAGAGGCGCCCGTACGCCCTGGTAACCTTGCTAGCAACGGGGGCCCCTTGGAGCGAGCAGGGCGAGGGCAAGGATTCCGAGGAGTTCGTGGTGGACACGTTTGGATCATCGCTCGATGGCGGCGTTCCGTCGGGAAGCCAAGATGCAGAATTTAGCTGCGCTCGTCCGTCTCGGAACGGGTCGAATTGCTTGCTGAAGGGTCGCGCCGCCTGCCGATTTCCAGATGCGTCAGAGACTCCGCGTGTCATTCTTGCAGTTCGTGGCGCATGGCTACCGCGTGGCGAGGCTGCCGTCATCCACAGTACGTTGCCCGGCAAGGCAGTCTTGAAGTTTTGGGTGGCTGTACGTGCCGAGGAGGAGGTGGTCATTCCTCCTTCTTTTGGCAGCGACCGATCGTCGCCGCACCGCCGTCGCCCAGCAGACATCGCGGACTGCCTGCCGCCAGAGCTACTTCGGCGAATAAAACTGAACGCCGCGAGAGCAATAGAGTTCGCGGAGCAGGCCCTCGCGAACAAGTTCGCTCACACTACCAAGAGGCCGAGGCAGGGTGGCAGCGGTGAGCTGAGCTGCATGAGGAAACTCGTCGCTCAGTTGGGCACGAAGGAGCTGCCTCCTCGGGGGCGCCCCAGCACAGCCTGGAAAGCTTGCGGTGACACGGTGTTTGCGCCCGCAGATATCGTGGCTCGGGGGTGCAGTTGCGCCCGCCTGGAGAAGTTCCCCGTGCACATGTCCGTCGACTGTTGCGGCTTGGGGCCCAGCAGCGTGGCTCGCAAGACCAGGTTCAACCTAGAGTCAGAGGTCGCGCCGGCGCTGCTGCATGCGGCGAAGGGCAAGCTGCTGTGCGAACTGCGGGCGGGGTCTGTTCGTAACGAAGATGTGGTGCGTCTGAAGGTTCACGAGGACAACCTCGGTTGCGCTTCCATGGTGTGCAACATGAACACGTTCACTGACAGGGGTGCCCGTTGGCGCGTAGACTCCGACGGCGACTTCGCAACTGACAAGCATCGCATGCTGTGGATGAAAAGTATGCGCGTACTGTCGAACATGGGCATCCAGGGCAATGCGCTTGGCGCAGGCTGTCGAGATATTCGCATTGCTAGCCCGCACATTAGCCCAGATATCCTGGAAGCAGCCTGCCGGAGCGGAACGCTCCATGTCGCAACGGCTGCGCCGAGGAAAGATTACGCTACTCGCATCACTCTGGAGCCAGAGGTGCACGAAGAGGGAGAGTATGTCGGCGTTATCCTTGAATGGGTTGGCAACCGAGTATACCAGCACGCTGCTCTTGTTCGCAGCGCTACTGCGGAGAATACTCCTGGGCTCGGCGCTCTGCGGGCTGCCTTTTCCATACTGCAACCTTGGTCTGGATCGCCAGTCGCAGTGGGAAATGTGCTGAAGAATAGAGTCTCTCCATCGTCTCCCTTCATCCAGTCGGTATCGCGCAGGCGCCGCATTCAGCTGTCGGACGATCAGAAGCGATGCATGGAGACCATCAACGCCTCGGACAATCATCACTTAATGATCCAGGCTTACGCAGGTACTGGAAAGTCGCTACTTTTGGCTTTGCTGGTCGAGGCAGCGTTGGACCACGTCGACAGACAGAATGGCGCAGTGGTGATCGTGACTCCTTCGCGTAATCTGCGTGACTCTATATTACAAGGTCCGGATTTCCTAGACAAGGTGTTTGTGGCGGATGATTTCGGGCCCCGAGTTGTTTAGCTTGGGCGACCTTCAGATGCCCCTGGGGTGTTGAGCACACGGGAAAATAAGGTTGCGCACTTGGTGCATGAACAGCTGCATTTTATGCGTGCACAGGTGCAAGAGCTGGAAGCTTTGCAGTTACGTCCTGCTTTTCAGAGTATCATGGAGTTCCGCATCTCCTGGAAGGACTTGCCAGCGGCCTCTGCTGTCGTGGTTGGGGACGCTGAGTTCGCGGCGTTGGAGGAGTTCCGCGACCTTGCTCGCCAGCGCATGCTACAGATCTTCGCCATCAAACGGAGAAGGGCGGAGCTCTGGGAGGACGTCATCAAAGAAGGCACCAGCGGTTATCTCATCGTGTCAACAATGGATTATTTCGTCAAGTGGCGGGCGGGAGCCATTAAAGGATACCTGAACCGTTTGTTGGATCGCCTGGAGATCAGCCTGTTCTGCATGGAAGAGTTTGAGTCTTACGACGTTTCCCAGGTGGTAGCTGCTTTGGCGAACGTGTCTGTACAGACATTGCTCATGGTGGGGGACCAGCATCAGAGAGTGGAGAATGTCGGTGGCCGGCGTTCCCGCTCCACCTTCAGCTCTGACAGCGCGGTCGGCGCGCTGCCCTTCGCTCCGCACGGCCTGGAAGGTGATGGCGAGGATTGCACCGCGATGGCAGTGAGCGTAGCTCAGCCCACGTCGTCTGCTCTGACAGGAAGCGCGGCCGTCCCTGAGGCCCGTCCGTGGTACGAATGGTGCCAAAAGGCCGAGAATGCAGTTCTCGACGTTTGCAAAAGGTGCGGCAAGGTCGTCTGCAACTACGTGGCGCACTGCTTTGAGTTCGCGAACACTTTTGCTTATGACTCCGCTGTCGCTCGTGACGCCACATTGCAGCACGTATTCTACGACGGCGGCCAATGGTGGAGGAGTCCAGTGCGGGGCGGCGATGAAGTCGGTTGGCACCCTCTCTTGTTCGAATGTTTATGCCACGCCGTTGCCGCAGATTTGTGCGAGCACAGGAATCTCTAGCGGGAGGGGGCAGCTTTTCCACGACCAACGGTGCTGATCATCATGCCTTTGAGCCGGTCAGCAATCCCGCTGTGTTGCTTGATGCAAGCTGCTTTCGATGACTCAACTCTGGGCCCAGGGGTCGTGCAAGTGTCGCTCCCTGTGAATGTGAGGGGGGGGAGCGCCCCTATAGTTCACTGCGTGCGGCATCGTCGCACAGTGGGTGCTCAGGACCAATGCGCTGGGACGCAAAGGAACTTGAACCAAGAGTACATCAACGTGACGCGCGGGGTGATGAAGACTTGCGTGTGGGTAGAACTACAACCGTTCGGGCATCCAGGAATGCCCCGCGACGCTCGCCATGAGTATGTCGGCGGTGGGTCCAAGGGCGAGTTTTGCTCCGCGTACGCGAAGCGCAGGAACAAACACATCTGGGAGAACAACCTTCCGCGGGGCATTCTCGAGAACCGCCAGAATATACGAGCGTCGTATCACGACTGCTTTGCGGTTTGGCGTCGGCATGATGCTGCTCGTCGTGTGCATGTCATCGCTGATGAGGTGTGGTGGAAGCTGGAGCGGAACGAGATTCCAAACTTGCCGACCCTCGGCCAGGGACGCAGCGACTACAAATCCTTCGATGATGTCCTAGCGCAAGCAGCCGGCGCAGGCACCTCTCTTGCGCAATTCGTGCGCGAGTCCACCAGGTCGCTTCGGCATTTGGGTCATGGAGCGGCAGCCGAGCGATGGGGCGTGCAGGAGATGCACGACAAGGTGAGCCGCGATGTGGACCTCATGGATTGGATGCCAGCCATGACGTTCGGCCATTTGTTGCTGCCGTGCGCCACCGCAGAGGTGAGCTCCGAAGCAGGCAAAGGCGTGACGCGCCTCTGCTTCCCATTCCTTCATGCTCACGCGGGTCTGGAGGTCGAGAGCGCTATGGCAGCACTCTGCAGCCTGGCCTGGTTTCTGTCGTTCGTGCTGGAGAAGGACCTCGTGTCGCATGCGCGTGTGAGCAGAGAACTGCATAAAATGCGGGTCATAGAAGAAGACGGGGACCTTTGGTTCAACAAGGCCTGCCAGTCCGGACGCATAGCCACAGCCATCAAGGACAAGGGCAAGAGCGTAGTCTACATGTATGTTGGCGGAGGGGCAGTGGACCACGAGCAGTCTTACCTCTTCGGCGGCATCGTGGTTCTCTGCAAGAGCTGGAAGTGGGCGGCTTTGGTGTATTCCGCGGTGAGAATTGCGGGCCTCGCGTGCAACAATTCGATGGGCTCCTTGGACTCCGCGTTGGTGATCTGCGACGAGACCGAGCCAAGCGAGTCTACATCTGAACCCACATCTGCGACGCAATCACCCGTTGTTGACTTCCACAAGCTGACTGGGGAGACGTGGCTCTGTGTTGGTGCATTGGGTGACGCGTTGCAGTCCGATGTCGAGGCGCTAGGGCGCACTGGAATAGCCGAAAGGGCCACCCAGTCCGACCAGGTAGGCATCCAGTTAGTATCTCTGCAAGAACTTTATGAAGCAGAAGTGAAGCTCTTGCTCGGCGGGGGCGCTTAGATTCCCAGTCTGTCTGCTATGGAAGTTGCCGAAGGAGACAGCGTCTTCGGCGCGTAGCAGTGATAATCGGTGGAAGACGCCGACGGCGACGACGTTGAAAACGTCGAAGGCGACGACGACGACCACGACCACGACGACGACAACGATGACCGCTCGTCGACGACGACGACGATGACGACGACGACGACGCCGACGCGGAGGACGACGACGACGACGACGACCCGACGACGACGTCGTCGAGACAACGACGACGACGACGACGACGACAACGAGAACGTGAATGGTGACGCCGACGCCGACGCCGACGCCGACGCCGCCGACGCCGACTCGGAGCCTCTTCACTCTGGAGAGCGAGCGGAACGCTCGCGCCCATCCTGGTTTTGCCTCGATGTGGCAGCGTTGCTGAATTAGGTTACATCGGCCATCACGCTTACGGGCTCGCCACTTTTTGTTGTGATGCATGTTTCACTCCTTGCCCCATTGGCCCCGCCCTCGTGGCAGCGGCGTTGTTGCGGCTAACGCCCGAGGACATGCAGGCGCGGCTGCCGCCGCGGGATGCCCCAGACACGCGCCATTGTCGAGCTTTTATTTGCACGATCTCGCCCCCTTGCGAAATTAGGGCACCCTGCTCCTTCAAACACGCACACGCACACACATGCAAAACACACACGCAAAACACACACACACACATACACAATAACCAAAAACATAAACACACGGACAGGATTTGAACCTTTCCCCTCGCTGCGAAGGGGGTGAGCGGTCAGGCGATTTCTTCTTTGGAGGTCGATCGGGCCCTCGCCAGGCCTGGAAGTCGAACCTCCGATGCTTCGTCTACCGCGCTTGTGCGCAGTAGGCGCGTCGTGCGTTACGCAACGTGCTGGCTGAACTGCACCCGCCCTTGCTCATCAAAGAAAGGAAAAAACAACCAAAGCAGGAAGAAGGCCCCCCCAACTCTTGCAGGCTGAGAGTGCCACGACAGGGCCTCCAGGGATCGAAGAGCTCCAGGCTATCTACGTGGCCTTCGGCCTTTCCCGCCACAGGCTATCTACTGGCCTTCGGCCTATCCCGTAACAGGATATCCCGTGGTCTGTGGTCTATCCCGCCACCCTGCCGCAAGGATCCAAGATCTTCAGGCTACAGTATTATAGAAGGCTGCCATGCTGAAGTTTGAGACTTCTTCAAGGCTTACAACAGGTTGTATAAGTGTCGAAAGGCTGTCAATGGATAATATAGACTGGCAATTTTGCAGTCGCAACTGTACTAAATTTAATGTTATCTGTATTGTTTTGCTTTATGTTCAAGTCTTTGCGTTCCTGTGACTATTTTCGCGTCAGCGTCATCATGCCGCGACGACGACGACGACGACGACAAGGACGATGACGTCGATGTCGACGACGACGACGACGAGTTCAAGTCCCGGTCAGCACGTGCGGCTCTGCCTTCTTCAATCTCATTTCGACGTTGCTCTGCGCTGCGTGGAGGCATGTCGGGAAGAACTGG
This sequence comes from Prorocentrum cordatum, assembly GCA_963575745.1. Lineage (NCBI taxonomy): Eukaryota > Dinophyceae > Prorocentrales > Prorocentraceae > Prorocentrum > Prorocentrum cordatum. The sequence continues at coordinate 89,196 of CAUYUJ010016825.1, read as the reverse complement.
AAAAGTTCGAACTGCACAGGGAGCGCAAGACAGAGATAATGCAAGAGTTCGGTTCTCTGTGCGTTGCAGATATGTGAGTCGTTCCGGCTCCTCGTGGTGTGAGTCGTTGGGGCCCCTCGTCCTTCCTGGTGTGAGTCCTTCGGGCGCCTCCTTGTGTGTGAGTCGTTCGGGCTCCTCGTGGTGCGAGTCGTTCGGGCCCCTCGTCCTGGTGTGAGTCGTTCGGGCCCCTCCTTGTGTGTGAGTCGTTCGGGCTCCTCGTGGTGTGAGTCGTTCGGGCCCCTCGTCCTGGTGTGAGTCGTTCGGGCGCCTCCTTGCGTGTGAGTCGTTCGGGCTCCTCGTGGTGTGAGTCGTTCGGGCCGCTCGTCCTGGTGTGAGTCGCTCGGGCCCCTCCTTGTGTGTGAGTCGTTCGGGCTCCTCGTGGTGTTAGTCGTTGGGGCCCCTCGTCCTGGTGTGAGTCGTTCGGGCGCCTCCTTGCGTGTGAGTCGTGAGAGCGCTGTACCAGCGCATCTTGAACGTCGCAGTAATGGCAAGGTCTGGTAACCCTGCTAGTGAGCTCCATGCGTCTCCATGCAGACGAGGTCTGTGCGAGAATGAGCGTAGCTCTGCCCGCCGTCCACAAACAACGAGAGACATTTTCCGCAACCACCATCCACAGGGGAACCCTTGGAAATTTGAATCGCAACGTCTGGTAACCGCGCTAGTGCACCCCATTCGCCTCCATGCTCGCACTGTCTGTGGAAGCAATGAGCATAGCTCAGCCAGTCTTACAGAAAGCATAATAAACACTGTGCGTAATCTCCATCCACTGGCGAGCATGATGCCAACCGAGCTGCTGGCCCGAGCCCCCCCCCCTTCACTGCCCTGGCTGGGTCCTGGTATCTTGGTCGGTTCCTGTTATCTCGTCTTTGCTGGTTCCTCCGATCTCGCCTATGTTGGTGCCAGGTGTTTTTCGAGTTCCTATCGGGTTTACTAGTCGTGCTGGCTCTGGGGATGTTACTATTGCTGTTTCCTGGGAGTCGAGACAAGGGACTCGGGTGCACAAGGGAGTGTGACAAAGGCTAGGGTCCACAAGGGCTTTGCCATCAGAGGGTCGAAGGGTTACGATTCCCTAGCGATTTTCCGTAGCCGTTGTGGCCCAAGCCAAGTTGGCCCAAGCCATTCTCGGCCATTGCCCAGCAATCTCCCTGTGGCTCTACTGGTAGCTCCGCTTACCATTTGCGCAGTGAGCTTAGCTCCGCACGGACGCTCTTCTCTCCAACACCTGAGGGCGTGCACGCTTCGTGGCCCCATGGCGCAGAAGGGGGAACAGGAGGTGAGCCTAGCCGCTGGGCCTAGCCGCTTTGGTCGAAGCCTGGCCGTTTGTTTCGAAGGCCATGGCTGGGGAGCCACCGCCCAAGCGCGAGCGGCTCGAGGAGCCGAATGTCGTCTGGCGCCTGCTGGGCGCTCAGGGGTCTGCAGGGGTCGTGGACTCCTCGGCCGCCGAGGCCGCCGAGGCAACCTCGACCGAGACGGGCGACGAGGCGCTCAAACCGGGAGCGGCCGAGGCCGCGCCCGGCCTTGGGGCGACCGATGCCGCCGCGGGCACGACTTCCGCCGACGCGGAGGCCACCGTGGAGACCGAGGCCGCGGCGGCCTGGCGCGAGACGATTCACGCGCGCAGCGCTTGGGTCATTGTGCAGGAGGGGGCCGACCGCCAGGAGGCGAAAGCAGCGGAGTACAGGCGCCAGGCAGACTTGGCGTATGACAACTACCAGGACGCCTACAAGAAAGCCATGGTTCGGGGGGGCGTTTCGCCTGTGCGCCCGCGCGCCGACCATGGCCAGGTTCCGCGGCTCGCCATGGTCAGCGCGCGGGCTTGCAGGCGAGGGGCCCTCGACAAGGCGCTGCGCAAGCCGACGGAGGCGGAGCGGCGGCGTCACCGGGCCGAATATGTCGGCCAGTCTTACGGTCGCTGGGCAAAACGGCGGAGGAGGCTGAGGGGGGATGAGGGATAAGGTGGGAGGGGGATAGATGGAGAGGAGGCTGAGGGAGGAGGGTCAGGAGATAACGGTCGGTGGGCTTAAGAGCGTCTCGCCCTGCGAGTGGGTCGTCTTCTTGTCGCTTGTCGTCCTTGCCGCAGATGCGATTGCCCCTCATATGTCCCCATCCCCTCCGTCACCCCCCGCCCCCCCCCCCCGATCGGGCAGTGGCGGTGGGGGGATGGGGGAAGAGGGGGAGGAGGCGGAGAGGGGTAATGCTGTGGGGGGCACCACACAGGGAGCTAATACTCCAGGCCCAATACGCGACGGTTGCCCCGAGAGCTTGAGGTTTAGGCCTCCCGTAACTCCCAATACTCGTAGAGTTCAGGCCCCAGGGCCTCATTGAAATTGCGCCTTCTGGCGAAACGCTTCGCGCATGTTTTCAAACCCCCTACTCGCCCGCTCTCTCCTGCCCCCCCTCCCCTCGTCTGTGGCCGAGCTGAGGCAAGCCTCAAGTCCTGGTGGCATCCTGATCGTTCCCTCCAGTGCTCTAGTGTCTGGCACCCTTACCTTCAGGCTCCCATCGTGAGCTCCTTGGCCGAACAGTCGAGGTCGAGGTCGAGGTCCCCGACTCCTGAGACAGGCAACAGTGGCTTCACAGTTCGGCTTCCAGTTCGCTGCGGCAGTCCCTCCTTGCAGCTCGGGAGGCGGCGATTTTTTCTTTCGAGGTCGATCGGGCCCTGGCCAGGCCTTGGAGTCGAACCTCCGATGCTTCGTCTACCGCGCTCGCGCGCAGTAGGCGCAGCGTGCGTTGCGCAACGTGCAGGCTGAACTGCACCCGCCCTTGCTCACGAGAGAAAGGAGAAAAAGGCCCCCCCAACTCTTGCAGGCTCAAAGTGCCACGAAAGGGCCTCCAGGGACCAAAGAGCTCCAGACTATCTACGTGGCCTTCGGCCTTTCCCGCCACAGTCTATATACTTGCCTTCGGCCTATCCCGCCACAGGATATCTAGTGGTTTGTGTTATCCCGCCACTTTGCTGCAAGGGTTCAAGATCTTCAGGCTACAATACTATAGAAGGCTGGCGTGCTGAAGCTTGAGACTTCTTCAAGGCTTACATCAGGGTGTATAAGTGTAGAAAAACTGTCAATGGATACTATAGGCTGCTGGCAATTTTGCAGTTGCAAATGTAGTACATTTAATGTTATATGTACTGTTGTGCTTTATGTTGAATCCTTTGCGGTCCTGTGACTACTTTTGCGCCAGCGCCATCATACCGCGACGACGACGACGACGACGACAAGGACGACGACGTCGATGTCGACGACGACGACGATGTAATCACGACGACGTCGACGAGGACTCATCGACGACGCGATTATTATTGCTTCTTCTCGTCGTCTTCCTTTATTGTGTTTGCTAGTCCGCCTTTGAGTTGCCGAGCCTTGTCGCCCTGCTTTTTCTTCTCCTCCTTTGTCAAATTCTTTGAACATGTCGACAGCCGTAGGGGCCCGAGTGACTCACACCAGGAGCTGAGTCGTTCAGGCTCCTCGTCCTTCTCCGCCGTTTCGTTATCGGAGTTCTGGTGGTGCGCGCGCGAAAGTCTTCACGTATGTTGTATGATGATATCGCTCGCGCGAGCGTAATGCCATTCGTCATCTCGCCGACTCCGCTTCCCGACGTTCTTGGACGGCGTGGAAGTTTCCTCAGTTCGTTCCAAGACGGTTCAAGGGGATGACGACGTCGACGACGATGACGACCACGACGACGACGATGAGGACCACGACGCCGTCGACGACGACTCATCGACGACGCGCTTCTTCCTCCTCCTTGTCGTCCTTCTCCTTTCCTATGTTTGCTGATCCTCCTGGTGTGTTTCTTGCCTCTTGGTCCTGGTACTTCTTTTCCTCCCAGCGGGGTCCCGAAGGAATGCGGACCGAGATGGGGCGGCCTCGGGTTGCAGAGGCTCCCGAGAAGTTGGCCGAGGAAAACCGGAGGGTACGCAGCATCCTCGTGAGGCCCCAAAGGCTTCTAGGAAGGGCCACGATTTCACCGAGGCGCTCAGGAGAGGCCCAAGTCTACATTTCCTGCAGCGTTGTCGTCGCTGTTGCCATTCTGGTTCACAGTGATGAAGTGTGGCTGTGAGCTTAGCTCGGCCAGCAGCAATCGCTGCTGCCTACGAGCAATCTCCCAGTGGCTGTGAGTTCTCTCCGCCCATCATTTTCGCTGCGAGCTTAGCTCCGCACGGATGCTCTGCCTTCCAACACCGTAGCGCGGTGGGCATGGAGGTGCTGGTGTGAGCCATGTCTGGGGAGTGCGAGGGCCCTCCGTGGCGGTGCAGAACATGCAGCATGGACTTTGGAACGCAGAAGCGCAAGTATGACATCCACATGTCTGGGCGCTACCATGCTCGCCAAGTTCGCGAGCAGTCTGGCCTACGGGAGCGAAAGGGCAATATCTTGCGCCGGATGACCAACGTCACAGGTGCTAGCTTCGTCTCGTGGCTCAAGAGCACCATCAGGCGCAGCCAGCGGGCGATTCGGAACGGCGACAGGGTCGTCGACTTCATCCCGTTCGGCGCGTCGCGTCTCGTCACTCGTGATGTACGCGCATTTATTTGTCAGCTGCGGCGCCTGAGGACGAATGGTTCAGCCCTTTTGGCTGCTGTCGGCGCTGCTTGCCTTCTCTGGACGGACGCATGGGTACAGGCCGTGGGCGTTCCTCTCACGACCGCATCCTATCGCGGCGATCTGGTGAGGAGACTCTTGCAAACGCGCGCGGATGAGGTGCAGGTAGCGAACCCCAGCATTCGCGTTTGCCGCGGGCGGTCGCTTCTCACAGGCACCCAGGCGTGTGCTCGGCGCAAAGCTCGACGGCTTGCATCCTTAGTGCTTGGTGTTGCACGCCGAGCTCCAGGGGCGCGCGCTCTACTTCAAGAAGGCAACGCGTCGAGCGCCATGGATGCCTTGTTCGGGTCTGGCCTGCCAATCGGGGGATACACAGCTAAATTCATGTCGGTGCTGTTGTCGCAGCTGGAGCTGGCGCAGTGGACGTCAGTTGCGACCCGCGGCTTCGCTGGTTCCACGGGCTTGGCGGCACTTCGCCTGCTCGTGGGTCGAAGCGTGACCTTGGCTGGGGCTGACACGGCGCTGGCGCTGCTGTCACAGAGCATCCGTGCAGATTGGGCCGGACCGCCGCGGCTGCCCCCGTTCGAGATGCTCGACCTGGAATCGCAGCTCTGTGCGTGGCACTCTGCGGACTGTGCACCTGCGAACAGCTGTCAGTACCGGGGCATGCGTGGTGCACTTCAGCTGGCGCAGTAGAGTGTTTGACTTCGTCGGCGGTGCGCACGTTTTTCATTGCAGCGGCATGGCCGCAGTATGGTGCGAAATGCGCAGACCAACGGTTCTTCGGCATAGCGCGCGTTTGCATCCAATGCGCAGGTGGAACATAGCTACCCTCAGTAGTCGCAATCATCGCGCTTCCCTCTCTTCATTCACCTTTCCCTTCGTCGACATGGCACGTCAGATGCGCCTCGAGCGCACAGCGGGCAGATGTCATGTCATGGGCGCAGCGCGCGCCCGCGCCTGAGGGAGGAGGGTGGGAATGGATGGTCATGAGGGAGGGGGAGGAGGTGAGGTGTGGGAGTGTATGAGCTGCCATCAGCTGACGCATGGCGTTTTTCGAGACGCGTTCGTGTCAGGATGAGAAGGCGGAGAACTTTCAGATCCAGGCTATCGCTTTGTCGCTCTTGTCGCTCTCGATTGGCAGAGGCTCCGGGGAAGCCGCTGGAGGAAATCCAGAGGTCCGCAGCAGCCACGCGATGCTCCAAGAGGCCCCCAAGAAGGGACACGAAGTCACCAAGCCGCTCAGAACTGGCCCAAGTCCATCTTTCCTGCAGCTTTGTCGTCGCCGTTGCCATTCTGGCTCGCAGTGTTGAACAGTGGCTGTGGTTCTGTGTTCGCTCCGCCTAGTAGTTGAACAGCGAGCTCAGCTCGGCATTCGTGCAATGCGTCGCATTTGTGCTCCCTCCTCCTTGTCCTTCTCGTCCTCCTACCCCTCCCCATCGCTCATCTCCTCCCCTTCATATTTTTCCTCCTCCTCCTCCTCCTCCTCCTCCTGTCTCGGAGACCAGCTCATTGCCATGTTCACGGTGACCTACTGCGTGGCTCCACGTTGCTGACAGTGGACACGACATTACAGTGCCCAGGAACCCATTGTAGCTGGACGGTTGGGCAAAGCGAAGTCATGTGACGATGCCGTCCGACCACGGTCTGCCTCTGGAGGGGCGCTTAACCTAACGAGCCCCTCATTGCCTACTCTTGAGAGTTCCCAAGCACCCAGTCGGGGCTCGTCAGGATCTAGGGCCCGAGGGGGCAGCACTAATTGAAGTTCTCGTCTGATTTGATCGATTTCCTCCAATATGGCCCCAAGAAGCGCCCAGGAGGCACCAAGAGGCCCCAAGATTGCCCCAAGATGGCCCTCGCGAGGCCCCAAAGGCTTCTAGGAAGGGCTACGATTTCACCGAGGCGCTCAGGAGAGGCCCAAGTCTACATTTCCTGCAGCGTTGTCGTCGCTGTTGCCATTCTGGTTCACAGTGGTGAAGTGTGGCTGTGAGCTTAACTCGGCCAGCAGCAATCGCTGCTGCCTACGAGCAATCTCCCAGTGGCCGTGAGTTCTCTCCGCCCATCATTTTCGCTGTGAGCTTAGCTCCGCACGGACGCTCTGCCTTCCAACACCGCCAACTGCTTCCCTTCTGCCGAGAGTTCGCGCCAAGCTGGGGATGCCTGCGCTCCCAGAAGTACCAGAGGCCGCTCCGACGTACCGGTGCCAAACGGAGGACCAGGTGATTGGGCACGTGAGCTACGTGATCGAGCTGCAGGAGACCAACCTGCAGAGGAGCCGCGAGGTGACGACGGAGATGCTCAAGGTCCTCGAGTCGCAGATCGACACCCTGAAGGCCTCCAAGCTGCAGCTTACGACGTGCTTGACCCGCAGCGCCATCGCCAAATCGAAGACGACTCAGGATATCGACATGGTAGCCGAGAACATTCGTACCATCGAGGACCAGATCCAAGGAATCACGGCAGGCCTGGGAAAGCTGATCGAGGCCCACGGGACGTTGAAGTACCAGACGGAGCTCCCCCTCATCTGGCCATCGGTCAAATAATATATAACGCCGCAAGCCGACGAGACGGACAACATGAAGTAGATCGAGTTCAAGCTGAGGGTTGCGCGTCGCGAGGAGATCGCTAAGGGTCAACACAAAGAGATCTTCGACGTAGTTGCAGCCTCCAGAGAGATCCGCGACGGGCGGCAGCCTCCAGAGGGAGGCATCCCTGCCTGGGACAAGAACAAGCTAGAGACGTGGCATGCCTACGGATGGAAAGACTGAGGAGTGGCCCGACTTCGACAGCGCAAACACCTCGCAGGATCAGATGCCCGAGATGCCAGAGAAGCTAGAGGACACCTTCCCTCCTGCGGTGGGCTACGCTAAGCGCAAGATGGAGATAGGCAAGAGGATGGAGATCATGAGGGGGGCAATGTTGGCAGCCTCATTGTCGGGAGAGCTACAATAAGCGCAAGATGATGATAGACAAGAGGATGGAGTTCATTGTCGGGGAGAGAGAACCACGGAGGGTTCGCCATTGGGAATGTGCTCAAAGGCAACGACTACACGTACTGGAACATCTGGTATTTGATGGTGGTCAACCCGCGCCCGCACTGAGAGTGCGTGTGTTGAGTGGGTGTGTGTTGTGGCCCCCCCACTCCCTGCCCTAGAGAAGGGGCACGGCCCTGGGTATGTGCCCTGACTCTCGCTCGTGACTGCCAACGCCGCCCTACGTGTCATACAACAACATCGTACACGATCATCAACTACCTAACATCTTACACGTCATCAAACAACTCATCGTCCAACTTAGAATTTACATGTCATCGCGCCTCACATCGAACAGCAGGTGCATCACCCGTGATACCATACCACATCGTACCACTGACATCCTCATCATACTTACCATTCCACATCCTACATCATGTCACATCATCACACATGTGGGAACGAGGGAAATGTGGGTGACGTAGATTTGCATGTCGTTGCGGATTTGAGTGATCCTCGTCGCAGATCTGGTTGTTGCATGTAGTGCGTCGCTGGTGGGTTTTGGCGCACGTACGGTTCGTGCACGCAAAGTTGGCGCACTGTTGCGAGCCGCGGGCTCGAGTCGAGCGCGCCTTTGAGATCGTCGGTAGTGAGCGTAGCTCAGCCGTTGTTCACTCAGCTTTTCCGATTCTACCTCGTTTAGCGAGGTTGCCAATCCTCCAGCGCGAGGCTCGGGCCATGTCCACTCCGACCTTCCACGAGGCTGTGGAGGCGTCTTTCGACAACATCGCTGTGCAAGCGGACGGCGCGGCAGAGAAAGATATGCAGAAGCCTGGCGTTGAGGGCTTGCACGTGTTCCTGGAAGGGCGTCGCGCCGATGGCGCGAGTAGCGGCGTAAGTGCCGAAGCGGTTACAGTGGAGTCGCTGAAGGAGGTTTTCGAGGGCAGGGGCTGGCCTCTCGACAAATCTTTTACGAGGGCTGATTTGACGACGCTGCTCGAATCGTTGGGTGATGCAGGTTCTGGCGGCGAGGAGTTGGCGGAGGACAATTCCACGTTGGTGGATGATCTGCATTCTCGAGCGGCGGCGAAATAATTCCCGCTCATTCGCCCGATAGAGTTGCGAGCGGACGACTAGCAGAATGCCGCCGAGGAAACCGTGAATCTCGTCGAGAAGTTGGATGCTGTGCAGATTCAGAGCTACATTGATTATCATAAAGAGCAGTACTTCAAGAATAGTCCTGGTGATCCAGCGACGTCGATTGACGAGAAGCATGCTCAGTGGGCCCTCAATTTTTATTACAAGCACGTGCGTGATTTTCTCGCCAAGCAATCGCTTGATGCCAGGACATTTGCTCACCGGTTTGCCCAGTCAACGTTCGTCCCGCTGATCTCCCCGCAGTCGATCGGCGACGGGGAGAATAAGGTTTTCGCTCGAGATGCCGCGTCGGCCATGAGGCCTGAATTGTTGGAGTCGCTGGACAAGAATTTGTGGTCAGCTTGGGAGGAGATTGCTGAAGTCGTCGAACTCAGTGGGGCGGGCGCTCATGATAGCTTCAGGGAGTTTTTGGAGGAGGACTATTTTCGCATTGTGCGCGAGACATGCGATGCGGGCGCGCGCCAGAACGCGGGGACTGGCTTGGGCGCGACCGTGGCGTTTCGGCCGATGGTGGACCCGGGGTTCGGAGTTTCTGCAGACGAAGCAGACGAACGTAAAACACTCCTTCTGAAGGCATCCGCGACTGATCACACTTTCGCCGTGCAGGGCGTCACGGAGCAATACAGCCAGCATGTGCAATCGCGCACGGCCAAGCAGAGGAGAATGCTACCATCGGAGCCGCCAGAAAAATTGCGGCACCCCGGTACTACGCCTTGTTGCGGGAAAGCATATCTGAGGTTCGTCCGGAGGACTCTGCTCCCCGACACGCCGAGGAGAGCGCCGTGGCTCATGGGTCGACGCAGCTGTCAGATGCGGCGTCGCCTTCTGGTTTGTCTGGCATTGATCTGATTCTCTCAGGGCAGGCGTTTGGTCCGACTTCGTCGGCGCCCGAAGAGATTTCCCACGCATCTGCGCTGGCAATTCTCCAGTCTTCCGAGGAGGGTGGCAGGTGTCATTTTCAGGGCGTTTTGATTGTATGCGACAATAGTCCTCGCGATGTACATTACGCGGAGGGTTCTCCGCGGAAGCGCAAGGATCCGCCCTCGGAAGGGAAGGCGGCCGACGTGGTCATGGTGGACAAGACGGGGCCCATCAGCGCGTGCTTATGGGGTGACGTCGCTGAAGATATCTGCAGCATCTGGCGCGCTGTACAGGAGCGTCGCCATCGGGGCGAGGTTGCTCCGTGCGTCGTGGACCTGTCTAAGGTTCGCATCCAGGGGGCGGGGAAGAACAATTGGAACGGGGAGTTGCTGACGCGAGTTCGTTCGTTGACGTCGATCGAAGCTGTTGGCGGGGAGATGGGCACGACGGCGCAGGTTCTGTCTCGACCGACGTCGGAGAATCTCATCAAGATGAGTTATGCGGTTCCACCTTCGGATTGTTGCGTTTCCGTGTTTCGATCTCTCCGCGACAAATTGAACCCTCCATTTCGGTTGTCGGTGAGAGGTAAAGTCATGGATCTGCAGTCGTTGGAGATGTCGCAAGGGGGGAACGCGAAACGGATATTTGATATAGTGGACAACAGTGGCCTCTATTTCACTTGCTGCGCCATGAAGCACAATGCGGAGTTCCAGGCGCTGCGGAACTTCCAGGACGTCGCGGTCTACTACGGGACAGGCCGCGGGGCCATTGGCAATTCCAAGGGCATGCTTTATCTTTTGAAGGATGCAATGATAATCCCCATCGGCCAGCCTGCTATGTTGGGCACTGCGAAAACCGAGCAGCTTACTATTCAGTGAAATGCGCCGCTTCGGTGCAACTGATTCGGCGTGGCTCTTGGCAGCGCGTGCGTTTAGGTTCATCGTGTGTTACCGTGTGCGGCAAGGTGGTCGCCGTTATTGTCTCTTATTCTTGGTGTATGCTGGGTTCTTTGGGCTGTCAGGCAGTGGGCTCAGATGGTGGATGGTGTCTCCTCCAGTACTGGTGATGTCAATACTTACCACTAAGGATTTGACGCTGCTATACGAGACTACCTCTGGGTACAGTGAGGCTGGACATTGGATGTTGCGTCAATGGGGTCCGTGGTTGCTGTAGACACGGCTTGGGCTTCGGTATGTATCCAATGGTGGATATGCCTCTACTCATCTTCCGAGGCGCTTCCAGTGGGCTCCAGTACAGGAAACATCCCGCTGGTGGGACTCGTATTGCAAACTGGTTGGAGCCCGTACTTGGGTTCTTTAGTGCTGGTTACTGTACTCTGTGATGGTGCTGGTTACCCTGGGAAGTGATGGTGCTGGTGACTCTACTCAGTGAAGTTTCATTGGTGGGATTACCTTGTGATACACCGCTCAACCAGTAATGGGTGATATCGCTGCCCGTCGACCCAGACTCTATCCACACGTGTGAGGGACCACCGATCGCCGAGATCTCTCGCTGCGCCGCTGCCTGAGCGCCTGAGCACCGCTGCCTGCTCTTCGACCTAGTCGACCAGGCTCGAAGGCCTGTGCGAACACATATGTGTCCTCTTCACAGTCCCCCCCCTCCGCCTCTGCCTCGTTTGATTCGTTTGATTCGTGTCCCTGGGATCTCGCTTTTCTTGGGCCCTGGTTCCTTTGCCAGTTCCTGTCAGCTTGCCGTCGGTGGTTCCCCCGAGGTCGCCTTTGCTGGTGCCTGCCTTTGTTCTGGTTCCTATCGGGTTCAGTAGTCGTGCTCTGTCCTGGGATTTCACTACTGCTGGTTCCTGGGAGTCGTGACAAGGGACGGAGGTTCACAAGGGGGTGTGAGAGAGGGTAGGGCCCAGAAGAACTTTGCCAAACAGGGGCCGAAGACATTGCGATTCCCTGACGATTTTCCGTATCCGTTGTGGCCCAACTCAAGTAGGCACAAGATATTCTCGGCCATGCCCCAGGAATCTCCCTGTGGTTGTGAGTGAGCTCCGCCTACCATCTACGCAGTGAGCCTAGCTCGGCACGGACGCTATTCTTTCCATTCCGTGTAGGGCGAGTGGGCGTGGGGAAAGTGATTGAAGCGCGACGCTCCGTCGTTCCTCCGCGACGCATTCGGTCCCACTGCTGAAATATTCAAATGGAGGCTGTCTTCCGAGGAGGTGCTGGGCGATATGGAATGGTCACTTTGAGATTTGATCCAACCTTTTGCGAAGCAGTGGGTTGCTTTCGGCGCTCCGCTTCACGCGGGAGACAACGAAGGCCAGCACGTGTGGCTCTGCCTTCTTCAATCTCATTTCGACGTTGCTCTGTGCTGCGTGGAGGCATGTCGGGAAGAACTGGACAAGTTCGAACTGCACAGGGAGCGCAAGACAGAGATAATGCAGGAGGTCGGTTTTCTGTGCGTCGCAGATATGTGAGTCGTTCCGTCTCCCCGTGAGGTGAGTCGTTGGGGCCCCTCGTCCTTCCTGGTGTGAGTCCTTCGGGCCCCTCCTTGTGTGTGAGTCGTTCGGGCTCCTCGTGGTGTGAGTCGTTCGGCCCCTGGTCCTGGTGTGAGTCGTTCGGGCCCCTCCTTGTGTGTGAGTCGTTCGGGCTCCTCGTGGTGTGAGTCGTTCGGGCCCCTCGTCCTGGTGTGAGTCGTTCGGGCGCCTCCTTGCGTGTGAGTCGTTCGGGCTCCTCGAGGTGTGAGTCGTTCGGGCCGCTCGTCCTGGTGTGAGTCGTTCGGGCCCCTCCTTGTGTGTGAGTCGTTCGGGCTCCTCGTGGTGTGAGTCGTTGGGGCCCTTCGTCCTGGTGTGGAGTCGTTCGGGCGCCTCCTTGCGTGTGAGTCGTGAGAGCGCTGTACCAGCGCATCTTGAACGTTGCTGTAATGGCAAGGTCTGGCAACCCCGCTAGTGAGCCCCATGCGTCTCCATGCAGACGAGGTCTGTGCGAGAATGAGCGTATCTCTGCCCGCCCTCCACAAACATGAAGAGCAACCACCCTCCACAGGTGACCCCTTGTGACATTTGAATCGTCTGGTAAAGGCTGTAGCTAATGAGCATACCACCGCGTAATCTATCGACTGAGCATGATGCCAACCGAGCTGCTGGCCCGAGCCCCCCCCCTTCACTGCCCTGGCTGGGTCCTGGTACCTTGGTCGGTTCCTGTTATCTCGTCTTTGCTGGTTCCTCCGATCTCGCCTTTGCTGGTTCCAGGTTTTTGTCGAATTCCTATCGGGTTTACTAGTCGTGCTGGCTCTGGGGATGTTGCTATTGCTGTTTCCTGGGAGTCGAGACAAGGGACTCGGGTCCACAAGGGAGTGTGACAAAGGCTAGGGTCCACAAGGGCTTTGCCATCAGAGGGTCGCAGGCGTTGCGATTCCCTAGCGATTTTCCGTAGCCACTGTGGGCCAAGCCAAGTTGGCCCAAGCCATTCTCGGCCATTGCCCAGCAATCTCCCTGTGGCTCTACTGTTAGCTCCGCGTACCATTTGTGCAGTGAGCTTAGCTCCGCACGGACGCTCTTCTTCCCAACACCTGAGGGCGTGCGGCAGAGTTCATGAGGATGGTGTCTCCTCCAGTACTGGTGATGTCAATACTTACCACTAAGGATTTGACGCTGCTATACGAGACTACCTCTGAGTACAGTGAGGCTGGACATTGGATGTTGCGTCAATGGGGTCCGTGGTTGCTGTAGACACGGCTTGGGCTTCGGTATGTATCCAATGGTGGATATGCCTCTACTCATTTTCCGAGGCGCTTCGAGTGGGCTCCAGTACAGGAAACATCCCGCTGGTGGGACTCGTATTGCAAACTGGCTGGAGCCCGTACTTGGATTCTTTGGTGCTGGTTACTGTACTCTGTGATGGTGCTGGTTACCCTGGGAAGTGATGGTGCTGGTGACTCTACTCAGTGAAGGTTCATTGGTGGGATTACCTTGTGATACACCGCTCAATCAGTAATGGGTGATATCGCTGCCCGTCGACCCAGACTCTATCCACACGTGTGAGGGACCACCGATCGCCGAGATCTCTCGCTGCGCCGCTGCCTGAGCGCCTGAGCACCGCTGCCTGCTCTTCGACCTAGTCGACCAGGCTTGCTCCGTCGTTCCTCCGCGACGCATTCGGTCCCACTGCTGAAATATTCAAATGGAGGCTGTCTTCCGAGGAGATGCTGGGCGATATGGAATGGTCTCTTTGAGATTTGATCCAACCTTTTGCGAAGCAGTGGGTTGCTTTCGGCGCTCCGCTTCACGCGGGAGAGAACGAAGGCCAGCACGTGTGGCTCTGCCTTCTTCAATCTCATTTCGTCCTTGCTCTGTGCTGTGTGGAGGCATGTCGGGAAGAACTGGACAAGTTCGAATTGCACAGGGAGCGCAAGACAGAGATAATGCAGGGGTTCGGTTTTCTGTGCGTCGCAGATCTGTGAGTCGTTCCGGCTCCTCGTGGTGTGAGTCGTTGGGGCCCCCTCGTCCTTCCTGGTGTGAGTTCTTCGGGCCCCTCCTTGTGTGTGAGTCGTTCGGGCTCCTCGTGGTGTGAGTCGTTCGGGGCCCCTCGTCCTGGTGTGAGTCGTTCGGGCCCCTCCTTGTGTGCGAGTCGTTCGGGCTCCTCGTGGTGTGAGTCGTTCGGGCCCCTCGTCCTGGTGTGAGTCGTTCGGGCGCCTCCTTGCGTGTGAGTCGATCGGGCTCCTCGAGGTGTGAGTTGTTCGGGCCGCTCGTCCTGGTGTGAGTCGTTCGGGCCCCTCCTTGTGTGTGAGTCGTTCGGGCTCCTCGTGGTGTGAGTCGTTGGGGCCCTTCGTCCTGGTGTGAGTCGTTCGGGCGCCTCCCTGCGTGTGAGTCGTGAGAGCGCTGTACCAGCGCATCTTGAACGTTGCTGTAATGGCAAGGTCTGGCAACCCCGCTAGCGAGCCCCATGCGTCTCCACGCAGACGAGGTCTGTGCGAGAATGAGCGTAGCTCTGCCCGCCGTCCACAAACATCAAGATACATTTTCCGTAACCACCCTCCACAGGTGACCCCTTGTGACATTTGAATCTGAACGTCTGGTAACCGCGTTGTCTGTGGAGGCAATGAGCATAGCTCAGCCAGTCTTACAGAAAGCATAATAAACACTGCGCGTAATCTCCATCCACTGGTGAGCATGGTGCCAACCGAGCTGCTGGCCCAAGCCCCCCCCCCTTCACTGCCCTGGCTGGGTCGTGGTACCTTGGTCGGTTCCTGTTATCTCGTCTTTGTTGGTTCCTCCGATCTCGCCTTGGCTGGTTCCAGGTTTTTTTCGAATTCCTATCGGGTTTACTAGTCGTGCTGGCTCTGGGGATGTTACTATTGCTGTTTCTTGGGAGTCGAGACAAGGGACTCTGGTCCACAAGGGAGTGTGACAAAGGCTAGGGTCCACAAGGGCTTTGCCATCAGAGGGTCGAAGGCGCTGCGATTCCCTAGCGATTGTCCGTAGCCATTGTGGGCCAAGCCAGGTTGGCCCAAGCCATTCTCGGCCATTGCCTAGCAATCTCCCTGTGGCTCTACTGCTAGCTCCGCGTACCATTTGTGCAGTGAGCTTAGCTCCGCACGGACGCTCTTCTTCCCAACACCTGAGGGCGTGCGGCAGAGTTCACGAGGATGCCAGTCGTGGACTTACGTGAGGTTCACGCGCCCTTGCCTCGAGCGGTGCGAGAATTGCAGGGGATGCTGATGGAAACGATGCCTACGGCTGGAGACGGCGCGTGCGCAATCCATTCTGTGTGCGGCGAGTGGGAGTGGGGTGAGCTGGTCAAGCGCGACGCTCGCTCGTTTCTCCGCGAAGCATCCGGTCCCACCGCTGAAATCTTCAAATCGAGGCTGTCGTCCGAGGAGCTGCTGGGCGACATGGAATGGGCATTCTGGGATTTGTTCCAACCCTTTGCGAAGCAGTCGGACCCCTTCGGTGCTCCGCTGCACGCGGGAGACAACGAAGGTCAGCACGTGTGGCACTGCCTTCTGGAATCCTATTTCGACGTTGCTCAGCGCTGCGTTGAGGCATGCCGGGAAGAACTGCAAAAGTTCGAACTGCAAAAGTTCCGACGCACTACTTGAACCGCAACCAGCCAGCGCGAGCTGCGTGGACAAAAGGAGGTCAACAATGAACCAGGAGCAAGCAGTACAAGGATGGGGAAGTCGCCGCGAAGCCTGGAGAGCATGACATAGCAGTGACACCCGAGACCGACGAGTATTTCGTTTTTCCGCATGACGCAGGCGTCTTCTGCCACTCATGGGCTCTGGTCAGGAAAGCGAGGCCGGACGTGGTGGTCATCGAAGGCTTGCCGATGCCCAGCGTGCACAAAAGTTCAACCTATAACGCTCAGTATTGCAGCCTATTTTTCCGCCCCTGGACGCTCTATGGAGGAGACACGTCTGTGCCTCACCTGAGTATGTTGAACGGTGCTGCGGCAGTGGCAGGAGGCCCAGCACCAGTCGCCGCAAGTTCGAGCTTCGTGTAGACTGACGAAGAAGACATCCACAACAGGAACGACATCGGCGTTGGACAGCGTATCCTGGAAGAGCGCTTGGGACGAGTACGTGCGCGGGAACGTGGTCAGCCAAGCGGCGGCGAAACTCATCCAGAGTTTCCTGTTGAATGCGATGGCGTCGTCGGGCAAGGTGGCAGCTGATCAGAGCGAAGCAGACGCGTTGGAGGAAGAGCAAGATATGCCTCCACTGAAGCTCCCTGGTGGGAATTTTCAACAACTGCTCCAATCGGCCAAAGAAGACGACAGCCTCGGCGAGAAGTGGATCGCCTCGGCGAAAGCGAAGGTGAAAGCTTCGGAGAACAGCCGAGCGAAGAAAAGTGTCCGACTTCACGAGTATGAACAAAGCCATCGCATCGGAGAGCGAGTGTGGAAGACGGAAGCATCGGGCGTCGAGGCTGGCGACCGATGATGCCCGGGAAACATCTTCGAGGATGCGTACCAGGACCACTTAGCAGCTTTAACCGCAGGTGCCACGAGCAAGAAAGCGCACGATGCACCTTTCGACGAGAAGCGAGACGCTGCGGCTTCGTTCAACCCTGCAGGAAATGGCTTCACCAGCATTGACAAAGCGTTGGCTTCCATCCTGGCGAGCTCGAAGATCCCGAACGAGAAACAGCGCCAGTTTCTCGAGCACTTCGTTCGGCGTTTGAAGATTGAGTGGCTGGAGAAGCAACAGGGCAACGTGAACCAGAATTCCGGGGAGCCTCTGCTGGACGTTGTGCACGGATTTCCGTGCACCGGGAAAAGCGCCGTCATCGGCTGGATGCGGTATTTAATGGAAGAAGGTCTCGGTTGGGAGCACGGCGTTCAGTTCTTTTGCTTGACGTTTCAAAATGCCATTGCGGCGCAGATCAACGGCCACGCGGTGCACCACTGGAGCGGCATTCCGGCGCGGAGCGACGACGGGAATGCCACGGGCGACAGGCACAAGCAGTCCATGAAGTGCGGGGCCCTGCGCGTGATCATCATCGACGAGGTTCCGAGGGCACCGAACGAGTAACTCCTCGTGGTGTGAGTCGTTCGGGCTCCTCGTGGTGTGAGTCGTTGGGGCCCCTCCTCCTGGTGTGAGTCGTTCGGGCTCCTCGTTGTGTGAGTCGTTCGGGCCCCTCGTCCTGGTGTGAGGCGTTCGGGCTCCTCGTGATGTGAGTCGCTGGAGCCCCTCGTCCTTGTTTGAGTTGTTCGGGCCCCTCCTCCTGGTGTGAGTCGTTCGAGTTCCTGGTCGTGTGAGTCGTTGGGGCCCCTCGTCCTGGTGTGACTCGTTCGGGCTTCTCGTGGTGTGAGTCGTTCGGGCTCCTCGTCACATGTAACGGCGCCCTCATGGCAAAGTCTGGTAACCATCTAGTGCACCCCATGCGTCTCCATCCTTGCAAGGACTGCGGAGGCAATGAGCATAGCTCAGCCCACAAAGAATAAGAGACATGTTCCGTATTCATTATTTCCAGGTGAGCATGATGTCCGCGGAGCTGCTGGGCACCTTGGAACGAGTGGTAAGTACCGCTGTCCGGGTGAGGGGCACGTGCAAGAAGAGGGCGGGGGAGTCGCATCGCGCCTTCGGGGGAGTGAACGTCGTCATGTGCGCTGATTTTTGGCAGCTGCACCCCGTGACGGGCACCTTCCTGGCATCCAACCCGCTGGACGTGCCGGCAGGGTGCGCGCACCGCGCGTTGGAGCTGTTCTGGCAGGACGGCGTCGACAGCGTGCGATCTTTCTGGCAGTTGACCGAATTGACGAGGTGCGACGATGAATGGTGCAACTCGTTTCTGGGCCAGTGCAGAGTTGGAAACCTCAGCATGGAGGACTACAGCTACTTCCACGGGCTCCCGACGTTGACGTCCCCGTGCGCGGGTACGTGCGGTTGCAACGACGACGTGGTTGACGATCCAGTACTTGGCCCATATCGCAAGACTTGGAAAGAGCGCTTCTCGGGAGGGTGCGCCGACATGGCGGCGCTGCTGAAATCGCCAGAGGGCGAGTGCGCGGAGTGCCGTGCGGAGCGAGGCAAGAGACACAGGGTGCTGACCGACACCGACTCGATGGCGCCAGAGCTTCGCATGAACCCATTCAGCGGCGCGCCAGCTCTGTACACTTTCAACGTGCCCAGGTACTTCGCGACGAACCTGCGCGCGAGGGAGTTTGCCAAGCAGAACGTTCAGCTCTCGTGGTGCTACGCTCGAGATGTACCGTTGCATCCAGGAGATCGCGATCTGCCGAAGGAGAAATTGGACGAGAAGTTGTTTTCCTGGCTGAAGAGGCACGACCAGGAGACGGGCAACATTCCCAGCATCTACCCATTGGCCAAAGGCATGCCCATTCGGTTGACGGACAACGTCGATCGAAGCAGATGTGCAGACACCGAAAGGGAATGATTTACGGATGGACAATGGCGCCTGATTGCAGGCCACAGGAGATCGAGGGCGAGTTCATATTGGATAAGTTGCCCTTGGTTATCTATATCCATTCCCCAGAAGCACAGTGGAGCATAGGGATGCTGCCGACGGGCGTATACCCGTTGAAACGGAGATCCAGGACCTGGAAAGTCAACAAGCACACGGGCATCGAATCTCGGCGCACGGGCTTTTGGATGCTCCCCGACTTCGCCTCCACCGCTCACGTGATCCAAGGGGCGACGTTGGAAGCGGCATTCGCGGAGCTGCAGCATTGGTCCAGCAGGGCGTCCATGACAGCTCAGATTGCTGCCTACGTTTGCTTGTCGAGAGTGAAACGATTGCTAAACATCTGCGTCATGCAGCCGTTCTCGACCTTTCTGTTCGGCCTCGGCAACCCATTGGGGCCCGAGCGATTGATGCGGAAGCTTTCCGGCCAGATCACGGGAGACGAGGCGATCCATGAATGGAGTACGGTTGATGACGAGGCCGCCGAAGCTGAGAAGATGGACCCCATGGCGAGGAAGCACCTGTGCGCCTGCTGCTACCTCAAAGGGAAGCAGGAGTACATGCTCGATGCCCGCGACTTCGGCATGAAAGCAGCCGCCGACTTCTACGAGAAGTACGTGTCGCAGGGGTGGTGGACGAGATGCATGGACTGCGAGCGCGAGATCGGCGCAATGCCTTCTCGGTCTGCGCGGGCGGGCGAGGCTTCCCAAGGGATGCCCGATGGAAACGCTCCAAGGACAGTCCCGCCAGACGAGTCAGTATGCAAGCGGCGTGTGGAACGTGATGACTGGAAGACGAGCCTGACCCCGCAGAGCCACGGGTGCTCTGCTTGCAAAGAAGTGTTTGATGCAGGCGCGTGGGGCGCGCAAATTCTTTACCACCATCGGCAGTCCGATCGGGACCTCGCGCGCCCGGGCTGCGCAGAGCGAGGGTTCGCGCCCGGCAAGTACGACGAGCACCAGTGCGAAGATTGCTTGGAGCACTGGGGCAGCCTCGCGTTCGACAAACACGTGCTGTACAACGCGGAGAGGCAGGAGAAGTCCCGCTTGGTGTGCCTGGACTGTCAGACGAAGCTGCGGTGCGGGAAGTGTACAACGGCGTATGAGCTGAAGTACTGGTCTAAGTCTGAACGCACGAATCACGCGTCTTCTCAGGGCACAACTTTGGTGTGCAAAGCATGCCGTGCGCTAGGATTCGACCCGTGTGACCTGGATACGTACACGTGCCAGAGGTGCACTTGCAGGTTCGGCGCCCGTAAGTTCAACCAAAAGCTATTGGATAACCGCAAGAATAGCAATCGCATGAAGCTACAGTGCAAGGAGTGCGTCACTGACATCGAAGAAAGAGTGCGCCACCTGCGCAAAGCACTGCAGAAGAGCAAGCGAAAGTGCAAGTGCCATTGCCGCATTCACCAGGCCAAATGCCCGCTGACCCCCGTCTTTTTCGGAGAGAAACGATGGCCGGGCAGCGACGGAGCGATATCCGCCGACGACCAGAAGCTCTTGGACGAGTTGCAACCGATTCCAGAATGGTGGAGCAAAGCCTGGGGACGATGAGGTACCGCGCGGTGCCCGTCGACCCAGACTTTTTACTGGCGACAGTATCTCTGGGTAGAGTGAGGCTGGACACGGGATGTTGCCTCAATGGGTTCGATGGTTCTTGTGTACATGGCTACGGCTTCGGTACCTATCCAATGGTGGATATGCCTCTACTCATTTTCAGTGGCGCTTCAGGTGGGCTCTACTATAGGAAACAGCTTGCTGGTGGGACATGTATTCCACTCTGGCTGGAGCCCGTACTTTGGTTCTCTGGTGCTGGTTACTGTACTCGGTGATGGTGCTGGTTACCCATCTGAGGTGATGGTGCTGGTTATTGTACTCAGTGATGGTTCATTGGTGAGAATAAATTTGGATACGCCGCTCAATCTGTAATGAGTGGTATCGGTTCTTGGGAGCTCAGGCAGTTGTATCCTTGGGTGTGAGCGCTACTTGGGTGCAGTGGATTTGTTCGGTGCCCTCCTCGTGTTGAGAGTCGTTCGAGTCCCCCCTCCTTGTAAGAAGCGTTCGGGCCCCTCCTCGTTGTCGGAGTCGTTCGGCGAGAGGCCCGAACGACTCACACAAGGAGGGGCCCGAACGACTCAAACCAGGGCGAGGGGGCCGGCCCGAGGTGGTCGCCGTTTTTGTCTCTTATTATTGGTGCTTGCTGGGTTCCTTGGGGTGTCAGGCAGTGGGCCCAGATGGTGTATGGTCTCTCCTGCAGTGCTGGTGAGGTCAATATTTACCACTATGGATGTTACGCTGCTCTACGAGAATACCTCTGGGCACAGTGAGGCTGGACACGGGATGTTGGCTCAATGGCTTCGGTGGTTCTTGTATACATGGCTTGAGCTGGGGTATGTATCCAATGGTGGATGTGCCTCTACTCAGCTTCCGTGGCGCTTCAGGTGTGTTCTAGTATAGGAAACATCCCGCTGGTGGGATTTGTAATGCAACCTGGTTGGAGCCCGTGCTTGAGTTCTCTGGTGCTGGTTACTATACTCTGTGGTTACTATACTCTGTGATGGTGCTTGTTACCCTGGCAGGTGATGGTGCTGGTGACTCTACTCAGTGATGGTTCATTGGTGGGATTACCTTCTGATACAGCGCTCAATCAGTAATGGGTGGCATCGCTGCCCGTCCACCGATCGCCGAGATTTCTCGCTGCGGCGCTGCCTGAGAGCCTGAGCACCGCAGCCTGCTCTGCGACCGAGTCGACCAGGCTCGACGGCCTGTGCGAAAACATGTGTGTCCTCTTCACAGTCCTCCTCCTCCGCCTCTGCCTCGTTTGATTCGTGTCATTCGTGTCCCTGGGATCTCGCTTTTCTGGGGCCCTGGTTCCTTGGCCGGTTCCTGTTAGCTTGCCTTCGGTGGTTCCTCCGATCTCGCCTTTGCTAGTGACTGCCTTTTTTCTGGTTCCTATCGGGTTTGGTAGTCGCGCGGGCTCTTGGGATTTCACTACTGCTGGTTCCTGGGAGTCGCGACAAGGGACGGAGGTTCACAAGGAAGTGTGAGAGGCTTGGGTCCAGAAGAACTTTGCCATAATCGGGTCGAAGGCATTGCGATTCCCTGACGGTTTTCCGTAGCCATTGTGGCCCAACACAAGTAGGAGATAATATTGTGGGCCATTCCCCAGGAAGCTCCCTGTGGTTGTGTGAGTTAGTTCCGCCAACCATTTATACAGTGAGCTTAGC
>CAUYUJ010016825.1:0-62500 GCA_963575745.1 Prorocentrum cordatum | reverse complement strand
TCAATGCGGCGTTGGGGTGGAACGCCCATGGGTTTTCTCGGCGAAGAGTAGCCTGGCGCAGCGATCACCGCCAGCCTTTACTGGACACGGGGGCACCTGCTGACGTAGCCACAACTACGAAGGCCAGGCCACTAGCAGATCTGCCTACAGACAGAGGCTCACCCTCCTGGATGATACGGCCGCCCAACGGGATGGCAACCCTGCCTGAAGCCTTCGGAAAGTATGAAGCTGCCCTGAGCAGCGCACCAGCGGGGCCGCCGACCAGCTTCGGACCTGCCAGGCCGCCACTCGGCTCCACTAGGTTCGAGCATCTGGCATCTGGTCTGCCGCTGCCCGAACTGGGGCGAGCATCAGGGTGGACGCGCCCAATGGCCCACATGCAGCATCGACGAACAAGGAGTGCCACGCCAAGGCTAGGCCACTGGCAGTCCGGCAAGCTCGCCGATAGCAGCGCCAACATCAGATCAGCCTGGACACAGGCAGTCGACAGGCAGTCGGCACTAGAGCAACAACGATTCATTCAACAACAACATCAGGCGGCTATGTTCGAGATGAGGTTGCTCAGTGGACGCGACAGACAGGAACAGCTGGACGCCGCCCTGGGAGTGGCATCCAGACGCGAGCCCATGGGCATACCACCAAGATGGGCTGCCATTCGTTCTTGCGTTTGCTGCGCGCCCGACGCACCTCCCACTTCAGGGGCTGATTCCACCACGTATGGACCAGCCGCTATTTCCATAATATTTCGCAGAGATCGTTGACCACCAAATGTCGGCCAATTGGCCCAGAACCAGATGACGCGGGACATGGCGGACCCCTTCTATCGCTTGCAGGCGACGTGTGTCCCAGGTGCGGAAACGCATCCGCACGTGGGTTATCCGCCGCCACCGGCTGACCCAAAGACCGTGGCGGAACCGCCTGCGCGCCCGAACGCGGAGGCGCCCGTAGTGTCGAACAGATCCTTCACACAGTGCGCGGTGTGCTTCGAGTGTTTCGTTTCGCGTGAGAAAATGTGGAGATTGCAATGCGGGCGCCAATGCCACGCGGAGCGCTGGGACCGAAATGCTCGGGCCAGGGCAGGGCAGGGCAGGGCTGTGGGCGATGTAGAGGCCCCATGTGCCATTTGCAGTTGGCCAGACACCTCTTGTGGCGGAATATCCACATGCCGATCACATCGACACATCGTGCACCTGAGCAGCAAGTGCCATCCAGCAGGCTCAGGAGATCTCCGACCTGCGCAGAAATTGGATGAGGTCTCGATGCAGCATTCCGCAACCAGCTCGGCAACGAGCTTCGCAATGCCGACGACATCCTCAGCAATTGCAACACCAATCCCCCTTCTATACGACGCGGGGACACCTACAGTGAACACCCCATCGATGCAAGATGTGGGGACACCTGCTGCTCATGCGATACCAAATCCGTTTATCAACCCACTGCTGGACCGCCTGGAACAGCAGCGACAACAAGCGACAGCGGGCTCGCGACACCGCCGCAGACCCCGCTCGGCCATGGGCAGAAGGGTGGACCCCTTTTCGAGGCCTAGCCAAGACGTGGACATGGACCACGCAGTGGAAGCAGAAAGCGCAATGCATGAGCAGACCACAGCGATCATGCTGCAGTACAACGATATCTGCACCACAGGCGAAGCCACCAACGCGTTACCCGAACCGCTCAACGGCCAGAGGCACGCTAACGGGGCAAGTGAGTGGACGCCTGTGGAAGAAGCGCGCGCGTCCATGAACAATTGGGATCCCACGACGCTGCGCCTTTCGAGGGGCCAACACATCGTCCACCAGCAGAGGCTCCAGAGGCAGATGGGTGCGGAAGCGCACGCAATCTTGATCCCATCAGGCAATGCGCATCCCGCAGACTTAACATTGGTACCTGGCAAACCCAGCGTGTTGGCGGGCATTGGTTCGAACATCAATATCGTCAGGATCGACCCTACACGAGAATGTGATAACCAATCCCGTCAGGAGGAACACGCGCCGATGACCATGCACTTTAAAGCCGCCATGCGTCAGCGGAATGGGCAGTGACGCAGCAGTATGCCGGACTCATGGGGCATTCAAAATTGCGTGCAAATGCCAACGCCACAACAGGCCACCGATGACCAAGGTGGACGCCTTCGCTGGCAATGCCGCCGAGGGCATTGGCTCAGACTTGCCAGCCATTCTAGGCCTTGCCCCCATGCAACCAAAGAGGAGGAGTCTGATCCTGGAGGAAGGCAAGGAACGCATTATCTTTCCAGGCGCGCACACTTACAAGGTACAGCTTGGCAAGGGCGCGCACGTGCTGACGCTGGAGAAAATGCCCTCGGGGCACTGGGCCACCCCGTGCTCCAAGTACGGGGGGGCCACTCCCAGACCAGAGGACGAGTCAGTGGCGGAAGCCGCCACCCATGTCAGCGCAGGGTCCACCGCTGAGCACGGCATCGCGGAGGAGGCCGACCGTGGACAGGTGTCCAAAGCGTGCCAGGACATTAGCGAATGCGACCACGAGATGTTGAGTCGCCTCCTGGAGCAGGCGGTTGATGACGCCATTGCAGCGATGGTCAGCTCGGCAATGGACCACTGGTACCAATCCGATCGCCCGGAGGATCGCCGTGAGATGGCGCGCGCCCCGCTGGCATGCATCCACCATGAGGTGAAGGAAGCAGCGGGCAATTGGGGTCCAGACCGTATCATTCAACACTTTCACATCTTTGAGGAGGCGAGGGGTGGGCTCGCGGGTAGCCAGAGCATGTCCAGGGCGGCCACGCCCAGATATGGAGCACGAGCGTTGGGCCGAGAGAGTCCACGAGGCCGAGCGCGCCCTGATCTGCGTGCGCTTCGCGCGCTACACCTACCTCAAGGCCGGTGGTTGCTGCAGTTGTCCCCGCCCCAAGGGCTTCCAGTTTGCCGCCCCGTTTCGGGGCGACTCCTGGAGGCGCCCTGGGCAGGGGGCACTTGTAGCAACGCCCGCACAGGTCTCGAGGATCGGCGGGGGCGTCGCGGCGGAGTGCCGCGACGCCCTCAGGCAGCCGTCTGGGAACGTTCAGCAGGTCTCAATGTCCACATGCGAACCCACACCTACACCCCGCGATTTTCGCGGGGGGAAGGTTGGGATCACTCTGATTGCGAGCTGCCAAATGCGCCCTCTTCCTCAGAGATCGCGCGGGGTGGGAGGCGGGGGGGGGGGTCGCGCGTGGCCTCCCGAAGCCGCCGCGAGGGTCCTCCGCAAGCTTGGCGCCATTGGCCCTGGCGAGACCTTCCCTGCGAGGAGCGGCGAGCTGTTCCAGGCCGGCGCCTGGTCCTGCGGCCTGCGGGCGGGTCGCTGGATTTTGCGCGCCCCGCGCGAGATCCGAGGCCAGGGCCGCCAAGCGCCCGCGAGCATCAACGCCGCGCGCCCGAGGCAACGAGTGGATCAACGAGCTCATGGAGGCCGGCGACAACGACTTGGCCATGGCAAAGGTCAAGGCCAAGAGCAAAGCCAAGTCCAAGGTCTTCAAGGGCCCCGCGGCGGCCGGGCAGAAGCACGCCACCTTCGGGGAGGCAGGCGCTGCCGCCCAGGCCTGCGCCAAGTACCCCCCGCGCAAGGACGGCTCCGAAGGGCGCCGCGCGCGAGTGACGCGAGGTCGCGCGCAAGAGAGGAGTCTTGGCCAGGGGCGCCAAGGACCTTTCTTGCGCAAGCAAGCTGCAGCCACGAGAGTCGAGATCTCTCGAGTCAGTCTTGTGCCAAAACCTACGAGGTCAGTCTACTCGAGCGCCCGGGATCCTCATCATCTTCGCCATCATCATTTTTCGCCGGGAAAATCGTTGGTTATCCCCGCCAGACCCCCAGACTTTATCACCCCCAGGGGATTTGTTATCTGGGGCGCAGGGTCACCTATTTCTTCCGACCGACGCGTTGAAGTGTCAATGGCAGCTATCGCCAAACGATCTCGTTAACAACAGTTTGGCGGATCTGTGATCGACAAGAGGAGGCGCCGAGAGTTTCCCCCTTCCGCAGTTGACGGGACCGCGCTCGTCAAGTCGAGGCGTCAAAAACATATGTTCCGTCAGAAGCGCATTGGCGGGCCCGTGTTCGTCAAAGTACAGCCGTCGAGTGCTGATTGGCGGGTACGGATTCGTCAAACAGACGCATCTAAAGCGGCGTTTTCGTCAAATATACGACGGGGTGGGAAGGGCAGGGGTCGCGGGTAGCGTGGCCCCCAAGACCTGCGCAATCGGAACACCGCGGGCTGCGCCGACAGACCCGTTGCGGCCCGCGGACCTCCTCCTCCTCCTCCTCGTCCTCCTCCTCCTCCTCCTCCTCCTCCTCTCCTCCTCCCCCTCGCCGTCCTCCTCGTCTTCCTCCCTCCCCCCTCCAACTTATGGTGGTGGTGGTGGAAAAAACAAGCCCATCACAAACGGGGAGGGGAGGGGCCAGGGGAAGGGCACCCTCCTTTTTGCGGGCCTCTCGAAAGACCCGTGGTCTCGAAGTGAGGCCCGTTTGGTTCCCAAGAGTGCTGCAACAAAAACCGCCCTGGGGGCAGGGGGAGGAGCGAGGAAGGTTTTTTTCTCCCCTTTTCTCTCTCTCTCTCTCTCTTTTCTCTCTCTCTCTCTCTATTTCTCTCTCTCTCTCTCTGTCTCTCTCAACTCTTCCTTTTTCCATCCCTCCCTCCCTCCCTCCCCCCTCCCACCCAGCCGTCTCATTGGCCCCTTGGCGTTTTCTTTGTGTTTCGTATATTGAACGCGGTTGATGGATCAGGAAGACAGCCGGATTCTCACGATGCCGAGTTCGGTTGGGATTCCAATGCGCGCGCCCGCGCGCACCTTGAAACGTTGTTTTTGACGTGCGCTCTGTGTCGTGAGGTAAGTGCTTGCGCAGAGTAGGGGTCGCCAGGATGGCAGTCGACGGATCCAGCGCGCCGGTCGAGCGTGTTGGGACCTGGCCTTGGAAGCAGCGCTGCCCCCACCAGCGACCTCCCCACCCATGAGGCGCCCACGAGTCGGTATGGGCGGCAGCGTGGCGCAACTCTGGCGTACCCCCCAGGCGCGAGGCGGCCACGAGGCGGCCACGGGGCGGCACGGGCGACACGGGGTGGCGCAAGCCCAGCTAACAGCGAGGCCGACCACGAGGTGGCACGGTCGCCAGCGCGGCGCAAGTCAGGCGTGCCCGACCCGGTCATTGGCGTAAGAATGCCAGGAGAGAGCACCTGGGTGCAAGCGCTGTTCGCGGAACCACTCCCTTTTTGTCGGCTCGCCCAGCGAGCTCCCACAAGCAACGCTAACCTCTGCGGCGATCCCAGGGCGGGTGCGATCCCAGGGACGAAGTCAGAACGCTCGGCCCCCCCCCTCTCTCTCAGTAATGCATGCGAGTCGTGGTTGAGGGTCGACGGTGACGGCAGGGGCAGAATGCAGAGTCGGGGGAAGTTCGCCCTGTTCTGCGCGCCCAAACTTGGCACGGGAGGCGAGCGTTGGCCCTTCAGATGTTGGCTTATGTCTTGCAGCGGAGCTGGAGGTGAGATAGTGATATTTTCCCAGCCGAGATTTCCAGCCCTGGTTCCCCAGAATCCTTGATGTCCCACATGGGTTGCAGAAACTAGGGCCGCTACATACCTTGGAAATCTTGGGACGTGTCCTCAGCCAATCCTATGACGCCATCATTTTCGTCTGAGTGTCATCGTCGTCGTTTTCTCTGGGGGTCTCCATCATCCCCTTGAGGCTCCCCGGGGCAGGCTACGAAAACCGAGAGGGCGCCCCAATCCCTTGATCCTCAAACTGCGAGGGTCAAACTTGACCCGCCCATTAGGCCTGACCGTTTCCTTTGTACATGCCCGATGCCTTCTGCATCGTCGTCCTCCTCCTCCTCTTCCTAGTCTTCTTCGACCAGTTCTAGCATGGCGGAGCTCTTTCCCACCAGTTCGGAAGCTTACAGTTTTCATGCACGGATTGAAGGAAGTGTCCAATGCTTGTTGCTGTGAACGGCTCAGGCAGCGGTATGTACACGGCTACTCTGTTTTTTTAAGTTCGCCTCCATCCGCCGCGAGCATTGCTGGTTCTCCGGGGCACAACGCGCAGTTCAGTGACAGTGATGCTCTGTCGTATCCAGATCTCTAAGGTCTTGCGCGAATCATGGCCGATTGGTTTTGTTGATCCCGTCTGCATCCAGAGATCTTGAGAGAATTTGGGGCTCCTGGGCCGTCAAAAATATCCAGGGTGGAAATCAAGCCCACGAGACGGTGTCGAGAGATCGTGGTGCCGCGCCTTGGGCAAAAATTGCGCCCACGTCAGAGGTCCTGGGAACTCTTCGGCGGTGCAGCGGAGGCTGAGCCCGGGGCCATATGGAGGATTTGCCACTCTGCGAAGCTGAGGTTTCATTGACATGCTCCCAGCAAGAAGTGCAGGTACAGTGCAAACCCATGCCAAGAGAAACCCTGGTTGCCTCCAGGGTGCCATGGGTTTCTTGGGTTTTGATGGTTTTGCATTGGAAAGCGTGGCGTTCTCACACCAAGAATCAATGGACGTCCTGGTGTCTCAGGGTTGGGGTTCTTGTGGGAAGCTTCTTGTGCACTGGCCTCAACTGTATGTTGAGGAGGCGGTCAGCGAAGTCCATCATGGCATCAGACGGCACGACGAGGGTGGACCACTTGGCCGCGTCTGTTATTCCAGGCAGCCCAGTTCTGAGTCTGCGCAGGTTCGACGCGCAGCTACGCTGACCCAGTGCATGCATGTTTTGGCGTGTATAGTACGCACTGCGGTGCCAATCCGGTGTACATGCAGGGCCCAGCATTTCGTATTTCAGATTTGTTCCTGCTTGGGCAAGAGTTATCGTCGCCACGGAAGATCCCGACAGATCGAAGAATTCGTTGGTCGACAGGGTCTGAATCCCCCCTTCGATGGGCGTTCGGCTTGTGGGAGTTGGTGGGTGTGCGCGCGTGTGCGCGTGTGTGTGTCAGTGTGTCAGTGTGTCAGTGTGTGTGTGTGTGTGTGTGTGTGTGGGTGGGTGGGGGGGGCCGCGCGTGTGTTCAGTAATCTAGGGCTGTGCACCTTCGTTTCCCCTGCCAACGAGCCGCCCACTGCCAGAAACGCGCGTTCGCCTTGACCCCGCGCGTCTATGCTACCTCTGTCGCAGGACGGGGGCGCGTGCGTGTGTAATCGTGCTCCTTCCTTTGTTTCCTTAGTGCGCTCGCCTAGCGCGGCCGCCACATTTTTTCTGCACGTGACTCGCCTTGCGTACTCATTCCATGTGCAACGTCATATTACATTGACGCTAAGCGTGCCCCACCTTAGCTATCGCTGCACTTTCGTCATTCGTCCGCTGGAGGAATAAGTGATCGTGCTCCTAGCTCTGCACGCCGACTCGATCGGCGCTGCCACCCCGACGTGCGGCGTCTGGTGGTTATCCGCGCGCAGCGAGTGTCCCTTACCTATCATTCTCGGCGGGTCCGCAACATCGCCGGCGGATGAGAACCACATGCCCTCATGCCGGGCGGGCGGCAAAGGGACGGGCATTAAACGAGGCGCGATCGACGATAGCAGGGAAGTTGTCGTAACGGGGGCCAAGACGGGTCCTTAACGGCCACCGCGGGCTCAACAGGCGCAGTCATCTCCGAGTTGCGTTTATTGCCCACCGATCACGAACACCCGTCGCTCGCGCAATCCCCTCCGAGAGCTCCCCCCGTGGCGTGGTTCCTTGTGGGCGGGCCTCGCGCCATCCCCCCCCCCGGGCTTGGCTGCTGCGTGGGGATCCCCGCGCGCGCTCTCGCCGTCTGTTTCTGCCTGCTGCCCGACCTTCGCCGCGCCGCTGCGCGCGCGGCCTTGGCGCCCAAAAGCGCGAGCTCCCGCGACGTCCGCGAGGGAAGAAGCGTTCAGCGCCGACAGCCCACCCACCGCCGATTCATCGTTGGTGGCAATTTCCCTATCATCGCCGAGAGGGCCCGACAACCCACCCCACCCAGGATCGCGAGGATCCGCCATCGGGGGACGATCGCCCATGTCTCAGCGATGCGCCGCCGGTTCAAGCTCGATGGCCCCCACCACACTTGGCTCGGTCCCCACCGATCGTTGCCCCTCAACGACGACACGTTTTTTTTCAGCGGTTCGCGCCAATGTGGTTCCCAGCTGCGGCGTGTGGTTGGCGTTGTCGACCCCGACCGGTGGCCTGGGCCGCCACACGCCGGCGTGAAGGCCTTCGCGGTCTGAGCACTCTGCTTGCCTGCACGCAGCCCCCTCTCCGCGGCCGCCCTCTTCCCTCTCCCGCTTCCTGCGGCGTGTCGCATGTTGTTTTTTCCTTCCTCATTCCCTGCGTCCGCCCGGAAGGGTCGGCCATTCAGAAGCAAGGAGGGCAACCCTGGGACACACCTCGAGGGGGCTACTTTGACGCATCCCTGTCCACGACGGACGCGCCCCATCGTAGATCTAAAACGACGCGAAGATCGGGACAAAATCGGATCGGGATAACTCGAAATCTCTGAGAATCGTCGGGTTTGGAGGATGTATTGGGCGCCTCGGCCGCTCCAGAGCGTTCCGGAACGCTCTGAGAGCGCTCCGGAACGCTCTGGAGCGATTTATTCCGATCCTAGCCCTGTTTTAATATCCCAGGATTGGGCCAAAATTGATGTTCCTTTGGAACATCCCACGAGGCCCAGGATGGGGGTCGACAGATCCCTTGTCAGCGTGCAACTCGCCCTGTCCCAGCCCGCGTCGTGCGGCCGCCGGCGCCGGGGCAGAGCACGTCAGTTGCACGACCATCGACCCCCCAGACGTGCGCCTCGTTCCCCGTGTGATAACAGGTCGAACCGCCCCCTTCCCGGGATGGCGCGCTCGGCCTCGCCACGGTGGGCGGGGTCGGGAGACTCTCCATGGGGGGGGATCCCATGGGGGGGCAGGAGGGGATCCCCCCCATGGGATCCCCTCCTGCCCCCCCATGGGATCCCCAGGGGATCCTATGGGATCCCCCCCCTGGGATCATATCCCCCCATGGGATCCCCCCCCATGGAGAGTCTCCCGACGGGGCTTCGTGGTCCAGGCCTGCTGTTGTTTCGAGGGCACGTTTCGTTTCGGGCCCGTTCGCGCCCTTCCACCGCGGCTGCTGGAGGAACCCATGCGTGCGGACGCGTCTGTGTGTGTGCATTGTGCACGTGCGTCTACCTGTATTTGTCTTACTGTGTGTGTTGCAGGGCATCTGAGCGAGATGATCGCAGTGAGACTTAAGCTCCACCGCGGAAGGACGACGGCGATGATGTTGATGACGACGTTGGTGGGACTTCTCGCTGGCACCGGGAATTTCCCTAGGAAAAGGATCCCATCACGCCAAACAATGGGTGAATATAGCATCTCTCAAGGTGGGAGGAGGAGGAATATGGGGAGAGTACCGTGAGGAATCGCGCGGTATTTGTGAGCATTTGTCACAGGGATGAGCAGGGGACGTGTAAGGAAAGTGTAGTTATGCCTGCCGCTCCTGATTCCGAATTTTTCATATCTGAAGGATGGTATCATGCAGAGGCAGCGACGATGGCGGACGCAACGAAGACGGCCCGCGAGCAGGGCCGCCCCCCCGGCGCCTTCGTCCGCGGTGTCCTCGCCGCCGCCCCCGTCCTCCTCTGCGCCCCCGTCCCTGTCCTCGCCGCCGCCGCCGCCGCTCTTCTGCCTGCTGTCCGCCGCCGCCGCCGCCCACCCGCAGCCCGCGGCAGGGTCGCCGCCGATGGGCGCTGCCGGCGCCCCCGCCGCGCGGCCCCGGGCGCGCGCGGCGCGGCCGCTGGGCCGCGCGGCGGCCGCCGCCGCGGTGCTAGGCGGCCTTGCCCGCGCCCCCCGGCGGGGCCTCTCGGCCCGGCCTCGGCCCCGCGGCCCCTCGGAGCCACGGCGCGCCGAGGCGGCCGAGGCCGAGGCCGAGTCTCGGCCGGGGGCTGGCTGGGCCTCGGGCCGCGGGGGCTGGTCGCGAGGTGTTTGTGTGGCAGGCGTTGGAAGCCTGGGTTCAGTCGGGCGTGTCCCTCGACAGGGGGGATATGCAAAGATAGCAACAAAAAAAAAGTGTGGGGATGATTTCTGTATCATTTTTGAGCATTTGGGGGGGGGGAGGGGATATGTTTGAGTATTTTGAATTTTTCGCCCAAGATCTCCATGTAGGGGGACACGCCCGACTTAAAGCCTGGGTCCGCGCTGGCGGTTCAGGAGGATGGGCGTCTTGGCCCGCAGTGCGTGGGCGCCCTGGCATCCTGGCGCGTTCCAGGCGCCCTGCACACCCCCCCTGGCGCAGCACTGCGATTGGGAAGTGTCCCCAGGGGGCCTGCAACACAGCGGCGGTGCCCTGGGCGATGATTCATCATTTTCGCTCCGGGCCTGCAAGTGGGCATCACAGTCAGCGTCATTGAGATTGTGTGACCGCCCTCTCCTTAATATCTCCCAGCGGCATGAAACTGAATTTGTTGTGTTCCTCCCTGGGCTTGTTTTTTGACATCGTTAATCGTCTGTGTGTAAGTCAGTGTGTGTGTGTGTGGTTATCCGTGTGTGTGTGTGTGTGCGCGAACTCCGTTCCTCAGCACGAAGCCACTGTCAGCCCTCATGATGTTGCATGTGTCATTGAATGGCTTCGGTGGACCAGCGCACGATGGTGCTACAACCCACGTCATGAGGACAATTGATAATCGCAATTATACATCACATTTGCCATCATTTGAAACGCAATAGTTGCAATCATAGACCCCGCACAGTCAGTGATACATACATACATATATATATACACACCTATACGACCACCCTTCGGGTGATAAGGAGGTTTGGGGGGAGGAACCAACGTCTCACTCGATCGGTCTCACGATCGATCTCACTATCGGTCTCGCTCGATCGATCTCACTCGATCGATCTCACAATCGATCACACTCGATCTATTTCATTCGATCGATCTCACAATCGATCTGACTACCGATCTCACAATCGATCCCACTATCGATCTCACCATCGATCTCACATTCGGTCACACTATCTATCTCACTACCGATACCACAATCGATCTCACAATCAACGTCGTCATCATCATCCTCATCAACAGCATGGTCATCAACGTCATCAACATCATCATGGTAACAACTTTAGTGTGGAGTGTGCTGGGACAGGGTTTCAGTGGCCGCACATATGTAAATGTTTGTGCTCAAGCTTTTGAGGGGCAGGCAAGCCGCCGCCACGCGTTTCCTTTCGGTTCTCTTGCGCGGCGCCTCGCAGGCCTTGGTGGTGTGGTCGGCCACGCCCTCATCGTCTCCCGCGTGCCCTGCCTGTTCGTGCGAGTGCTCCCCGACGTACAGCGCACCCTGCCCGAACACCGACGGGCCCCACGCGCTGCAGGTCCTGACGGGCTGGTGCTTCCACACCGTGTTTTTCTTCCTCGGCCTGCTGGTGGGCGTCTTCGTGGTGCCCGCGATCTGGAGCTGGGGGTCGCAGGCTGCGGGTGTGAGAGCCTCAGTCCCTTCGGAGGCGGTCAGTGCGGGCGCGGAGGGCTTGGCGCCGTCGGTCGAGCAGCTTCGCCTGTTGGCTTCGCAGCAGGCGAAGGCCGCCATTCAGAATGCCACGGCCAGGTGATGTGCACGCCTTTCGATATCGTGTGGGAGGCCCCGCAGTATATCATCAGCGGGTTACGTTGCTGGACTGCCGCGTGCACCCGATAGTGCGCGACTCGGCTGGGCGGCGGGCGCTGGACTTCGCCACGGCGGCCCTGCTGGCCTCCTCCACGCCCCAGGCGGACTGGCCGATCAAAGGTCCGCGGACGACACAGTGGTGCTTCGACCACATGAGGCGCGACGCGGGCGGCCCGCTGGCGTGGCACTCCAAGTGGAAGGCGGAGGCGAGGCTGCGCGACGCGGACTCGATCTGCCAGCAGCACGAGATGAACTGCAGGCTGCTCGCGCTAGGCAGTTGCTACGACCAGGTTAACTGCGCGGTGTTTGAGTCGTGCGAGCTGATCTGCCGCCAGATCCAGCTCATCGAGGAGCAGCACTACGAGGACGAGGACACCGTCACCGCGCAGGTGGCCGCGGAGGACAAGCAGGCGGGGAAGGACAAGAGCGCCAAAGCTGCCGGCGAGAGCTTGCTGGCGGTGGAGGCGGACCACTATTTGGGGGCGTCGGCGAGCAAGGGCAACCTGCGCATCGCGCCACCCCTCGCGGACTTCATCGCTGACCAGTTGAAGGCGGAGGCCGCCATTGCCAATGAGAGGCGCAAAGCCCGCGAGGAGCGGGCGGAGCGCGCATAGCCTCTCGAGAGCTTCTCCCAGGCGGGTGCAGGCGGTTCGGCGCCGCCCGGGCGAGTCCTGCTTTTTCGTGGGGGCTGCGCCTCCACCAGTGTTGTCGCGATGGACAATGGAGTTCGTCAGCGTGATGTGCTCCCCTTACCTGCTCTGGCGGCGGGCGCTCGCGTGGAAGCTCGCCGCAGCCGTCGGGGGCGCCAGCGCGCGCGGCGCGGCGGCATCGCAGCCCTGAACTAGCTGAGCGGCCGCTTCTTTCCTGCGTCTGCCCCGCCTGGGTTAACGGCCTCGGCGGCGCAGGCGAGTGCGATGGATCGCATCTCTCGGGCCTATGAACATTTTCCGCTTCCTCCTGAATATCATGAGGACGCTCATTCGGGCGAAGCAGCCTTGACAGAGCTGCTCGCGTCGGCGCCTGGGTGCCCCTCTGACTCCCAGCGCGTCAAGCCCTACAAGGACCTGGTGTCCTGGCCTGATCTTTCGACGGCCCCAGTTGATGTCGCTGAACTCGTCGGGGAGGCCGAGCGCGAGTGTTTGTCGGGATGGAGACGGACCATGCTCAAGGGTGAGTCGTCTGCTTCAGATCTGAGTGCGGCTTCGGTGCCGCAGCGCCCTTGCGTCGACCCGATTTTGGGCAACGGCCCCAGGGCCTACGCCGGCTTCGTGGGGGAGTTGCTGCAGGGCGGTATGATCTCTGTCCGCGTGGCGCGGGTTGGTGATCCTTATAGCTTGGGTTTTTCTTTGCCGAGAAGGTTGGCAAGGGCACGCTTCGCCTCGTCTTCGACGCGAGGGTGGCGAACGAGGGCTTCGCGGCGCCGCCCAAGACCACGCCCCCCACGGCGGCGGCGCGGGCCGCCCTGGAGTCGGGCCACCCCGCGGTGCTGGCCCAGGGCGACATCCAGCGCGCCTTCTACCACATGCTCGTGCCGAAGGGCATGGAGGAGCTGTTTACGCTGGCCACCATCTCCAATCGCTTGCTCAATGCCAATCAGCTCGACGGCCTCCCCATCCCTTCCGACTGCTTCCTCCAGCCGATGGTGCGGGTCCTGCCGATGGGCTGGAGTTGGTCGCTGCTGTTCTGCCAGAGCATCATGAGGAGGGCCGTCGTCCATTGCGGGTTCGACGACGGTGGCCTCATCGGGGATGGCCGCCCGAGCCCCGTCCTCTCTGCCAAGGACAGCGTGGCAGCCGCGGGCTACGTCGACAACTTCGCCATCGTGGGGGGACGACCCCATCGCCGTCGCCTCCAAGAGGGATGAGGTGACTCGCGCGCTGGAGGCTCGGGGGGCTACCTGTCCACTCGCTCGACGCCGCCTCGGCCGTATCCGACTTCACGGGACTCGAGATCAATGGCGACCTTGGGACCGTGAGGGTGAAGCCTGCTAGCGTCATGCGCCTTCGGCAGGCGCTGCTGGCGGTCTTGCGGCGAGGCGCCGCCTCGCCTCGCATGCTCGAAGTCCTTCTGGGCCACATCACGTGGGCGATGATCTGTATAAGAGAGACCCTCTGCATCCTGTCGTTTGTCTCCGCCTTTAAGTCCCAGAAGGGCCCTGGAGTGAGGCCCCTGTGGGCCCCCGTCAAGTTCGAGCTTTGGTGTGTGGCCAGTACGTTACCTTTATGGACTTCGCGCATGAACAGCCCCTGGGGCCCCCACGTCTCGGCTTCGGACGCTTCTCCTGTCGGCGCGGGCGCGTGCACTCGCAAGGAGGTCGGGCCTCGGGTGGCCGAACTTGGGAGGCAGGCGGAGAGGTGGAGATATCGTTGTATTTCGGCGGTTGCGGCACGTTCGAATGCGCTGGGTCTCGGAGGGGCCCCCGACGACTTCGACATCACCGAGGGTTTCTTGGGCTCGAACCCTGAGGGCTTCTGCAAGGGCTTCAACGAGATCCCCGAGGAGCTCATGCAGGTCTCGTCGTGGGTCACCGTGATCTCCAGGAGGCACTGGAGCCCGTTCAAGAACATTTTAGAGCACGAGGGCGACGCGCTGTGCGACGCAGTTCGGCACGCCACCCGCGACGTTGCGCTTCATCACCATCGCCTTCTGTTTCTCGTAGATAATTTACCGTTGGCTCTGGCGGCTGGCAAGGGTCGAGGCCGCGAGCCTACCCTTCGGCGACCCTTGCGGAGGATCTCCGCGCTCGCGCTGGCCACCAACCTTCGGTGCTATGTGCGGTGGATACCTTCTGGGCTGAACGTTGCGGACGGGCCATCTCGCCATGGCTTCTTCCACGGCAAAAGCTTCGAGGTGGCGCGCCTCTCCTCGGCAGATCGCCCCCTCCCTGAAGCAGACTGCTGCTCCGATCGTAGTGGCTCAGGCGGCGGTTCACCCTCGGGCCGAGGAGTTGTTCGGGGGGGCCCTCAGCTTCCTCGAGAGCTCAGCGGTGTCGGACCCTGCTCGGGCTCGGTACCGCTGCCACGCCCTGCGCTTCCTGGAATGGTTGGGCTGGCACGAGCTGGACTTCACCACCGCCAGCCAGCTGGGCAGCGTTCTCGTGTACTTCCTGACGGACTCGGCCCTGGACGGTTTCGACGCAGCGACGGGGAGGATGACGGTCGCGGCGCTGCGCCAGTTCCTACCGCACATCCTCGTCGGGAAGCGGCCGCTCCCGCGGTCGGCGCGAGCCCTCGATGGGTGGCGCCGCCTGGTGCCGCCGCAGATGCGCCTGCCTCTTCCTCGCTCGGCCGCGATGGCAGTCGCAGGCTGGCTCATCTGGATGAACCTGCCCAGCATGGCGGTCTGCGTGGCACTGGCCTTCCACGCGTACCTCGGGCCGTCGGAGGCCCACAGGCTGCGCGTGGGCTCGCTGGCGCCGCCGATCCCAGGGTCGGGCTTCGACGCGGGGGGCATCATCGTGAACGACGCGAAGTCGGGCCGCCATGGCAAGACGGGGGTGATGGGCGAGTCGGTGCTGGTCGACGCCCCCGAGCTCTGGCCCGCGCCGCGCGCGCTGACGCTCAACGCGCCCGCGGACGCCAGCCCCTGGAACTTCAGGCCCGCCGACGCGCGCGCGATGTTCCGCCGGGCCTTGCGCGAGCTGGGGCTGCAGAAGGAGTCCCCGTCTTCGTGCGCCCTCCGTCAGGGGGGGGCCTCGCGCGTCTTGCTCTCGGGTGATCGCACGATAGCGGAGGCCAAGGAGAGGGGGAGATGGTTATCAGACAAATCTTTGAGGAGGCACGGCAAGAGGACTCGCTTGCAGCAGCGGATGAGGGACCTCCCGCCTCAGATCGCCGAGTTCGGCGAGCAGGCGTTCGCGAGGCTTTCGGAGCTGATCGAGATCAAGTGCGTGAAGGGCAGCTTCCCGCTGCCAGTGCCGCTCCAGCTGGCGCCCGCCCTGCCGCGGGTCGCGAAGCGGGCGCCCGTTCTGTCCAGAAAGTAGGTTCGCGCATGCGTGCTGCCTTCCGACGTGCCTTTGCGCGGGCGCCCCGTCGCCGCCGGCTCGTTTTGCCGGTGGTTGGGCCCCGCGGGGCCGCCATGTGCAAAGCGCTGCGCCGTCGCGGTTTGGGTTGTCCCTCGCTGGGTGCAGGTCGAAATGTGGGCCTTGCGCTGTGCGAGCAGGGCGTCGTCGATCGACTCCTTGGGTGGGTTCGTTCGTCTGCGGTCTGTGCTTGCTGGCTCTCTTTGCCACGCGGGTCTTGGGTCGAGTCTGGGCCCCCGCCTGTCCGCGCAGTGTCTGGCCCTTGGGGTCGGGCCACGCCCGCTAGCCTGCGGTCGCAGCCCCCGACGTCTGTGACTGACAATGTCGAGACGCGCGCAGCCCTCAGAGCCATTCGTGCCCGCGTCGACTTGTCTGTACCTGCCTGTCCTGAGCACCCGCGTGCCAGCTTCATTTTTGCGTTGCCTGAGTTTCGGACTCTAGTCAGTCTCCCGTCGTTTCTTCAAGTTGACTTAGACCTCTGCCAATTCGGAGCGGCAGCCCGCTCGGCCACGCGAGTGTTCTGCTGGCGCTGTCCTCAGCTCCAGCGCCTCAACGCTCGTTGCAGTCTGCGTGGCAAAGCGTGCTCGGGATCGGGGCGACCTCATTTACAATTCGACGGCCGCGCGACCAGAGGCGTGGCTTGCCGCCGCACAGCTGCGCGCTTCCCCGTCCGAGCTGCAGAGCTGGTGGCCGACTCCCTTGTTTAGACTATAGATGATCTGTCTCGGTCCAGGATGTATGGTCTCTCCGGCCTTCGGCCATGATGTAGTGCGTCTGTGCTGCCTGCAGTGTCTGTCGCCATTCGTGGTCTCGATGCATCGCTACTTGCCATCGCCACCGTCGGTTTTTCTAAAAGGAACGCTATGGCCACGGCGACCCTCCTCGGCATGGTAACAACTTTAGTGTGGAGTGTGCTTGGGCAGGGTTTCAGTGGCCGCACATCTGTAAATGTTTGTGCTCAAGCTCCCCAGCCCGCCCGCCCTCGCTTGAGGGCTTGATTTCGCAATTCGACGTCTGTAATGCCTGCAGTGTCTGCCGCCACTCGTGGTCTTGATGCATCGCTTCATGTCATCGCCGCCGTCAGTTTTTCTGAGAAGGAACGCTACGGCCACGGCGACCCTCTTCGGCATCATCATCATCACCATCAGCATCGGGGGACCAGAAACATACCGCCTCATCACCATCATCATCATCAATACCATTATCACAATCATCATCATGGTCATCTTCATCGGGACACCATCATCGTCACCATCATCAACGTCAACATCACCATCATCAGGACACCAGCATCATCATCACCATCATAATCGGAACATCACCACCATCATACTTTCATCATTATCATCATGCACAACATCATCGGCATCATCATCATCATCATCGGGACACCAACATCATCACCAGTAACATCAGCATCCACATCATCACCATCGGGACGACATCACCATCGCCACCATCATCATCACCATCATCCTCATCACGGGGACACCATCATCCCCAGCAACATCAGCATCATCATCATCATCGGGCCACCATCAAAATCATCATCACCCCAGCATCATCCTCATCATAAACATCATCATCGGGACACCATCATTGTCACCATCTCCATCATCAACATCATCATCAACATCGGGACACCATCATTATCATCACCATCATCATCATTTGCATTATCAGCAGCATCATGAACAACATCATCGGGACACCTTCATCATCGGGATACCATCATCATCATCCTATTCCTCATCATCAGCGTCATCATCGTCATCATCATATCATCATCATCAACATTATTATGATAATCAACATCATCATCGGGACACCATCATCATCAGCATCATCAACCGCATCAACATCATCATCATCATCGGGACTCCATCACCACCACCATGGCCATCATCATCAGCATCGTCAACATCACCACCCTCATCATCATCTTGACACCGTCATCATCACCACCATTACCATCATCATTGTCATGATCATCATCATCATCATCATCGGCATCATCACCATCATCATCATCATCATCGGGACACCGACGGGACACCAGCGGGACATCAGCGGGACACCGCGGGCCACCAGCCCCCGGAAAGGAATCATTTGGTCCGGCCGCGTCCCAGCCAGAGGCGGGACACCGCGGGCCACCGTCCCCGGGAAAGGAATCATTTGGTCGGGCCGCTCCTCAGCCAGAGGAGACTCTTCTTCTCGTCCGCCCACGCAACTTCGCCTCGCCCGCACGCACGGCACGCGCGAACACAAAACCGAAACCGATTTCCCGGTAGGGAGGCTCCCCGTTTCACTTCGATCTCACCCCGTCACCTCCGATATATGGTTAAATCCATTTAATTGCATACATGTTATTGATTAAAAAATGATTGTCCCATGATCATACATGTTATATGTTATTCCTTCCGTTGTCGCCTTCATCTTCTTCATATCCCTGCTCGTCGTCTTCATCGATATTTCGTTAGCGTCGTCTTCATCGCGGCTGGTCGCCCCCCAAATAATCATACAACTCATCTGGAATCAGATTCATCTGCATCTCCCCCCTTATGTTAATCCTTCCCCCTCCCGCTTCTCCAACCAATCCTCGTCTTCAATCTTGTCCGTCCCCCTCCCTGCAAAGCACAACTTTCCTTTTGATTATATTTCCCTTTTTGATTTTTCCTCATATTCCTCCTTATCCTTTTCTCCTCCCTCTTTCCTTCCATCTTCTGTGTTGCAAAAGCGAACAAACAATCATGCACAGTGTTTTGCGTCCTCGGTGCCACGAGCAGCTGTGTAGGCTTATCTTTGTTTCTTGCATTTTTGGTTTGGGAAGCAACGAAACACTGTGTATGTTTCCTGTTTGTTTCTGGAGCTTAAGTGCTTCCCGCGGCCTCCACCCCCAGCACCTCCTCCTCCCCCTGCCCAGTTCCCCCTCCTCCTCCTGTCCCCCCCTCCTCCTTGTCACAAAGCCGAACGGCAAGAATATGCAGTGTACGGCGCCCTCGGTGCAACGAAGCGCTGTGTATCTTCATGCTTGGCATTTTTGGATTGGGAGTCAACGAAACACATATTGGCTTTGGAAGCTAAAGGGATCTCCGCGGCCTCTCCCCCTAGCACCTCCTCCTTTTTCCCCTTCCCTGTTCCCCCTCCTTCTTCCTGGGCTTCTGGATCCCTGGTTCTTGGTCGATATTTTAACGGATCGGTTTCACCATTGGTGTCAGTGCCCACTCCTGTATCCATCTCACACTAGATTTCACTATTGATCGCACGAGCGATCTCACGATCGATCTAGTTATCGGTCGCACGGCTGATCTCATGATCGATCTCACTATCGGTATCAGTGGCTCGATTTCACGATCGGCCTCAAGATCGACCCGACCATACTATGGATCCCACAATCGATCCCGCTTTCGATCTCACAATCCATCTCAATGTCCATATCAGAAATGTTTCAAACCATTTTTTTTCTTTCTCTGACCTACTTAAAAGATTTGACAAACGTTTCCGACCGATTTCGATGGACGGCCAGGTCTCCGGGCTCTGGGCTTCAGGTTCCCAGGGTCCTGGTTGTTGGGTCGGGGCCGATTTCGGCGGGCGGCAGGGTTCCTGGGTTTCCGGCCTCCCTGGTTCTTGGTCGCTCTTTTTATCGACTGGTCTCACCATAGATCCCATTACCAATTTCTCTATCGATCTCACAATCAACCAGATTCGATCCCCCCTCCACGGGTTATCGGCCATCCTTTTCGCTTTGCAATTCACATACCATTTCTGCCCATCGTCCATCCTGAATATGACCCCGTACCATGCCAGCCCAACCAGTATCGGCGCCTCCCCGCCATCCTCTACAACATACATTATGCACGCACTACTTGGTCATCACACGTCGTAAATGTTCAAGAACCCCTCACAAACAAATGGGACGAAGTGCACGCTCGCGCGTCGTCGCGCTCGCATGCCGGAATTTTTCCAAAACCCGCGGGGACGTAAGGATTTCTAAGTTGAGAGTCGCAATCTATATAAAAAACAAATGGTTTCGCAGCACTTCTATTTATACAAGCAAGAATGCGCGCGATTATAAAGTTCTTAAGAGAACGATCGGTTTTCCAATTTTTGCCATTGTCATCAAATGCTACCAAACGCGCTTCGCGCGCGCATGCCGAAATTGTTCGAGCGCCTTTGCGCGCGTGCCGTCGGGGGAGAGATTTGCAAAACATCGGGCGAAGTGCGCGCGCGCGTCGTCGCGCGCATGTCGAAGTCCGTCAGAAACCGACGGCTTCGTAACGATTGCAGAGCCGAATGCTTGTAACACATACAACAACAAATAGTTTCGGAATGTCCGTTTTCAAGAGCGTGCGCTCGCGCTCTTGCGCATTCTTGAGAAAACCTTGGGTCTGTCAACATGTTCATGAAATTCTTGACGCTTCGCGTATCCCCACCACTCCCCGTAGCCATTTTGGCTCAAGCCGTTTTTCGGCCCCGAGCGCCGAGCCGCCGCCGCGCCGCCCTTTGACCGCAGCCGACTGCGGACGGGAGCCGCGCGGGCGGCAGGCAGCTCCCAGCGATGTGCGGCAGCGTCTCCGAGCTGCCGCGGCGGCTGCGGCCCGTGGACCTCTCGCTGCCAGTCTGCGGCTCGCCGGTCGTCGACTGCCAACGCAGCGACGCCTATTTCGAGGCGGTGGCTCACAAGAAGGCGCCGCCGGAGCTCTGGAGCATCACCGCCCTCTGCGGCTACGACCCGGAAAGGTCGTCCGGCGGGGATTGCGCCGAGGAGGCCCAAAACGGCGGCGTGCGGCGTCGCGCCGCTCACCAGGGAGGAGAGCGAGAGTACGGTGGAAGCAGGCACGGACGAAGCCTGGAACCACTCCATCGTCTTCTTCTTGCCGGACGCCAAGGGTCAGCAGGACGACCCCTTCCACGGCGCGCTCTTCGAGGTCGCCGCTCAGGAGATCGCGAGGTTCCCCGACGTCGACTGCCGCCACCTCGAGTGCCCGAGCGCGAGCCTGGCCACCGACGGCGCCGTCGCCCACGTGCTCCTCACCCTGCGGGAGGCCGTCGCGGAGGTGCATGCGCGGACGGACCCCGACCTGTGCCCAGAGCGCTTCTGGGTCTTCCTGGTCGGGCACTCGTTCGGGGGCGCCGTGGCGATCCAGGCGGCGTGCGACCTGCCCTGGCTCTTCCAGAGCGAGGGCGGACCCTCGGTCTCGGTCGCGGGCGTCTGCACCCTCGACACGTCGGCGCACCAGGATGCCAAGTTCCTCCGGCTTGATCGCCTGCAGAACGCCCGCGCGCTGCTGATCGCCAGTGGCCAAGACCGAGGCGGCCCCGCCGACCCTGGCGCCGTGGAGGACTTCGAGGCTTCCCGTGAGCTGTTCGCGCTGCTGCCGGCGACCCGGAAGGAGATGGTCACGTACTGCCGCAGCAAGCGCCGCGGCGACATGGTGGTCGGGGGAGAAAAAGATACGGATACGTGTTGTCCCCCTTCGTTTTCGGCCTTTCCTGGTCCTCCTGGGGAATCCTCGTTGTCACCGCTGGATTCGCCTCGAAATTCTGGTCAGAACGCACCCCAAGAGAGGTCCGGGGACAACACGTATCCGTATCTTTCCGCCCCCCAAGGTGGTGCGGCTGGTGGAGTTTGTGACCCGCGGCCTCATCGGCAGCTGAGCCGTGCGCGGAGAATGGGCCTTTGGGGCAGATGGGGATATATGGAAGAAATGAGGTGGAGGAGGAGGACGCACCCTCCCCCCACGCGGCCTGTGGTGCACGAGTCGACTGCTTTCTTGCACGTTGCCGCACACGGTGGCCTTTGCGCGTGCGTTTGAAGTCGGCTTGCACGCCCTTGCGTAAAGGTCGTCGTGCAGGTGCGCCTGAAGGCGCGTCTGCACCGCTTTGGGGAGCTCCCAGGACCCACGCGCGCCTCCTGCAAACGCGCCTCAGCGCGTCGTCCTTCTCACGGCCTGAAGGCGCGGCCTGGGCGCCGCGCCCCGCGCTTGCCCCCTTGAGCGCACGTGCGCCTTCGATCTGCACATCTTATCCTCTCGTGGCACTCGGTGACCACGCGGAGCCCCTGGGCGTGGGAAGGCGCGCCACCAGCGGGGAGGAGTGGAAATGGGGTATTTCAGAGGGGCCAGCAGGACTTGAAGCAGGGAGGAGGAGTGCTGCCAGCGTTCTGCTTTGCACCGTACGCCCCGATGATTGACGATCCGCTTCACCAGCTATGAGTCTTTCTCTTGCGTCTGACAGTGTCTGCGCCCAGAGGGTGCAGCTAGGCGTGCCAGCCTCGCACTGGCCCAATCGGTATTCTCCAGGGGCACCGACTTTCGCTCCTGTTTTTGCCTGGTGGCCCAGTGGCGGGGGAAGGCCTCCGGCGCTTGGGCTCTTTCTTGGGGCCCCGGGCTCGTGTGGGCGACCGCATGGTTGCTGCGCGTGCTTTTCTCCAGCGGCGTGCCGGGGGGGGGGTTGACAGGAGCAGGAGGGGGGCTTGAAGCAGGGTGGAGGAGTGCTGCCGGCGTTCTGCCCTGCACCGTACGCCCCGATGATTGACGATCCGTCTCACCGGCAATGAGTCTTTTTCTTGCGTCTGACAGTGTCTGCGCCCAGAGGGTGTAGCTAGGCGTGCCAGCCTCGCACTGGCCCAATCGGTATTCTCCAGGGGCACCGACTTGAGTCAGGAGTTCACACAGGAACGTGCGGCCTTCAGCTGCAATAGTCCCCTGGGAGAGCCACAAACCGAACAAGTGGTCGTCAGCCACAGCGCGCCGGTGCCTTCCCGTCCAGGAGACAACCAAGCAGGCGTTCCTACAGCCCCTCAATCCTATCAGCGTCCCGGGGGCGGTCTCGGTGTAGAGGCGGGAGATGTGGCCGAAATGTACTTGGGTGGAAGTGAAGGCGCGGGCAGGGGGCGCCAGGCGGCGAAGGGCCACGCTGGTCGCCGCGCGCCCGGGAAGGACCAGAAACAGTGGAAGGTCGTCACCTAAAGCCGCGGGCGCCCCGCCCTTGTTTCACCCTATTTCACTCTGGCTTCTCCTGGGTGTGGCCGTGACCCGGCCTTCCAGCGGGCAGCCTTAAAGCTCCCTGGGT
This sequence comes from Prorocentrum cordatum, assembly GCA_963575745.1. NCBI lineage: Eukaryota > Dinophyceae > Prorocentrales > Prorocentraceae > Prorocentrum > Prorocentrum cordatum. The sequence goes on along the minus strand of CAUYUJ010016825.1, from coordinate 39,809 downwards.
TTCTCTAAAGTCCACACTTCTTGCAGCCTTCAGCTGCCTCCCTGGGTTACGTTTCATATACTCGTGTGTCGGCCTTCTGCCGCCCTCCCTGGTACACGCACTTCCTGCCTTTGGATTTAAGTGTGTTTACCAGCAATACCGTCTGCATGACAGCGCTGGGGCGTGTTGCGTGCAGGCCCTAGTTGGCCCCTGGCCCCGCTGTAGTTGTTTTCACCTCTGGCCCTGTTGGACTTCGTCCCCCGGCCTCGCGGCTCTATGACCAACGCAAAGATGGCTTCGCCTCGTCACTGTCCGGAACCGCACCCTAATTCACTCCTGCTTCTCCTGGTGGCCGTGACCCGGCCTTCCAGCGGGCAGCCTTACGCAGCTTAGGTTCTGTGCGGTCGCGACAGGGTCGGGTGTGGTCTATCCTACTTGGCTCCGGGCGTTGCCAACAGGTCCACAGGTGTCACAGGTGGCACACTTCGGATGACTGTTGGTCATGCGTCGCATCCGCTGGCGCCACCATCATTGTCCCGGTGTCACTCGCCATTGGCTGCGCTCGAGCACCCTGGGTACATCTTTGGCATTGAGTGTGGTCCATCCTGCTCGGTTGCATTGCTATGTATTCGCAGGTCTTGCTATGCTATGCGTGTACCACGGTGCTTAGGATTGCTCATGGGACGCAGGTTTACCTGGGCCTCTTCGTGACTACGGATTGCTTGTGATGCAGTGGGTATGCGTCAGCGCAGCTTTCTCAGAGCGCTTTTCCTCTTTCTGGCACCCCAGCGTGGATGGCGAGCCGCTCTTTGTTATGTCACTTAGTTGCTTCCTGGTACGCGCCCTGTCACCTTCAGTTGGCCGTCGTGTCTCTCGCCAAGGTCGGGGACAGGTGTACCCCTGCACTGCGTCACATCATGTCGTTGATCTTTCGCGTGCAGACGCATTCCTCCGCAGTTGTTCTGAGGTTGACTCCGGTTGTCAATGACTTCAGGCGTACCCTTTCTGCCGCGTGGACGCGTTCTCTGAAGCTGCGACGGTTCGCTGGCGCTGTCAGAGACCTTCTCCCTGCTGCACAACGTCAGCTCTTTTGCCTGCGGTCTCGCTCATACCCGACAGACACCCTGGGCTCTCTGACGCCCCTCATGCACGGAGACTGATCCCCACTACCTTCGTGATCGTCGGACCGACACGATCCTCGACTGGGGATGTGCGTCGCGCCATTTTGGCAGCGACCTCCCTGCTTCCTGGGTGGCTGTTTCCCTTCAGACTCCCTGGGCAGCAGCTTGCACCGCCGCCTGACCCGCGGCCCACGCGCGCGCCCGGCTACTTTGTCACGGCCGCAGCCCGACCGTGTCCCGCCGCCGCCGGCGCTTCCGCCTGCGGCTGTTTAAAAAAATCCCCACCAGCCCATCCTACACCAGGCACTCGAACGAAGAGCGCCGATGATCGGCAGCTGTTCTCCTCCCTTTTTCCTCCTTCTCCTCCGCCTTCTCCTCCTCCTCCTCTCCTCCTCCTCCCTCTCCTCCTCCTCCTCCTCCTCCTCCTCCTCCTCCTCCTCCTCCTCGCCCTCCTCCTCCTCCTCCTCCTCCTCCTCCTCCGCCTCTTCCTCCTCCCTGGTGGCGTATTGGAAGTGTCTTCGAACGTTTTGGTGGGCTCTTGGGCCTTGCGGGCGGGCGGGCGGCGCTCTGCCCGCCCGCGCGCAGGGCCCAAGAGGGGGTCCAAAACGTCTCTCGGAACCATCTTGGAGGAGATCGATCAACGACGGGGGGTTCCTAAATTTCAGCCCCCCCCTCAGGAGCCCCGATCCTCGTGAGGGGTGTCGAATTTTAGCCCTCCCAGGGGTCGATCTTGGACGCTCTGACTGATCGCGGCCCCCCCTGTCCAGGTCAGTGGGGAGGGGGTAGGGGGAGGGGTAAACCCTTCCCCGAAGGGGAAGAAGGAGGGGTGGAAGAGGAAACGCTCTAAACCACCGACGCCCAGAGGGCTGGTGGGACTTTTTGGGAAGCTATTTTGGGAGATTTGGGTTCCTCTTGGACCCGTCTGGGCGCCTTTGAAGGCCCTGCTGGGGCGCTCTTGGGGCAATATTGGAGGACATCGGTCAAGGAAGTAGGGTTCCTTAATTAGAGCCCCCCCCCAGGAACTCCAAACATCGTTTCCTGTAGTACCGCTCTTGGAGCGCTCTTCGGCGCTCTTGGCGCCGTCATGGGGTTTTCTTGGGCCCTTCTTGGAGGTATATTGAGCCATCTTGGAGCCATCTTGACGCCTCGGATGTGCATCGCAAGCGAAAAAGTGAGAGCACCAAAAACATTGATTTTCCTCAGGGTTTTGAAACATTTTGGCCTCTTGGATGCATCCTAATGATGCTCTTGTGGGCACATGGAACCGTCTTGGAGAGTTCTTGGAACGTCTTGGAACATCATGGGGACCATCTTGAGGCATCTTGCGCTATCTTGAGCCATCTTGGAGGGTATCTTGGGCTCCCTGAGGCCCTCTTGGAGCCGTCTTGGGCCATCTTGGGCACTCCAACGCGCCGCGGAACCCCCTGTCCAGGTCAGTGGGGAGGGGGTAGGGGGAGGGGTAAACCCCTCCCCGAAGGGGAAGAGGGAGGGGTGGAAGAGGAAACGCTCTAAACCACCGACGCCCAGAGGGCTGGTGGGACTCTGGCGCCGCATGCTGGCATCATTCGCGCGCCCTTGCGCGCGTTGGGTGGGGCGCGTGGGGGGGGGGGGGGGCGGGTGCGCGATCCGCGCTTACTAAAACCATGCGGGCCACTCCTGCGCGTCGGCCGCGCGCGCGTGCCGAACGACGCGAGGGCGCCGTCATCGTCGTCGGCGCGATCAGCATCGGCGCCCGCATTGGCCGCGCTTTCGCCGGTGTCAACAGCAACAGCGCCACCAGCATCGCTATCATCAGCGTCGCGTCTACCGTTGTCGACGTTGCCATGGTGCCCGCCCATCCAAGTCGCCGGCTGGCAGTGACAGGCCCGCAGCGCCACCGCGGCCGCGTCGGTGGCCATGAACTAGATGGCCGTTGCGATCGATCGCACCATCGATCACGCTATAATTATCAGTAACGTTCAAGCCACCCACTGATTGTTTGTTTTCTCCTGTGCATGTTGTTGGTTCGGCATGCCCCGGAAAACAATGATGACGTTGTGCTGGGGGGGGGGGCCGGGGATCTTTTGATTTTTCCCAAACAAGGGGGGCCACGCAGTGCGTCTTTGCTCCCATGCCGGAAATGCAACCGCGCGAAAACGCGGCGCATCGTGGATCCGAGTGCTCCAATCGCTTGTCTATTCTTGGCGCTTGCTTGCGTTGCAGCACGGAGGGGGGGGGGGAGGGCGAAGGGGGGGGATTGGGGAAGGGGGGGGGGGGCGGAGGGGAGGCCGCGGGGGGCACTTGAACAAAAGAACAACAAACCAACGCCACACAGCGTTTCGCTGCTCCCCAGACGAATAATTCTAAACGCAAAAAATGCGTGTTATTGGGCGTGCGTCATAGCATCACTCCACCATCGCAGCCGCCCCCGACGTCATTTTGGCTCAAGCTGCTTTGGCTCGGCGACTCAAATCAGAGTGCATGCTTCGCGCTGGCCTTTTCGCCGCGATCGCTGCCTCCGCGGGCGCCCTCGCGGGCTCGTGGCTGAAATCCTTCGCGCCGTCGCCGCCGGCGCGCGGCCCCTTCGAGCGGGTCGGCCACTGCGCCTGGGAGGGGGGCGCGTGCTTTCCCCGCGCCTGCCGGGCCTGCCTGGCGCGCGCGCCGCCTGTCACCCCGGCGCGCCCGGCGCCGGTGGTGCCGGCCTGTCCGCCCCTCAGCTGCGACGGCGGGTGGGCGGGCACGTGGGTGGGCATCGGGGGCCTCTTGCTTGGCGCAGCCAGACTGGTCGGGGCCTGCGCCCGTCGAATACGGGAGCACGGCCGCCTTGCTGGAGCTGCTGCGGGCGGCGCCACTTTCGTAAAGGACCCCGCCGGCGCCGTCGAGTTGCCAGGGCCTGGCCGTGCTCTTCAGCCTGCTGCTGGTGGCCCTGTAGCTCTGCCGTCGCCAGGCCCGCCCCCGCCGCCCTCGGCGCCAACGACGCCTGTTGAAATTGACACGTGGAGGCCGCGGCGCCGCAGGGCGCGGTGGCGGCGCGGCAGGTCGCTGCGGACATTCGAGGCCCGTCAGGCGTCGGTGAACTTCGACGACGATCCCAACTTCAGGTGGCCCCATCGGGCGCTCGTGGCCAAGCTCACGGATGGGGCGAAGTGGACTCGCGTCACGCCGCCCCGCGTTCTCCAGGTCATCGACCTCGCTGCGCGCCAGGTGGCCCCCTTTCACTCGCGCGCGCCCTGTCCCGGACAGCGCGCGGGGCAGCGCGTGCCACTTCGACCCGCTGACGGACGACGAGCTGACGGCGTTGCAGCGGCAGGTCACTGCCCTCGCGGCGCTGCTCGGCTGCGCGGCACAGGTTGCGGCGGGCCCGCAGGCTCAGTTCATCGTCTCGGACCCAGGCTCGGGCGCGCTTGGTCAGGCGGCGGCGGTGGCCGTCGCGGTGTACCCCGTGAAGTTCGCGCAGAACGGCGCGGCCGCTTTGGCCCTGATCGACGACGACAGGTAGGCGGCGGTCAAGCGGGCTCAAGCTTGGGACATCAACGGCTGGATGGAGGAGAAGCGCTCGGGGGCCGGCCGCGACCCTCGCGCGCTGGCGATTCAGCGCGACGCCCGCGGCCGCCGCTCGGTCAATTTTCGGGGCGCTTTCGCCGAGATGAAGGAGCGCCACCCTGGTGTCGGTGCCTCGGCGCCTCGCCTGCCTCTGCAGGCTCTCCCTCCGCCGGCGAGGACTAGCCGTTCAGCGGCCGCTCCGCCGCGGCTGTCCCGCTGGCGAGCATTCGTGCGAGCGGGGGGGGCATCTCGGCGCATCGCGATAATCTTTGGGCACGTGCGACGGGGATCGCTCGAGAGAGCGCGGTGGCCCATCCTCGCGCGTCGCTGGTCTTCACCCCGCGCCGCTCGGCGTCCTTCGATCAGGTCGACGCTTTCCAGCTTGCGGGCGCCGAGGCTCTAGGCGGGCGCAGCGCCTCGAGCGGGGGGCGCGCCGCATTTCCGAGGCCCCCGGGTTCGGGGGTCTCGAGGCGGCGCTGGCCAGCCGGCTGGGCGTGGGCGCGCCGGCCACGACGGGGGAGTTCGTGACGTTCATCGCGGAGGAGCAGAAGGCCAAGGCCGTCGTCTCGAAGCAGCGAGGGGCTTTTCGCCGAGGAGACTGGCGAACGCCCGCCCGCTAGGGGCGAGGCGTGACACTGGGCGAAGGCGCCGTCTCCGCATGGGCGGCGGCGCCGGGTGCGCCCGGGAGCTTGGCTTGCCTGGCGCGCCGCGGTCCAGCGTGGCCCCATCCCCGCCCTCGGGGTGCTTTTCAAAATTTTCCTCGGCGCTGCCGTCTGGCGCCGGGGGCCCGCGGTCGGCCGCCGCCGCCGACGAGCTCGACGCGCTGGGCCGGGATGGGCGCGAGCTGGCCGCCGCGGCTGCAGTTCCGCTCGACGCGCTGGCCAGTGCTCGAGCCAAGGGCCCGCCGCCACGGAGGCCTGACCGCTGGCCGCCAAGTGGCCCGCTCCCTTCACGCCAGCAGGCCATCTGGCATCGGACCGCGGGCTCGGCCGCTGGACCCAGGCCCCGCGAGTTCCATCTGCGCCCTGACGGGGCGCCAAGGAATGCTCAAGAAGGAGGGCCTGTGCGACCCCAACGTCTCGCTCAGCGCAGCGACGCGCGATAGCGCGAAGCTTGCGGCCCCCCCCGCTGACGAGGCCCCCGAGTCGCCGACCCAGCTTCAAGGGGATCAGCGGCTACTTCGCAGCCGCAGCCAGCTCGACGACCTGCTCGAGAAGCTGGAGGCGGCGGGCCTCAACGCGTTAAGGAGGAAGGCGTGTTCGCGGGCATCTTCTTCGCGCGGAAGAAGACTGGCACGCCGCGGGCGGCGCTGCTCGACCGTCGCCCTGCCGACGCCCCCCGCAGACGCGCCCCGCGCTCGCGGCTCGCAACCGACCGGGCGGTGGCGTCGCTTGCGCTGGACGAGGCGCCTCTTGGGCCGCGCCCCAGCGGGCTCGCCCTCCCTTGCGGGGGGCCTCGGTGGATCTCCAGGGCGGCTTCAATCAGTCCTTGGCGCCGACGGTCTCGCCCTACTTCGGCTTTGGTCGGGCCAGGCTGGCCGGTGACGTCGGCGTCGAGTCGGTCTGCGACCGCGAGGTGGGCCTCGGCGTCGCGGTCTCGCCGGAGACCCCGCTCAAGGCGCGCTCCGGGGGCTTGGCGGGTTTTCTCGTTCGCGCGCCGCCGGGCCCAGGAGGCGCCGAGCATGCCCACGGGGCCGCCGGCCGCCGCCGCCGCTCTGCCAGGGGGTCGCCGCGTGCACGCCGCGCGTCGACTGCGCGAACGTCCTCGGCTCGGGCCCGAGGGCCGCGGCGGCGCTGCGCCAGCAGGTGGCCGTGGAGCTCGAAAAGGCCAGCTTCGTGGTGCACGAGAAGGTCGTTCCTGGGGCCCGAGGGGGAGGGGGCCAGCCTACTTTTGCCCCCAACGCGTTCAAGGTCAAGTTAGAGACCTAGACTGGGGAGGCAACTCCCCAGGGTTGCGGATCCGCCCCACCGAGGCCCGAGGGGGGGAATTCAGGGCCAAAAGCCAGCGTCAATATTTTTTAAAAATTTTGACGCTCGATTTTGGACTGTTCACGGCTCTATATACACGCACACTAAGAAAACCCGTTAACAAACATGTAACAGTCACGATATTTGCCACATCTCTTTTTACTGCCGCTCTGGTGCCCCGACGAGGGGCAAAAGGTTTGGCTGGTCGTGCGTGCGGCTCGATCTGCGCGCACGGCCCAGCACGATGGCAGGGCCCTGCAACATTCAACCGTGCCAAGAACACACAAGCGGAGGCGGGGAGGGAGGAGGAGCCCAAAAAACTGCGAGCCAACAGACGCGAGACACATCTGTAGGAAAAGAGGCAAGGGGGAGCGGCCACCTGGATCCCCTTAAACCGAGACCAGGAAAGAATGTTGGAAAATTGATATTCCTGGGGCCCGAGGGGGAGGGGGCCAGCCTACTTTTGCCCCCAACGCATTCAAGTTAAAGTTAGAGATCTAGACTGGGGAGGCAACTCCCCAGGGTTGCGGATCCGTCCCACCGAGGCCCGAGGGGGGGGATTCAGGGCCAAAAGCCAGCGTCAATATTTTAAAAAATTTTGACGCTCGATTTTGGGCTGTTCACGGCCCTATCTACACGCACACTAAGAAAACCCGTTAACAAACATGTAACAGTCACGATATTTGCCACATCTCTTTTTACTGCCGCTCTGGTGCCCCGACGAGGGGCAAAAGGTTTGGCTGGTCGTGCGTGCGGCTCGATCTGCGCGCACGGCCCAGCACGATGGCAGGGCCCTGCAACATTCAACCGTCCTGCCAGAGAAAACGCATTTCTCCCATCTGGCGTCAGCCGCCTCTCTGTCGGCGTCTCTGACGCTTGGCCCGCCGCGCTGCCTCAGCACTGCGGGGCTCTTCTGGAACGCCACCCGTCCGTGCCGAAGAAGTCGAGGAAACGCTGGACTCGTCGTCGCCTGCGAGCTCCTGCAGGCGGGTGGTGAGCGCACTCCTGAGGCCCTTGAACTTCTTGAGCTGGACGCCGGCGAGACTGGCGTGGAGGGCAGCCGACGGGTCGGTCCAAAAGACAGCGCCCTCCTGCTCGATGTGGTGTCCCGCCTGCGCTCGATGCCTCACCAGCTCATACTGCTTCGTGTGGCGCTGGACGGCTGCGGCCGACTTCCAGCGGCCGTGCCGTCGGGTAGCCTCCAGCGTCTGGCCCGACTCCACGAAGTCAACAGCGCCCGAGTGTCGTAGGGCGTGCGGTGGTCCGCTCCGCTCCAGGTTGAGGGCCCGCAATGCCGTCCACCAGGTCTTCCGAAAGGAGGCGGCGGAGAGCGGGAATAGCAGGTCGCCGTCGGTGGTCACGTCTACCACGCCCTGCAGGAGGGCCTTCGCAAACTGGAAGCGGAGGACCACCCCTTGGTCACTGCCCGTCTTGACCGTCTCGCCCCGCGCACGTACTCCCAGCGCCAGACTCGCCGACGATCTGTCCAACGCCACATCCATGGTCCTGAGCAGGCTCCAGTCCTGCTCTCTCAGCAGGCAGTCGAAGGAGAGAAGCACCAGGACGCCCTCGTAGATCATGTTGCCGCGTATCATCCACAGCGCAACGCAGGCGATGGAGGCTCGGTCGAGAGGCTCCCCCTCGCCCTGCGCAGCCATCCTGAGCCAGGACTTGAGCGCGCGGGCCGACTGCGGCATCTTGTCGCGATGGTCCTCGTAGATGTGCAGGAACCCGAAGAAAACGGCGTTGCTGACGCCCACGCTCTCGCGGTGCAAGTAGCACAGCGCCGACAGGTAGTTGGCCATGGCGGCGTCGCGCTTGGCAAAGCTGTCGAAAGCGACCCGCTGCCGCTGTACGTCCTGCAGGAAACGCCTGACCTCCTTGACGTAGCGTCTGTTGGTATTGTCGTCCACAGCGTGGACGCAGAGGCGGTTGGCGTAGCTGAGCACATCGTCCCTGGCGCGCTCCCAGGCTCGAGCCCCTCGCCCAGTCAGCGGCGGCGGGGAGCTCGTGACGAGGCGCCCCGAACCCCGACGGCGGGGCGGGGGCGAAGTCGCCAGGACCCCGTAGTTGGCCATGTGTACGCAGACGGCCAGCGGGATCACCAGTGGGCCGCACCCTGTGCTGCGGCTTCTCCCCGATGACGTCGAAACGCAGCCCGCAGACTCCGCGGGAGCCCGCGGGTCAGGTGGCCCTGCACCGTGTCGGCATCCGCGCCCTTCGGCCCGCCGCGCGACGGGCCGTCCGCCACGTTGATCTCGCTGGGGACCAACCTCAGGTAGATGCGGATGCCGCACGCCAGTTGGATGGCCGCCGCCATCCTGCAGAGCCTCAGGAGGTCGAAGGACGAGGCTCGTCCCTTGCTGAGCGCGCCCACGACGACGAGCGAGTCCGTGAAGATGAGGACGCGCTTGAACCATGAGCGGCTGCTTCTCGATAGATGTCGAAGGACGGCCAGCACCCCACGGCCCTCGAGCACGTTGTTGTGCTCGTGTCGCTCCCAGCGACCGGCAAAAGCCGTCGCCCAGCGCTCGATGTCCGTCCACTCCGCGGCCAGGGGAGGGGCAGGCTGTCGCGCCGCCCTCCGCAGGTGTGCTGGTAGAGGTCGCCCCACTCCTGCTGGTGCGTGCTCCTTCGCGATCCTCACGATTTCCTCGCAGAGGCTCGTCGGGTAGGGGCAGGCGAGCTTGGTCCACTTGGTCCCACAAGGCGCATCTCCCCGTAAAACTTGATGCGGTTGACGTGTGACGGAACAGGATATTGTCGTACCCGAGCGCGTTCTGGCAATGCTTCTCAGATCTTCGCGCGATGTCAGTATCTTGGTCGGCTTCTTCCAAGGCGTGCCGTACTGGCAGTGGTCGAGGACAATGACGAAGACGTCGCTCCGCGCCTCGAGCGCAGCCATCTCGGGGAGGAGCCATATGAGACTGTCGAGGGGGTTCTCCAGCGAGAAGAACACGCCGATCGTGAGGGCAAGGATGCAAGCTTCGATCGCGACCATCGCCATCATGGTACCGTCTTTCACCTTCCTGCGGTCCGCTCTCCCCAAGCCTGGGACACCAAACAGGTGATCTGGCGTCCTCAGCCGGGGGATCCTGGCTCGCGAAAAGGTGGAGCACGGTGGACCTGCGTGGACCCACCAGAACTCTTTCTGCCGCAGCCTGAGCATGAACCTCGCGACGATCGTCTGGTCGTGAAGGTCGCACTGCTTCCCGTTGTCGATCTCCCAGGCCTCCGCCCAGGTGGGGACGCCCACCCTGAAGGCCTCCGCCAGATTCCCCGACCCCGCAAAGAGCTCGACCATGCCGGGCAGGCCCGTGACCCTGAACCCCGTGGTCTCCTCGGTCTCCTCGGAGAAGATGTCGTCCTTGGCCGCGTGTCGCCATTCGGCCTCGGTGTACGCCGTGTCGACCTGCACTCCCCAGCCTTGCTGCCTGGCCCAGCGGGCCTCGCATCTCTGCGACTCTGCTGAGGCCTCCGAGGACATCACCGCGTGGCCATAGTTGCTGGCGTCGGTCATGTACACACTCGAGTGCCAAGCCAAAGAGAGGTCCGAGAAGAAGAAGACGGACAGCTCGGCCAGGGCGACCAGCTCCGCCTTCACGTCCTTCCACAACAGCTTGGGCCGCGACCGATCCTCCGAAGCGTGGATCCAGGCGTAGATGACGTGGGGTATAGAGAAGGCAGCTCGAGCCACCATCATGGCCCACGCCCAGTGCCCCATCACCACCTCGAGGAGAGCGGGCGGGGCCGAGTCCTGAAGAGCGAGGGCCTCGGTTGCCAGCACCAGCTCCCGTAGCTTCTCGTCCTTGACGCGACAGCGCAAGGTGACGGGGTCGATGGTGATGCCCAGCTGCTCGGGAAGCCCCCTCCCCGCGCTCTCCTTGTGGACCGCCAGGCCCTTGTCCATGAGCATCTGCTTCGCCTCGGCCGCCGCCGCATGCAGGTTCGGATCGTTCTCGTCGTCGCCAGTCAGGCCCCCGCCGTAGTCGTCGATGTAAAGCCAGTACAGCAAGCGGTGCTCGAGGAGGTTCGGCACGGAGTTGCCGTGCTCGACCCTCGCAGCGCCTGTGGCTTCCAGGTCGTCGAGGCAGTCGGTCAAGGAGGTGTGGGCAGGGAAGACGGCCCAACTCCACCCCATGGGCACCACACAGCAGGCGACGCCCACGGCACTCTCGGGCAGAGGCGGAAGGTCGACGCCTCGACTTCGCGCGAACTCCCACAGCTCGGCCGGGTCGACTCCATCCAAGACAAAGTAGGAGTACAGCTCGGGCAAGTTCTTCAGCCTGTAGAACATCACGGGCACGTCGCCTTGGAAGGTGAGGAACTGCTTCTCCCCCAAGACGTCGGGGCCCAGGTCGATCTCCGCCAGCGCCGCGGGAGAGCCGAGAGGCACCCACGGAGGCGTCTGGAAGTGCAGGTTGACTCGACGCGCGTCCCACACCAACCTGGAGGTGACCTTCTTGTCCGAGCCCGTCCCCTCGACCTTCTTGACAACGGTGAAGACCGAGAGCTTCTCCCGTACCTCGCCCACGTACTGCAGCATGTTCGACTCCCACATTTTGACGGCCAGCTCCAGCCGAGTGTTGCCGTGCTTGAGCTCGGGGGCCTCGTACGGCTTGATCTTGTGATACTCCCTCATGTCGATCTCCGCCTCCGACTTCAGCATGAGACGTCCAGACTCCTCGAGGTAAGCGGCCGCAGACCGCGCCAGCTCCTGCACGCTGACCCCTCGGAGCTTCTTTGGAGGCAGGTCTACCTCGGATACTCGCAGCGGGCACAAGGCCCCTCTCTGAAGTCGCTCGCTCCCTCCCGTCTCCGCGGCAGAGCCGCTCCCATATCCCACGGGGAGCTTCTCGCCATAGCGGCGCAAAACCGCTCTGCCATCTTCGACGGAGTCCCACGTAGCCCTCTTGACCTGCTCGTTCCAGACGCGTCGGACAATCTCCTTCTGCAAGAACGTGGACTGGGCCCAACCGCCTCTGGAGACGTGCGACTCCCAGTCCCTCAGCTCCTTGAAGTGCCCCCTGGCCAGACCGCGGAGCGCAGCAATGGCACGATTCGAACGAACCCACGTCACGCGCCTCCCGCCCGCGCTCAACACGCCGTCCGAGGTTGAGCACCACGTCGCTGGTAAAAAAGGTAGCGTCCCAATCAGATCTCGATGCCCGCGAGCGCCCTCCTGGCGAGGTCGCGAGGGTTCCATGTCCTGGGCGACGTCCTTGCTCATGACGATGAACTGGGTCGCGGCAAGGCCGAGCTGGCAAGTACGGGGAAACCCGCAAGGCCTTCAAAACTGGGAGCTCGAAGAGTGAGCTCGAGCAGGCAGCGCGCGCTGAAGCCGCCGAAGAGGCGGAACGCGTTGTACGCCAACCGACGGGCGGAGCAGTAGCAGCACCGCCGAACTGGATGATGAAGGGCCCGACGAGGGCCCAGTACACACCGAGCGAAACGAGCGAGAAGAGGGCCACGAACAGCCCCCTCTGCTCGGGTGGACTTCTGGATCTGAACCGCCCCGCCACCAAGGGGCGGCTGGTTTGTCACTCGTCCGCCGCGGCAGAACCGGAGACTGACCCCAAGTGCTTCTGGAAGAGAGCCTTCTTCTTGAGCTTCTCGGTCACCTCGTCGTCCGCCGCGTCGATGTCGTTCTCCGACCTGTCGACCCTGAAGTACTGCTCCGCCAGCATCCAGTCGACCTTGCTCTTCCACTTCGACCCTGCTTGACTCTTCGGGCGAAGCCAGTCGTCCTTCCTCTGAACCCGATCGAACGCCTTCATGATGCTGTAGATCCTCAGGCAGACCAGCTCCGCCGCCCTCGAGTTGATGACCGACGCCGGCGACTCGGTCTCCAACATCCGGTCAATCACCATGCCAAGGACCAGGACCTCGGCGGCCGCGCTGCAGCTCTCGAGCTCCTTGCTACGGAGCCACTCGCGAAGCTCCGCCTGGGCCTTCTTCCCTCCGCGGTAGAGCCGCGTGAGCACCTCAGGGGCCACGCGAGTGCGAATCTCCCCTACGCGGCCGAGGTCTGCAGCGCCATCGAAAGCCTTGAGCGCGGACAGCATCGCCTCCCGAGGGCTGCGAGACTCCATCTCCAGCTCCTGGATCCTCACCTTCAGAGGGTTGCGGTTCGGGCTGTCCTCCATGCCCGCGCCGACGAGCTCGAAGCCGTGGGCCGACGAAGGGGAGCCCCCCGCTGAGGCCGACCCGCGGGTCCCACGGGTGCTGTCGAGCTCGACGACCCGCTCGTGCTCCCGCAACTTGGCCAGAAGCTCCTCGATCTTGTCCCTCGACGGTTCGATCGGCCCCGACTGAACATCCGACCCAACCTCCGCCGACACTGTAGCGGGGCGGTTCTTCAAGTCATTGACGGCCTGCATCAGCTCCGCCATCTGCTGCTGTCCTGCGAGAATGGTCTCCATCATCGCGGCGGTCTTCGAGTCGGCCTCCTCGCTCTCTGTGGTGACGTCGCTGGCCGCGGAGTCATCGTCGCTCTCGGAGCCTACGTACTCCGTGCCCGTGTCCTTGGACCCGCCGAAGACCCACCAGATAGCGATCAGCCCGATCACCAGGGATAACACGTAGAAGTCGAGCTCCCCACTCTCGCGCATCTCGCCCACGGACTCGCCCACCTCGCCGAGATACTCGACCCACTCACGGCCTTCCTCGAACTTGGTGTATATAGCCACCACCCAGCTGTAGACATTGAAGTAGCTCCACGCACGCCATGCCACGATGCCAGCCCCCGCCACAGGTCCCCAGCTTCGCCGTGCCCACGCCCAGAGCCCGAGCGAGGCCGCCGCCTTCGTGGCCCCGAAGCTCGGGATCAGGTGAATGCGCCGACCCTTGGACTTGGCGGGGGCCTTCTTCTTGGAGATGCTCGGGACCGTGTGGCCTTTCATGCGATCCAGCAGACGCTTGCTGGCCTGCTCCGCCTCCTCCTTCTCGTGCTGGCTGAGCCCTGCATGGTCCGTGTACGTGACCCCCGCTTTGGCCCGCGTCGAGGCATGGACCTTGTCCTTCGGGTTGATCAGCTGGACCCTGCCCGTGGGATCCAAGGCCGTCCACTCGCCATCGCGGCCCGCGCCTGCTGGGGCCTTCTCGATGAGCAGCATCACCACTCCTGCGGGGCCATCCTTGCTGCTCCGCCAATACAGTCGGTTCCACTTCCTGAGCGACATCGACTTCCACGGAAAAGTCCCACGATCTCCGTCGTGAGCTCGCTCAGTGTACTCTACGTCCTCGAATGACGCCGACGCGGCGGGCTCCTCGGGCTGGTCGGCCGCAGGCTGCGGCCACGGCTGGTCACTGAAGCCGAGGAACGCGAGGACCACCCAGAACACGGCGGTGGCCACCCGCCCCGCCGTGGTGACGTGAGGGGCTGCCCGGGCCCGAAGAGGGCCTCGTCGAAGCGCCGAGCGCAGGATGCGCCCCAGCCGCGCGGGCGGATGGGCGCTCTCTGGGCCAAGGAAGGGCGGCGGCACAAGCTTGCCCGCCCCAATCTCTTGAGCCCAAAAAACTGCGAGCCAACAGACGCGAGACACATCTGTAGGAAAAGAGGCAAGGGGGAGCGGCCACCTGGATCCCCTTAAACCGAGCCCAGGAAATAATGTTTGAAAACTGATAACCACGTTCTGGATTCCGACGCGATCGGCCTGCCGTTCGACGGCGACCGGCGCTGGGCGCGTTAGAAGCCCGCGCGCCCCTGGCCGCTCCAGCTCGCCCTGGGCGAGGTCGCGCGGCGGGGGTTTCTCGCCCGGGACCGTGCGCAGCAGCTCCTCGCGCAGGCTTGGGCGGAGCTGCGCGGCTTGGCCGCCGCCTCCGCCGGTGACTGGGACGCGGTGCTGGGCGGCTGCCTGGACATGCCCTTCCTGCTGCTTGACCAAACCAACGCTGCGCGGCGCGCCGTCTTCGGGGCCGCGCGCTGCTCGCGCCTGCCAGCGCGGTCGCCAGCCGCGCCCCCTTTGGCGCGCGCGGCTCTTCGCGGGCTCGGCCGCTCTAGCCCGGACAAAGCGAGGGACTCGCTGACGCTGGAGGACGTCTGGCTCTGTGCCGTTCTTTGGTTCAACCAGCGTGGGCCCGCGGGGATGGCGGCTGCCGCCGCGGCCTGGATCGCCGCGGACTGCTACCTGCGCCCGGCTGCGACCAAAAAGCTGGCGGCAGACCGCGCCCTGTTGCCTCGTCGCACGGGTGGCCCAGTCGCGGTCGCCATAGCCCTTGCCTGCCATAGCCCCTGCAGTTGTGGGCGCGCATGATCGGCAGTGGGTCGCGCGGCTCGTCCAGTATCTGGCTTTTCGTGCCCCTCTGGCCCCCTCCTCAGTCCGCAGTATTCGGAGCGGGAGAAATTGCGTCGTCAGCGTCGGGATAAGTTGGCTCTTTCTCCGCGCGCCTTTCGGCGCGCTGGCCCGAGTCCTGATGTTGACGCGCTCCAGGCAAGAGGCAGATGGCTCAGCCAGTCGTCTGTCTGTGCTGCGATGTTCCAGGCCAGCTGGCATGCTTCGGGAACGCTCCAGCCCCTGCCGCCGGCATCCGCAGCTGAATCCATGCCACAACGGCTCCCGTCGTAGACCCTGGAACATTTTGGCCCTCCCCGCTCTCGCGCTGCGCGGCCCCCGCCCTCGGTCAACCGCTCCAAACGGAAGTTTGGCAGCGGTGGCGCGAGCAGGTAGGGTCTTGCCGAGCGACCTATTCATTTTTTTCGGAAATTCTTCAGGAGGGGAAAAAACACACATACACAATGAATCGTTGATCTTCGGGAAAATATGGAAAACTATGGGAAGCGGCGTGGAAGACAGAAACCCAGAAAATATATGAAAATATTGGGAATCCTAGGGTTTTTGTGTATTTGTTTGCGCGTTTGTGGGCCAGTTCTCCCCTGCAGGATCCTGCGTCGCCGTGGATAAAATCGTGGTCCCGTGTCTTCGTGTTTTATTCCATGGGTTTGCGCCCGCTGCCGCCCCCGGTCCTGTCGTCGGGCTTACAGAGGCTCCGCGGTGTAAAGGCGACTTGGGGCCAGCGCGATTGGATGTGTGCCGCAGTATCGTTCCACGATCGCTACCGCCCCCGACGTCAGTTTGGCTCCTCCTCCTCTCCTCCCTCCGCTGTCCGTATCCTGTCTCTGCTAGAGCGGCTGCCAGGGCGCGAGCAGGTAGGCTCTCCTCGAGCCTCCTGCCGTTTTTTTGTCTGGAAATTTCTCCCCTCAAGTATCCTGCGCTGCCGCGGATAAACTCGTGGCCCCGTGTCTGGGTGTTTTACGGTTTGGGCCTGCGCCCACCGCCGCCCCCGTCCTCTCGTCGGGGTTGCAGCCGCTCCGCGGTGCAACGGCGGTTTGGGGCAGGCGCGATTGATGTTCTATGGTTTTGCAGCAGGGATGAGGAACGGAACGGAGGAAGATGGCAGAATGAGGAGGAGGAGGAGGAGGAATAATAATAATACAGGGATATGGTATCCATGATGTGGTCGATTGCAGGAGGGGGGAAGGAGAAGATGCGCGACAAGGATAGGAGCTGGTTTTAGAGAGAGAGAGAGAAATAAAGAAACAACAACACAGAGAGAGAGAGAGAGAGAAACATACATAAAGAGAGAGAGGGAGAGAGATTGAGAGAGAGAGAGCGAGAGAGAGGCAGAGAGAGAGAGAAGGAGAGAGTATTCGAAGAAACAGTGCAGAAACTGCAGGAGGACAAACGCCAGAACATGTACGATACTGCTGGGGGCTACCGTAAAACATGCGTGGTGCAGGCCACGTATTGCAAGCTGCCCTCCTCCTCGTCCCCGTTCCCATCTCATGTCTCGGAGGATGTTTGCAGTGATCGGTTGGGGCCGCCACGGGACTCAGGGCCCTTTCGCTATTTGTTTGGCAAGACGAGGCGTGCAATTTTGGCAAGCACGCCGCCAACCCAGTTCTTTTCTACTCCTCCCTTTTGCTCCCATTCTTCATGCCTCCAGCATGTGCCCAGATTCTTGCCCATGCCGTCTGCGGAGCTGGGAGTTTTGGCCGCGCTCCTTATTTGGGAAAATCTGAGGGTTTGACAGCGTTTCTCTGATCGATTGTTGGGGAGCAAGCCAGGGAAATCGAGGCACGTCCATCGGAAAGGGAGCGTTGCATAACCATGAATTTTCGGATCGCCTAGCGGATTGTTAGGATCAGCGCTGGGCCCCCTTGTTGGCGCCTCCGGCTGAACCATGGGCGCGCCCCGCGCGCCAGGGAGGGGGTCCAGCACCGATCCAAGAAATACATGCGGAGTTCTGAAATTGTACGATTGTCAGTTGATTGTTCCTCCAGGTAAATGAGTCAAGGCAAGTCCAGATAGATCGAGTGGCATCCAAATGCGCCGAGTTCTATGCAGAGACCTCCAGTGAGAGATGGAGCAGATCGTGGACGTTCCAGCGCGAGCCGAAAGCCGGCAGAAGACGTCAAGCCATCGCAAGAAGAAGCTCGGTTTAATGTGCATGTTCGCACGCAGGAATGATACTCGCCCCCCTTCCCCGCCCTCCTACATACTCCTTCCCTGACATCAAGACGGACAAGCACGTATTCGCCGAGCTCGGCCTTTGGGGGCGCTGACCATGCTACTCAGAATGAAAAATCCAGTCCCAGGGAGAGGGTACGGTAGATTCGTGCGGCGTTGGCGCGCCGGAGACGCTGGCGAAGGCGTGCAAGGTTGAATTTTGCTACGCGGAAGCACGGAGGGGCACGGGAACGCCACAGGACCCGACGGAATTCGATGTTGAACGTTCCGGGCCGCGATCGGTTCAAGGTTGAACGATCGCCGCGGTGTCAAAAACTTTGGCGTGCGCCGAAGCCGCATAAACTTACCGTGGGAACTTCGGGGACCCCGTGCTGCACAAGTCAGAACATCGAAGTCTGGGTCGTCTCCCCAAGCCCAGCATCCGCCACCTTTTTCCACGCAGCTCTGGGCCGGAAAGGCTTGCCACGGAGCCCCTGCCTGCGTGAAGTCCACATTGTCTTCCGGGCCGCGCCGCGCGCCTCCCCTTGATCCCTGCAAGCAGGTGTCGATGAGTCTACAGAGAAGCTGCTTCTTCACCCCAGGAGGAGAGGACGGCTTCGGAGCAGGAAGCGCACCACCACCACCACCCAGGGGGACCTCGGGATGAGCTGGTGTGCGGGATGCGGGTGTGCGCCGTGCCCTGCGAGAGCGCCCGGAACGATGTACACCACCACCTCCCGTGACCACCTTCTGCCTCCATCCACCCAGGTGGTGGTGGTGGCAGTGCTGGTCCTTCTCCCTATAACGCAGCTCTCCTGGCCAACGTCGGGGCCTCCCGGTGGGCGCGCGCGCGCGCGCGGCTGTGGCCAGGGGCTTCGGCCATGCTGGGCGGTGCGCCGGAGGCGCGCTCGGAGGCGACCCTGGCCGGCCGGCCGCCGGCGCAAAGCAGTGACGAAGCGTTCTGGCCTGTCTACAAGGTGCGGCGCACGCGAGGGGAGCAGGGGGAGGAGGGAAGGTTTCTCAGAAGGAGGCTGCTGCTCAGAGGGCGCCGGCCCTGCATCTGCCGACAAGGCCCGCGCCTCACAAGAAGCCGGGTTTTTGTCCAAGAAGCCTTCCCCTTGCCTCCCTCTTCGCGCCGCCAATACATACAGGCCCGCCAACAGATTGCCTATGAAGCTTCTATGGTTTGCGAGATCGGAACTTGTGGCTATGACAGGGTTCCGAACGGAGTTTAGTCCAGATCTTTTTTCGGGCCTCACCCCCCCATGTAAGTAAACTTGCTGGAGTGCAACAAACAATTTGCAGTGGGGAGTTGTTCTGATGTGAATGACACGGAGATTGACCCCTCGTCATCTCCTCGGGATACTTGCTTTCTGAAGGTTTCCTGGCCTCGGGATGCTTTCCAGCAGCTGCGTCGTCCGGAGGGTGTTTTCGGAAGCTGGAGTCGTCCCAAACGGCCGTTTGAAACCCAATTGATGACCCGAAAGCCGACATCCTCGCGTCGTGGAAAGATTAAGACGAAAGGTGTTTGGCCATTTTTGGCATTGCGGGGCTTGTGCCAGGCCCCGTTGCCGTCAAGAGATGCCTCGGGATGAGCAGCGTGTCCTTGGGAAGAGGGCCAGGCCTGAGGGGAGACACGTTGTGAGCAAATCGCGACGCCGGATAGGTAGGGCCAGTCAAGACAGCGACGGTCATTTGGCGTGTTCTCGTCGCCACGGCTGGGTCCGCATCGACAGACGTGCAAGAATGGACCTGTTGGGGGGTTTGGGAACCGATTTTGAGCAGATTTAGGCCGGGCGGGAGAGCCGTCGTTGTCTCACTTGACCCTCGTCCGATCACTTGCGGGCTCTGCATCACGACAATTTAGAGACAACGCGGTGCGGGGAAATGATTCAACCATACACACATATGTGTGTAAATCTATGGAGAGAGAGAGAGAGAGTGCTACTTCTTCGTTTGCACGTGATTCACCGCTGCCAGGAACCAGATCATAAGGGGACTTCCAAGTCGTGCCCGAGCAGGCCCAGAGCACAATGCATCGACAATTAATGGGCCTGTTTCCACCACCACCACCATAAGTTGGAGGGGGGAAGGAGGAGGAGGAGGAGGAGGAGGAGGAGGAGGAGGAGGAGGAGGAGGAAGAGGAGGAGGACCCCCTCCCCCTCCAACTTCTGGTGGTGTTGGTGGAAAACGGGCCCGTCGGACAATCGCCCAGCGCGCTGCAGCATGCAGCTCCCCACGCAGCCGGGGCAGACGTTGCGTCCGCCGCTGCCCGGCCTCCCTCAGGAGGAGAAAAAACACACAGACACAATTAATCCTCGATTCCCAAAACTATATAGGAAAATATGGGTAGTGGGGGGGAAGACAGAAAGTCAGAAAATATCTGAAAATTTGGGGAATCTGGTTATTTGTGTCTATTTATTTGTGTGTCCCAGTTTCCCTTCACTCCCGGGGGGGGGGGCGCCGCTCGCTCCCGGAGGCCCGTCGAGGCCACGGCTCGGGCCGCACAGCCAGCCGCCAGGGATGGGGTCGGGGCGGCTCGGGGGCGGCAGAGAGGGGGAGGGGGAGATGACCAGGGCGGGCGGGGAGGGGTCTCTCCGAAGGGCTTAGGCGGCCTGTCCTCCTCCTCCTCCTCCTCCTCCTCCTCCTCCTCCTCCTCCTCCTCCTCCTCCTCCTCCTCCTCCTGGCTCAAGACCTGAGCACACCGCGGGAGGTGCAGGTCTCAGCATTGCCATCCAGGGCAGGCCCTGGGTGCTGGGGCCCAAGCCTGTTTGCTCTGCCCCCGTGCCTGCCTGGTCAGCCCCAGGCAGAGGCACAGTCACGACCCGCCTCAGTGCTGCCATAGGGCCTCTCGTGTGCGTACGCCAGCGTGCCGCCATCAGGAGATGCCCGTCCAGCAGAAGAAGTACTTGGTATGCTCGAAGCGTGGGTGTAAAGGCTGGGCTTGGTGCTCGGCCAATACTCGTCATTGTATGCAGTGTGGTAGCCGTTTCAAGCAGTGCGGGGATCATGGTCCCCCAGCTCGACCCCAAGGCGGTGGAGGAGGCTCCCAGGACGTTCGGCCTGACGTCGTGGAGGAGCCGGCCAAGCCAGGACGCTGGAGGAAGGGCTCCCGCGGTCCTGAGCGCCCACCAGGC
Organism: Prorocentrum cordatum; assembly: GCA_963575745.1. Taxonomy (NCBI): domain Eukaryota; class Dinophyceae; order Prorocentrales; family Prorocentraceae; genus Prorocentrum; species Prorocentrum cordatum. Next base: position 19,635 of record CAUYUJ010016825.1, on the reverse strand, counting down.
CTGGGGCGAGGAGGCGGCAGATCGGTCACCTTCGAAGATGCAGTTCCCACGGATGACCCAGTTGCCCTGGCTCAAGCTCAAGTTACCTTCTGGAAGAAGTGGAAGCCAGATGGAGAGGAACACAAGTCGGCGCTGGGCAAACTCAAGTTCGCCAAGGCGCAGGCTCTGTCGGCCAAGAGCCTGGAGCAGCAAGCACAGTCCCTGTCAGATCAGCTCCAGGTGTTGCGCCAGAGGTTGCAGTCGCAGAAGCAGGAGGCCAGCGAGCTGGTCACCACAATTGTCGAGGCAAGTGAGTATCACGGCAAGCTGGTCGAGGAGATCGAAGCTAATGCAAAAGAAGTGCAGACGCTGGAGACGCAGCTCAATGCGGCCACCCAGGCGGCTGCGTATGAGGCATCAAAAGACGAAGATCTGCTCACCACCATTCAGGGAGTCATATCCGCCAGAATGCCACAAGGAGGACTGGCCCCACCAGAACTTCGTGACAAGGTATCGGAGCTGGCCGCCATGTTCGACACCTTGCAGCAGCAGCACGTCGCCTCCCAGGCCTCGGTCGCGTCCGCTGGTGTCGGCCCGCCTGAGGTGGCGGCTCCGCGCGGGGTCATCGTCGACGGTTTCCCTGCAGTTGGAGAGAGCCCTGATGATGGCCAGGCTAGTCAGACGCCCGCGCCGATCCCAGGTCAGCACGTCCCCACTCCAGCCGACGACAAGGAGCTGGAGACCATGGCAGAGACGCAGGCCATGGACACGTCTGAAGGCCGCCGCCGAGCGGCTGCTGCGCTGTCCGACGTCGCCCAGGGCATGGTCAAGATCCAGAGTGAGTCAGGCCCCGAGACCAAGAAGGTCAAGGCGGCGGCCGAGGCCGCTGCGCTTGTGGCCGCCCAGGGCCAGAAGTCGCCCGGGCAACACGTATAAGATCGCTACCATCAATGGTTCTTGCTGGCCTGCTGTTCGTAAGTTTGTTCTGTCGCCGCAGTCTAGTGCAGTCAAGATCATCTGTGCTCAGGAGTGTAAGCTTGACGACGGAGATAGCATTGTGCGTCAGATACAATGGTGCTCGCCCCAGGGGTGGCTGGCTTACATCACGCCTGCAGCCAGGAATGAGAATAATGAGTTGGTTTCGGGAGTTGCGATTTTGATTCGGGATGGCTTGGACTTGGGGGCCCAGCCGATCACTTTTTCCGCCGCTTTCGACCCCGCTCGTTTATCGGGGGTGCTTCTCGAACTTCCTGGGGTCCCGAAGTTCGCCATATGTAGTACCTATTTTCAGGCTGCTGCTGGTCTCTCCGAGACCAATTTAAAACTTCTGGCCGCCATAGGCCAACTTCAGGATGATTTGACCCATCCAGTTTTGGTTGCGGGGGATTTTAACCTAGCAGGGGCAGGAGGTGGAGCAGGAGCAGGAGGAGTGACAAAGGGAGGAAGGGAGGAGGGAGGGAGGAGAACGGATCAGGAGGGAGGAGGGAGGGAGGAGGGAGGGAGGGAGGGAGGGAGGAGGGGAGGGAGGATCAGGCGGAGGAGGATATTCGGAATATCAGAAGGCGGAGGGTGGGAGGAGTAAGGGAGGAGGGCAGGGAGGGAGGAGGGGGAGAGGATGGGGAGGGGGGGGGAGTGGGGGAGGCGGAGGATGGGGGAGGAGGGAGGAGGGAGGGGGGGAGGAGGTGGAGGATGAGGGGTCGTCGCAGGCTGCCAACGCGCGTCCGCGGCCTCTAGCCGGGAGAAGATGCGGTCGCCGGATAACGCCCCGATAACATTTCGATAACATTTCGATAACAATGTGATCGAGGTGTTGTCGAGGTGATATCGAGTGCTATCGAGTGTTACCGAGCCCGATAGCATTCGATATCAGGTCGATAACAGTGGTATCGATGTGCTGTGTGTTTTCGATGTGTTATCGAGTATAACCGAATGTTACCGAGCTCGGTAACACTCGATCGTACTCGACAGCACCTCGGTGCCAGTTCGATAACAATACTATCGAGTGCCGTCGAGATGTTATCGGGGTGTTGTCGGGCGGCCAAATATTCGCTCGGCTAGCGGCCGCGGACGCGCGCTGGCAGCCTGCGACGACCCCTCATCCTCCATCTCCTACCCCCGTCTCTCCTCCCTCCTCCCCCCATCCTGCTCCTCATCTTCCTCCACCTCCTCCTCCCTCCTCCCCCATCCTCTCCCCTCCTACTTCCTTCCTTCACACAATATGAATACTACTCTCCGTCTTCCCCTGATGACGTCTTGAGAGTAGCCGCCCCCCCCGCGTAGTGTTTTTTTACACAGGTTTCCCCGGAGTTGGGTTTTCGCTTGCATTTTTTTCCAAAATGCTGCTCTCGCTGAGGCGCCGGCCTCATTTTCGGGCCCCGCTCGTTCCGAATCGTGCTCCCGCTGCAGCGTGGGCCTCATTTTCGGATCGGTGTTTTGCCTCCGTCGTTCAGGATGGCGTTCTCGCCCCAGCGCGGGCCTCTTTCTCGCGCGCCCATCCGCCCGCCACCACCGCACCGCGCCCCGCCCCGCCCACCGCCACTTCCACCCACCAACGCACGCACGCACGCACGCGCACCACCACCGCGCACCGCCACCACCACCCCACTACCCCACCCACCACCACCACGCTACACCGCGTCACACCACATCACACGCGCGCGCACACAGACACACACGCACGCACGCACGCACGCACGCACGCACACACACACACACACACACACACACAACACACACACACACACACACACACACACACACACACATACATACATACATACATACATACATACATACATACATACATACATACATACATACATACGCATACGCACACGCACACACACCACCACCACCGCCACCACCACCACCGCCATCACGCACCAACGCACCTGGCCCACCACCAAACCACCAAGACGCCACACCACGTCACACCACAACACACGCGCACACACGCACACACAAACACACACACACCACCACCACCACCACCACCACCACCACCACAACCACCACCACCACCACCACAACCACCACCACCACCACCACCACCACCACCACCACCACCACCACCACCACCACTACAACCACAACCACAAACACGCACACCCGCACGCACGCACGCGCACCACCAACCCCCTACGCACGCGCGCGCGGAGCCACAGGTCCGCTACGACACGCGTCCGCGGATAGAGACAATCAGCGCCATGGTAAGGGATGGGAGGGAAGGGCAGAACGTCAGATATGACGCGAGCGCACCTAGCTTGCCTCCATCCCTCCCTCCCTCCCTTCGTCCTCCCACCTCCTCCTCTCCCTGCTCCCCTTGCTCCCCCTCCGCCCCCTGCTCTCCCGAACATCCTCCTACACCTCATCATCCCTCCACCCCTCCCTCCCTCCCTCCCTCCTCCCTCCCTCCTCCCTCCTGATCCCTTCTCCTCCCTCCTCCTCCCTTCCTCCTCCTTTCGTTTCTCCTGCTCCTGCTCCCCCTCCTCCTGCTCCCCCTTCTCCCCCCTCCTCCTCCTGCCGCTGCTGGCGCCGCCGCCGCCTCCTCTTCTTCCCCCCTCTTGCTCCCTCCTCCTCCTGTTCACGCCCCTCCTCCTCCAACTCCCCCCTCCTCCCTCCTCCCACCTCCTCCCTCCTCCCTCGTCCTTCTCCTCGCGTCCTCCCCCCTCCTCCTCTGCTTTCTCCTCCTCCTCCTCCTCCTCCTCCTCCTCCTCCTCCTCCTCTCCTGCTGCTGCTGCTGCTGCTGCTGCTCTCCTTCCTCTCCTCATCCGCCCTCCCTCCTTCATCCTCCCTCCTCCTCCTCCTTCCTCCTCCTCCTCCTCCTCCTCCTCCTCCTCATTGTTCATCCCTCCTCCGCCTCCTCCCTCCTCCTTTTCTCCTCCTCCTCCTCCTCCTCCTCCTCCTTCCCCCCCTCCCCCCCCCCCTCCTCCTCCTCCCCCTCCTCCTCCTCCTCCTCCTCCTCCGCCTCCTCCTCCTCCTCCTCCTCCTCCTTCCCCCGCCTCCTCCCCCTCCTCCTCCTCCTCCTCTTCTTCCTCCTCCTCCTCCTCCTCCTCCTCCTCCTCCTCCTCCTTCTCCGCCTCCTCCCCCTGCTCCTCCTGCCCTTCGTCCTCCTCATCATCCAGGTTCCCTCCCTTCTCCCTCCTCCCTTCTCCCTCCTCCCCCCTCCCTCCTCCTCCTCCTCCCTCCACATCCCTTCTCCTCGGCGTTCATCTTTGCCTCGCCCCCCTCTGGAGGAGAGGAGGCCGACGTCGCCGTCGAAAGAACAAGCAAACAGACAGACGAGGAAGGAGGAGGAGGAGGAGGCGGAGGAGAAGGAGGAGGAGGAGGAGGAGGGGGAGGGGGAGGGGAGGGGGAGGGGGGGGGAGGGAGGGGGGGGAGAGGGAGAGGGAGGAGGAGGAAGAGGAGGAGGAGGAGGAGGAGGAGGAGGAGGAGGAGGAGGAGGAGACTCCGTAGCCAATTATTTCACGCCATTTGGGTCAAGCCGTTGCCTGGGGGATTCCCTGCCCCTGGGGTGGGGGATCAAGTGGCAGTGTCCCGCAGCCCCTTCCTCACCGTACGGGGTTCGAGGCAGCTATGCTGGGCGCACACTGATTGGGTGGCCAATGCGTGGTGTGTATCTCCAGGACACGTATGTCACAAGGTCTTGGGCAGAGAACCAGAAGCTGGAGGGCATTTCACGGCAACGCAAGTGCATTCGGGGTCCTGCCATGTGTCGAGCTGGGTGCGTTGCGGCTGTCAGTGGTTCCTGGACGTACGGTCAGGGGCCTCCAGTATTTCTATCCAGTATTTCAATCCGGACTACAGCAATGGTGGTCGGTGCGAGCTGGTGGGTATCTGCCCTCTCAGGTGGTCGGTCAGCTAGGGCCCCCTTGGCCCTAGTAGCATTTCACCTGGGGCGAGATGCTTCATCCAATATGGTGGGTTGTATTTCAATGGCTTGGGCTGTGTCAGTTGTGTGGCTACGGGTCTTCCATAGTTTGGGCCGTGCAGTTGTGTGGCTACGGGTCGGCAGTCCACGGATTCATTGTTCACGGAGTGGGTGAGACAGGTTCAGCTGCTGTGTTGTATGGGATGCGCTTGGCCTTGCGGAAGGGAGGTTGCATCGAGGACCTGGCACGTGCGAGCTGGTGCTGGCGGTTATTCCGTGATCTCGTTCAGTCCGCGGTGCGGCCGTCCTGCGCTACGTTGAGGGCGTCAGGGAGGTCCTCGTCTGAGTGCGCGTCGCTAGGGCTATCTTTCATTGAGGGATAGACTCTTCTGAGGCTCCAGGGGCCCCAGAGGCTCCAGAGGAGCAGGAGGAGGAGGAGGAGGAGGAGGAGGAGGAGGAGGAGAGAGAGAGGAGGAGGACTGGGAGAAATGGGGGCGTTAAGGGCGCATTGGGGGGAATGCGGGGGGGCGTAGAAGGACGAGGAAGAGGAGGAGGAGGAGGAAAAACCGAGGGGGGGGGATGGGGAGGAGGGGGAGGCGGAGGCGGAGGAGGAGGGGGATGGGGGGGAGCTCCTCTTCTCCCTCCTCCTTTTCCTCCTCCTCCTCCTCCTCCTCCTCCTCCTCCTCTTCATCCCCCCCCCCCCATCCCCCTCGTCATCCTCGAGGAAATACAAAACTTCGCGCTCCAGGCTCCAGGGGGGGAGGAGAAACAGGATGAGGAGGAGGGGGAGGAGTAGGAGAAGGAGGAGACGGAGGAGGAGGAGCTCGGCACGTGCGCAACGCGCTTGATTGAAGCGAGCTGGATCGCAAGCGCTGGCACCGCAAAACGCACGAGAAACAAAACATCAATACAACGCCATGGGGGGCAGACATGACGCATCTTTCCGTTAAAAACAAGAGATGGTCGACAACCTCTGTTCACAACGCATTAAAAAAAAAAAAAGTAAACGAGCCAATGACGAACTAGAACGCAACTTCCACAACTAGAACCGCTCCAAAACTAACTTCCCCGTAACTTACGCGCCGCAAAGAAACGCTTCAACAAATAACTTCCGTATCTTCCACAACTTGCACCGCTCAATGTATGTGAGATTCGGCAGGCCAAGTTGAGATCTGTTAGATCAAGTTAAGATCTGCAAGATCAAGTGCACATAGTATACCATAAGTTCCCCACAACTACCAGACTTGGTTATGAGCATCTCAGCTCCCTCCTCCTCCTCCTCCTCCTCCGCGGGTCGCCTGCGGCCCCTGGGGAAACCGTGCAGGTCGAGGGGGGGTAGCATGGCGGGAACCATGAAGTCTCCCCAGATGTCATAGCGCCTCTTCTTGTTTCAATGCGTCCGCAGGCCCCCTCCCCCCTGGGCCGCGCACGTGCTGCAGGCCATGATTCCCCCCCCCCCTCTTGGACGCCTTCCTCCTGGCCTGCTCCGAACTTTGGTGGCGCACACAAGAGGTCAGAGCCCCGAATCATCAGGGCTGGGGGTAGGTCAGGGGTAGCTCCTGATTCGTGCCTCGGGGGCTCAAGCTGGAGTTCAGTACCCAAGGCCAAATGGATGATCTGGGCGCCCACAGAAGGCGGCGCGAGGGTGGCGGTTTTCCAAGAATGTCTGGTGTTTCCGAGAAGGCAGGGAGGGGCCTTCGTAGAGAGGCTTCGAGGCCTCTAAGCAGCCGTTTCAGAAGCCAGTAGTGGTTCTAGGAACGCCCCCTGGCGTCTTAGAAGGTTTCTCGGCTTCTTTGGATGCCGCTTCCCTCGTGCGATCCTTTGCGCGCGGCGCCGAGACTCAACTGTGGGCACTGGGCCGACAATATAAGTGATTTGGCCTCTGAGCATTTACGGGCCCAGCCAAGTGTTGCTATGCGGCCATCCTCCCAGACATGCGGCGCCGCGGACGAACCGAGGCGGGTGGTTCGTCACACTGGGCACATGTGGGCCGGCTTCGAACCTCGCTCCGTAAACAAACGAGTCGGAATGAAAGGCCGGTTTTGGGGAAGGAGTTTGAGAGCTTCGAATTTGGAGGCGCCCAAGAGGGTGGCGCGAGGGGTGGTGGGCCTCTATGAAGGAGGGGGCCTCTTCAGAAGGCAAGGGCCTTTTCATTCGGCCCGGAGGCTTTTCAGACGGTTTCTTAAATGAGGTGCGAGATTGCAAAAGTCGCATCCCCCCCCCACCCGGGGGGTCGTTTTCCTCTTGTGTACTTAGCGCAGACGAAGCAACACATTTTTTGGGGGGCGAAGCTGTTGTTTTGATCGTACCGTCCCCGCCAGATTTCTGTTGGGCGTCGCTTTGGCCGTCTTCATCCCGTCTGCCGTCATCCCGTTGCCGTCGTCGTCGGCGTCGTCGTCCCCTGCTATTGTAAGACGCCTACGCAGCACCCCGCCTCCGACATGCCATCCGCAAAGTGCCGTCGTCGTCGTCGTCGTCGTCGTCGTCGTCGTCGTCGTCGTCGTCGTCGTCGTCGTCGTCGTCCCGTCCGTCCAGACTGCAGGACGACGCAGCACCCCAGCACCCCAGCACCCCAGCACCCTTCGTTCCTGGAGTCCGCCTCTTCCTCCTCTTTCTCCTCCTCCTCCGCTCCTACCCGTGAAAGTGGTGACATTATCCAGACCGGCCCCTCTGGAGCAGTTCCGTTGCGATGATCGCCCCCTTGGGGGGCAGCGGATCGCTCGGTGCCTGCTCCCAGCTTCTGTCCCCCCCCCAAAAGCCGCACGCGCCCCCCCCCATTTTGTGGCCATCCACAATCCGCCTTCGTCGTCGTCGTCGCCGTCCGTCGCCACCCGAGGACTACAGGGCGCCCGCACAGCCCGCCCCCCATGCCGTCCACAGTCCGCCGTCGCGTTGGTTGTCGTCGTCGCTCGTCGGTCGTCGTCCAAGCAGGGTTGCAACGCGCCCACGCCAAGGGGCAGGGGGTGCCTTCGACCAGCCCGAATAACCACGCCCGCCGCTCCGAAATGTCAGCCCTTGGGCCTCTCGTGATCTCCCAGACGGCCCAGGGGCCAACCCGAATTGTCAACTGTCCGTGGGCCGAGCTTGGCCCGCTATATTGAGGCCGCGGCGCCGGCGAAACATATTTTTGAAATCGCCCCCCCAATTGTTTCTCTTGGTCGCCCGCACCCCCTCAGAGGCCAAGCGGGCGTCTAAGAATCCCGCTTGTTTTTTTTGAAGCGTTGGCGCCTCGTTGGAAATCCCCCCCTATCGCGCTCCCTCCCCTGGTGGGCGCCGCCGTTAACGAAAGCCCAAACGCTTACAAAATCGAAGCATCGGATGTCCTGGCCCCAGCGTTGCAACATGGCCCAGGCAACGACAAGGGGGGGGGGGGGCCTCCCGAGTTGGGTTTGGGCAGACGGGGCGGGAAGACCGCGCCGCGTCGCCAACGTATCGGCGACGCCGTTCGATGCGGGGTCCGCTTCTCGCAATGCCGACGGCGCCGATGCATCGCCGATGTCGTTGGCGCATCGCCAATTCAGCGGCAATGCGGCGCGATCACCCGACACCGTCCACTCCGACCACAGCCGGGGGACCTCCAGGGCTGGCCCAGGCGGTTAAAAGTCGGTCCCGAATCGCCCAACCACCCTCAATCGGGACCTGGTGCCCCGCTCCGCCCCGTAGCAGTGCGTTTTGCGCAATCCCTCCTGCGTTGAGTTCTCGTTTCTGAATAGGGCGATGCGGTCGCGACTTGCTCCTCTAGCCAATTTCCTCCTCTTCCCCTCCTGCCTCTTATCTCAGGGCTGCGAACTGCGCCATCCTTGCGGGGGGGGCGCCGCCACATCTCGAGGATTGCAAAAGCGGCCCAGCGGACTGATTGATGCCCCACGCGGGCCGAAACTTGATCTCGCAATCCCCGGGGGGCTGCGTTTTGCACAATCGCCGCCTCTTTCGAGGTTTGCTGGGGTGTCCAGCGGGGTGTCGTCCCACGCGGTCCTAAACTTCACCTCGTCATTTTCGGGATGCTGTTTTGGAAATGGCCGCCACTTGGAATGCCGTTGGGGGGTCTGCGGCCTGATGCCCCATGCTGTTCTCCATACTCCCGGCGTTTTTCGTTTCTGGGGATGGGAACCCAAGACACAGTGGATATGGAAACAACTCGAGCCCGCAATCAGATTCGAGCTTCTTGAATAGCCGAACTGGGATCGCTAGTGTGCTATATTGTTTGTGCGCTGTGGCGCGTGATGGGCGTTAACCGCCCGCCCTCCGGGCAACGGGAACCATCATCGTAGTAGGGGGACGGCTTGGGTCCCCCACCGCCAACATGTAGGTGTTCGCACGCGTACTATGGCGATCGCGGCGCACCCCCGGCCCGAGATGCCCCCCCCAAACGAAGCGTTTCTGTTTTCCTGCCGCCCCCCCCGGGCAACGACCGTTACCGGAGATATGACAATACACGAGTGTTGTAGCCGCGTGTATGTTCGGCCTTGCGAGGGCGGTTCGCGCGTTCAGAAGTCTACCGTGTTAACGCGTGGGCTCCGCGGCGGGCGCAGTCTGGCCAGAACCGCTACTCGAGAAACGAGATGCAATCGGACGTGTGTGCGATGTCTTCGAGTCGGACGCGCGCCTGCAACATCGGCACCTGCGCTGAAAACGTTAAAGTAAGCCACCGGCCAACGCAGGTCATGGTAATGAATGAGCGCGCGTTCTTAAAACAAACGGTTGACAATTATCCCAGTGCGAGCCTACCTAGGAGTTGGAGCATCTAGGAAAGCAATGTCTACATCTACACCGACAGCTACATTAACATCTACACCTGCATCTACATCTACATCAACATCAACAGCGAGACTCACATCTACATCTACATCTACGTACACCTACATCTACAACTACATCTACATATACATATACATCTACATCTACACCTACATCCACAGTTACACCAACCCCTACATTTACATATACATCTACACTGTCGCAGTGGTTTTGCTTTAGCGTTGCATTGCCTTGCCTTTGCGTTTGCTGTTGCTTATGCTTTTGTTGTTGCTGCGCTATGCTATGCTATGCTATGCTATGCTGCGCTATGATATACCATGCAGTGCTATGCTACGGTACGCTCCGCTGCGCTGTGTTATGCTAGGCTATGCTATACTGTGTTTTGCTGCGCAATGCTCTGCTATGCTGCGCTATGCTATGCTATGCTATGCTGCGCTATACTATGCTATGTTATGCTGCACTATGCTATACTATGCTAACCTGTGATATGATATGCTATGCTGCGCTATGTTATGCCGTGCGATGCTGCGCTATGTTATGCTGATGTGCTATGCTATGCTATGCTGCGCTGTGCTATGCTAAGCAGTTGTATGATATGCTGCGCTATGCTATGCTATGCTGCGCTATGCTATGCTATGTTATGCTGTGCTATGCTATGCTATGCTATGCTATGCTATGCTACGATTGGCTATGCTATGGCATGCTGTGCTAATGCTGCGCTAGGCTAAGCTAAGGTAAGCTAAGCTGTGCTAAGCTAAGCTAAGCTAAAGCTGAACTAAGCTGAGCTAGGCTAAGCTAAGCTAAGCTAAGTTAAGCTAGGCTAAGCTAAGATGAGATACGCAAAGCTAAAGTAAGGGGGCGTAACTGGGGGAACCGCGGGGCGGATCTTGGGGGAACCGCCCGGGGCGAGCCCCACTGCCCGGCTCTTTAAGCTAGAGAGTAAGAACCTTTCTAGGCAGAGCCTAGGTAGGACACTGATTTATTTCACTGCGCCGCCTAATCAAAACAAGGCACATCATCATTCAGGAAACGCAGAAACCGGTTTGCCAAACTCAAGCGCGGATTTTCTAATTTGGGGTCGTGTTTCGAATTCCCAGGTCCTAGAAATACCATGACTTGAGACCTGAGTGGCTCGATTAGTAAGGACTCGGCCACGCGCAGAGGGGGTTGGGGGGAGGGAGAGGGCTTCTTAGAAGCACCCCTGCTCCTTAGCAGGCGCGGGCCTTCTATAGATGTAAGGCCGGCGCCTTCACGGCCGGCGCTGCAGATCGGGAGGAGGAGGAGGAACAGGAGGAGGAGGAGGAGGAGGAGGAGGACCGCCTCCCCCTCCTACTTGTGGTGGCGGTGGTGGAAAGCAAGACCACCAACAGAGGTTGTGGCGGCGACTAGCCTTGCAGGCGTCTTTTGCTCCTCAAGCTCCAATTTTGTCGATCAAAAAGGAAGCCGCTCATAACATGATGGGAACCCCACGGCACACCCCTGGGGGGCTCTCTGGAAGCACCCCTTGTCGAGGATCGCCACGGCTCAGGCAACCCGACGGGCGGACGGGCTTGGGTTCGGTTTTTATAGAACAGGTGGCGAAATCCAAACCCTACCCCGCCTCCCATCGATTCAGGAAAATTGATGGTTGGTGGGTGTAGGGCACGGATGCCGCCACTTTGATATATACACAAACGCTCTCTAATGGACTGTTCCTGGGCCTCCGGGGAGAGTGGCGGTCTCACGAATCACCATTGAGACCCAACGATTTTATGCACCGCCACCCTCCCTGGAGGTACATGCAAAGTTTGTCGGAGGGTGTCTGTGTATATAGTTTCGTGGCGCATGTTTCGACAGAGGACTCTCACAGAGGTAAAAACAGGAACAAACTTCAAAATAGTTCCACACGGGGGCGGAGAGCCCGAGACCACCCATTCCAGAACCGGTCTGGCAGCTTTTCGCTTGATGCACCCCCACGGTGTAGTCAGGAATCGTGCTCTCGTTTCAGCGGTGGCTACATGTTTGGTCAGGACGGAAACGATATTGTGTACACAAGCGTAGTAACGTGCGAACTGCACATGGCCTTGCGACCTCCAATTTCCTCGACGCGCCTCTTCGCTTTTGCTGCTCTCAGGGTGCTTGGCTGGGGTGTTTCCGACGCTTCGTCTGTCTCGAAAGACACAAGCACCATGAACACAAACTTCTGGGGCGCCGCGCGGACGTCTTGGACCTAGCGAGGATGCACGAAGTCCGCGCGGAGATTCACGACAGTTTTTTTTTGTTTGGCGCTATCCCTTGCTCCGGAGGAGGACTGGGACCTGCGGGAGGAATTCGGACCCAGCACTGGGACCTGCGGGAGGAAATTCGGACCCAGGACTGGGACCTGCGAGAGGAAATTCGGACCCCTTTTTTTGTGTTGGCGCTGTCCCTTGCTCCGGAGGAGGACCGGGACCTGCGGGAGGAAATTCGGACGCAGGACTGCAACGTTTTGGTGTTTCTGCTGCACAGCGTCGAGCCCCGGAGGCCTATTATGAGCCTGCTTTTCCACCACCATCACTCTAAGTTGGAGGGGGGGAAGGAGGTAGAGGAGGAGGAGGAGGAGGAGGAGGAGGAGGAGGAGGAGGAGGAGGAGGAGTAGGTGGAGGGGGGTCCTCCTCCTCCCACTCCTCCTCCTCCTCCTCCTCCTCCTCCTCCTCCTCCTCCTCCTCCTCCTCCCCCTCCAACTTAGAGTGGTGGTGGTGGTGGAAAACAAGCCCACCAGTCTCTTTCCATCCCGAGTCGCTTTCTGACGGTCGCGGGGCTCGGCGAAGCCCCCCAGAGGAGAGATCGGCGAAAGGCGAACGACCTTCCTTATGTGTTTTGTGCATGCGATGGAGGTATGGGGAGGAGCAGGAGGTCGAGGTTCCGAGGACGAGGAGGAGGAGGAGGAGGAGGAGGGCGAGGACGAGGACGAGGATGAGGTCGAGGAGGAGCTGGGCGGGGTCGAGGAGGAACAAGCGTAGAGACATCGCGAGCAAACGACACTACCGTAACCCTGGAGGCAATCTTTCAGCTGCATTTCCATGAGCTGTTTCGATCTGATCTGTGAGGGTCCCGCCCGAAGCTGGGCGAAAATTTGTCGGTCGCAGCGCGGCAGAGGCAATCCGCACGTGCGCAATAGTAGCCCGCGCCCGCGACCGAAACGAGGAGGAGGAGGAGGAGGAGGAGGAGGAGGAGGAGGAATGGGGGGAGGACGAGGAGGAGTAGAGGGACGAGAAGGAGAATATGCATGAGGAGGAGCATGGGGGGGGCAGCAGGAAAAGCGCCTCCTCCTCCTCCTCCTGGAGGAGGGGGATGGGCCGCCGCTGCGCGAGGCGAGGGCTTGGGCGGCTGCCCCGCGCCGCGGGCCCGGCCGGGCGGGCGGCCCGGCGCCGCGCGGCACGGCGCCGCAGGCGCGCCGCTGGGCAGGGGGGGCGCCGCTGGGCGGGGGCTGCGCCGAAGCTGCCCCCGGTGCCAAGATGCCTTCAGCTGGTCGCTAAAGTGTCGGAGCCCCATGGGGCCCTCTGGGCCTCGTGGGGGGTAGGGGGACGCCCTCGCTCGGGGGTTGCTAGAGGTGCCCCCGGCACAAGGTGCCCGATGAGGCCCTGCGGTAGGAGGACGCCGTGCTCGGGGGCAGCCACAGGTGCCCTCGGCCCAAGGTGCCCTATTCTGCGCCTTCTTCGCAGACTCGACAGAACAATCAATCTGGGGGTAAATCAATCATGCAGTCGATCTCCTACTCGAGCCTCAGGCAGGAAGTTGACCGCTGCGCGCCGCCCCGTCCCCGCGGGCCCGCGCGGATCTCTTGGATCGGCACTGGGCCCACCCGGCGGCACCTCCAGCGCCGCCTCTGACGCGCTCGGCGCGCCAGGGAGGGAATCCAGCACCGATCCAAGAAGCCTGCGCGGATCCCGAAAGTTTATGATTGTACAGTTTTTGGTTCCTCCTGCAGGGGCACGGCGCGTGATAGGTGTACCGAAACGGGCGGGGGGACCACATGTGACTTGGCCCCGCTGGGGGGGGCCGCGAGACGTGTGAGAGGTATGCCGAGATGGGCTGTGGGACGCTAAGCGGCCTAGCCTCTGGGGGCTCCTGTGGAGCTTCCTGCAGGCCACGAAACGTGTTAGGGGCTGGCTTCCTGAGTGCTTCGGCGGAGCTCCCTACGGGGGGGTGGAGTTTCCTGAGCCGTGGAAAGATCGATGCTCTCCGATCACAGTTGGATCGTCGAGAGGATTGCTAAGAGGATGCTGGGTTACAAGGGCATGCTAAGGTAGAGTGTAGAGTAGAGTTGGGTAGCGAAGAGCAGAGCAGAGTGGAGTGTACGACGTTCAATTAGTGTAGATTTGATGCAGGAGTTGAGTAGAGTAGGAGTGGAGTAAAGTAGAGCTTTACATACTAGAGTAGGGTAAGTTAGGGTAGGGTAGGGGAGGGTATATGGGAGTAGTGCAGAGTCGAGCAGAGTAGAGCACGTAGATGGTAGAGAAGAGTCGGATAGAATTGAGTAGAGTACAGGAGAGTAGAGCCGAGTAGAGTAGAGTAGAGGGCAGCAGACTCGACCGTATTAGAACAGGAGTAGAGTGGGGTAGGTGTGGGAGTATATTAAAGTCAGCCAGGTCGAGCGAGTCAGAGAGAACCGCCTACTCCCACCATCCCTCCCACAGCAGAAGGACCAATTCGGGCACGCCTTGACATTGGCGTTGGAACGCGGTCGCACCTCGCAAATGGAAGGCGCTCGCGCGCGGCCGCGCTGCCGACGACAGAGCAAAGGGAACATTGCGTGTGATTGCGCAGGGGCTGGAGCTCCTCCTCCTCCTCCTCCTCCTCCTCCTCCTCCTCCTCCTCCTCCTCCCTCCTCCTCCTCCTCCTCCTCTCCTCCTCCTCCTCCTCCTCCTCCTCCTCCTCCTCCTCCCTCCACTCCTCCTCCTCCTCCTCCTCCTCCTCCTCCTCCTCCTCCTCCTCCTCCTCCTCCTGCTTTCATTCGCGAGCTGCGCGGCGCTTGGGCGAGGTCGGCACTTCGCCCGCTCCCGCAGCGGCCCCGCTGCCGCCGTCGCCCGCACGCGACCCTTGCGCAGGAGCCACGCGCCGCGCCTGCTCTGCCATGCGCCACTTCCGACCCGGGTGCGCACGGCGCCTGGGCGAGGGCAGCAAAAACAAGTCGCCCCCTCGCGCGGGGCCCCCGCAAAACTTCCGAGCGAGAAGGGTACTCCAGATCTCGTAACAAAAGGGAGGGGGGTCTCATTTCGGGGGGCGGGCGGGGTCTCTTCCAGGCTATCTTGGAGGGCCTGGGGGGGTCTGGGGACGATGATTGGAGGGGGGGTCTGGACCCTCCAAGACGAGCCATTTCAGACCCCCCCCCCGTGGAGAGGCCCTCCAAAAACCTCGTCCCCGGACCCCCCCAGGCCCTCCATGATAGCCTGGAAGAGACCCCCCCCGAAATAAGACCCCCCTCCCTTTTATTACGAAATCTGGAGTACTCAGCGTCGGGCGGGAGCGCCCTGTGGAGTCGAAGCCTGCGCGACGCCGAGGCGAAAAAGCCGCCTCTCCGCCCACCGCCCGCGCGTCGACGGGAACGCTTGCGACAAGCGTGCGCCGCGCCCGGAGCGAGGAAACTGCACGTCTGCTTTCGCGCGGGGTGGGCGTCCCGCCCCGCTCCCGTCAGGAAATTCGCAACACTGGCGGCAGAATGTGCATGTTGGGACGGCGCAGCATGGGGAGGAGGGGGAGGAGGGGAGGAGGATGAGAGGAGGAGGATGAGGAGGAGGAGTAGGAGAGGAGGAGGAGGACAGGAGGAGGAGGAGCAGGAGGAGGAGGAGAGGAGGAGGAGAGGAGGAGGAGGAGGAGGAGTGAGGAGGGGGGGGGATCGCGCATTGCCGTCCCTGGTGCGATGGAAAGGGCCCAGACGTGGGGGTGCGGTCGGCCCGCAGGGGCCCACAGCGGGGGCACGTATATAGCAACGAGGGATCGCAGCCAAGGTGCCCCGGTCGAGGGGGTCATTTCGCCCCGCCTCCTCCTCCTCCTCCTCCTCCTCCTCCTCATCCTCCTCCTCCTCCTCCTCCTCCTCCTCCTCCCCCTCCACCTCCTCCTCCCCCTTCCTCCTCCTCCTCCTCCTCCCTCCTCTCCCTCCTCCTCCTCCTCCTCCTCCTCCTCCTCTTCCCGCCTTCCCTCCCACGGCGTAGGATCGGAGGCAACGATGGGGGCGAATGGCCCAGGGGAGTGCAATACATGTATCCAAGGGCGCCAATGGTCCATGCCTTCGGCGAGGCTCCCAGGCGAATGCGTGTAATGCCCGCCCCTGGGCTATTCTGATGGGCCTGTCTTTCACCCCTACCACCACCACCACCATAAGTTGGAGGGGGGAAGGAGGGGGGAAGGAGGAGGAGGAGGACCACTTCCCCTCTCCAACTTATTGTGGTGGTGGTGGTGGTGGTGGTGGAAGACAGGCCCACCAGATTCGCCCCGATCGTCGCCGCCGATGGCAAGAAACACCCGTGGCACAACCGGAGACTGGGCTCGGAGCGCGTTGTGCCCCCCTCGCACGACGGCAGGCGCCCGCGCACGGCCCCGCTCCCGACGACCCAGCGGAGGGAGCATCACTCGGGAGGGGAAAACGCACACAGGCACACCGCATCGTCGATTCCCAGGAAGATGTGCGAGAACATGGGAGGTGGGGTGGGCGAAGACGAAGATCCCGGAAGGTACAGGAAACGAAAAGGAATCCTCGGATTTGTGCGTGTTTCTTCGTGTCCCTGGGCCCCCGCACTCACGCGGGCCGCGCACGGGCGGCAGCGGCACCTCTTTCCCGCTGGGGCGCGGCGACGGCGAGGCACGCGCCGCGCGGGCGCGGCGCTGCCACGCATCCGCTCGCAGATTTGCGCGGCGTTTGTGGTGGGCCGATCTGTCACCACCACCACAGGCAGGCGAGGGAGGAGGAGGAGGAGGAGGAGAGGAGGAGGAGGAGGAGGAGGGGGAGGAGGGGGAGGGGGAGGGGGAAGAGGGGGAGAAGGAGGAGGAGTTGAGGATGGGGAGGAGGAGGAGGAGGAGGAGGAGGAGGAGGAGGAGGAGGAGGAGGAGGAGGAGGAGGAGCAGGAGGAGGTGGAGGAGGATGAGGAGGAGAAGGTGGAGGAGGAGGAGGAGGAGGAGGCGGGCCTCCCCAGGCTCCCTGCTCCCCCGTCCGACCTATGGGGTAGCGGTGGTGCATGCCCAGCAGTTTGGGCGAGGTCGGCATGCCGCCCGCTCTCGCGTGGCCCCGCTGCCGCTGCCGTTCGCGTACGGTTCAGCGAACGAGCCATGCGCCGCGCCTGCTCTGCGACTCCGATGCCCACCCAAACGCTCGCGGGGCTTGGGCGAGAGCAACACGTCGCCCACTCGCGCGGGGCCCCCACAAACATCACGGGTGAGAAGAAACCTCCGCGTCGGGGCGGGAGCGCCATGCTCAGCCGAAGCCTTCGCTTCGTTCGCGGCCGGTCGCGCCCCGACCGAGGGGCACGCGGGCAGCGCGTGCCGCGACTCGGCTGGAGGTCGGCTGTCTCGAGCCGTGGGCGCGGCCTCCGAGGCGAAGGTGACACGTCGGCCTCTCGCGCGGGAGGCGCGCGGCCTCCACGTTCCCGCCGCGCACGTCGCAACTGGGTAGTCGAAGGCCAGACTGTCAGATTGGATTGGGCCCCAAGGGCCAATCTGGCCCGGTCAAACTGGATGATTTGGGTTATTTGCCAGACGATTCGCGTTGGCTCCCTCGCCAGATTGCCCCCGTTTGCCAGATTGGGCCTGCCAGATTGGCGCCAGATTGGCTTCGACTACCCAGTTTGAAGAGCGCTCATGTCGCAACGAAAGACATGTTTTTTGCCTTGTTTCTTTAAGGTCGGGTTGGACCCCAGGGCTGGACCTCAACGGTGTTCTGGCGATTTCGTGGGCCGTTTGTTCGTTTCGAGATCGCTTTGCGGCAGAGGCGGCGGGGACGCCCCGCACGGCCTTCTCCCTCGCTGCTTCATTTTTTTCCGTGGGCGCCACTTCCTTTCCGCGCACGCGCTGGGCTCGGGATCCCGAGCGTGGTTCGCAATCGGTTTATGGTGAATCGGGCCAGGGTGAGGGTCCGCATCCTCTTCCTCCTCCCCCATTCCACAGGCTTCCGAACCTGGTTTAGACTCCCGTTCCCGTTTCGGCCTCCTGTGAGGGGATGGAGCCGAAACGGGTCACGAGACACGTTTTGGTTCCGGCCTGATTCGGCCTCATCCGCTCGTTTCAGCTGCGGCCCATTTCGTCCATGCCTTCGTCGCCCCTGCCCGTTTCGTCCTTCCCCGTTTCGGTTTCTGCCCGTTTCGGCGCCCGTCCGTTTCGGCCTGGCCCGTTTCGGTTCCAGCCCGCTTCGTCCCGGCCCGTTCTGGCCCTGGTTCGTTTCAGCATCGGACGGGTTCGGTTTTCAGATTCGCGCTCGCACATGAGGCAGGTGGCCGAATCAGGTCGAAACTGAAACGGGCTGAAGTTGAAACGGGCGGTGCCAAAACGGGCCGAAACCGAAACGGGCCAAAACTGAAACAGGCGGAGCCGAAACGAGCCAGGACAAAATGCTCCGAAGCCGAAGCGGGCTGAGGCCGAAGCGGGCCGAAGCCGGAACGGGCCCGAAGCCGAAGTGGGCCTGAAGCCGAATCGGGCCCTTGTTTGGGAGGGTCTACAATCAGGAGGGGAAAAAACACACAGACACAATGAATCGTCGATTCCCCAGAAAACATGGGAAAATATGGGAAGTGGGGGGGAAGACAAAAACCCAGAAAATATGAGAAAGTATGGGGAATCTGTTTATTTGTGTCTATTTATTTGTGTGTCCCAGGGCCCCTTCATACAAGTGCATCTGGCCTGACCTTGCCTAGGCATGAGTTGCAAGGGCCCTTGGTGGCCCAGGAGGTCAAAGCTCCCGGCTCAGTGGGCGGAGCCCACTTGGCAGAGGTAAGGGCTTGTGCGAACCAGGTATACGCGAGGTCAGGCCAGGCATAGCCCGTCTCTTGCCACCCAGGTGTTGCCCCGGGGTCCACGCGGGATTGAACATAATGATGTTTTCGGAAGCCCAGGATCAAGTCGGGCCTGTCCCCCTACGCGAGAAATATTCAAATCATGTCATACAAAAACCTATGGGGACGGTTTTTGGGTGTGTACATATATATATATGTATATATATATATATGTATATATATATGAGCATTGTTTGGTTAGATAATCGTTTCGCTCATTCCGCTGGCCCATCTTGTCTTAGCGCTGTCGGCTGGCCGAGTGGTCGCTTGCAGTGTGGGCCTGCGGGGGGCGGGGGCGTTTTTTTCTAAGTCGTTCCGTTCGGAATGATGAATGCAGATTTGGGGGCGATTCGTTTGGACTTTCACGGGTGTTGTCGGAGGATGTGTTTATTTTTTGCACGGGGTTTCTATGTGTTTGTTGTTTCGGCAGCAAGCACCTAGAAATTGCCTCGGAGGACCCTCTGGGGAGTGCTTTGGCAGGGTTCGGCACCATGCAGCCTCATATCTGCCGTTTGCGTGAGCGCTCGTTGTCAATGCGGTGCTGTTTGGATCTCTCGGCAGGCGCCTGGGGAGCCTCTAGAAGGCAGCTTTGAAGCCTCTTGAGGCGTAGTTATTTGGGGCCGTTTGGGGGTTCTTGGGATTCCGTTTTGGGCTTCTTGGGAGTTTTTTAGAGGCGGAAAGCTCGAAATGTCACTTGGAGTTCCCTCTCTTGGGGCCATTCTTGGGGGATCCTGGGCGCCTCTTGGGGCGTCTTGGGGCTCTCTTGGGCTGTCTTGAGGCTCTCTCGGGCTCTTGGAGGCCTGTTGGGCCCTCCTGGGGCGATCTTGGGGGCGCTTGGGCAGTCTGAGACGGTGTGAAATATTGAGAATGGTATATGCGAAACATGTGCGTTTTCCTGAAGGAATGGCGCAATATTTGCTTCTTGGGATCTTCTTGGAGGGTCTCGTGAGACTCTCTTGGGGCTTCTTGGCCTCTAGGGCTGTCTGAGGGCTATGTTTGGCGTCGTGGAACGATCTTTCAGCAACTCGG
>CAUYUJ010016824.1:255096-260917 GCA_963575745.1 Prorocentrum cordatum | reverse complement strand
CTGGGCCACCTCAGACCCCCAGCCGGCTCCAAATTCTGGTACTCCCCCGGCACCTCGCAGACTGCAGACGAGGCTACGCGAGGGAAGAAGGCCGTGCTGCTATGGTTGTGGGCTACCATGCCGCCTGCCAAACCTCCCACAATGCACTGGTAGGGCCAGGCCCGAGGCTCGTGCTCTTGACGCTCCAGGCCACCACCGCCCGAGGTGATGGTGACCTGGACGCTGCGCACCAGCTGCCTTTCTGGCACGGCGCGCTGGATCCACAGATCTCCGCCCTCGGTGAAATCCAAACTTCCGCCTGACCGGCCGAAAACTTTGATGTCATGCAATTGTGGGGCCAACAGCTCGCTGGTGGGCTCCAGCAAGAGTGCAGCAGTAGGCGCCACACGCCACCTCAGCAGACCGTCAAACGCTTCCGCGCCGAGGTGCTGCCACAGCTTGCAGCACCGCGCAATGGAGGGAAGATCCTGCAACAGAAGCGCGCCGATTATCTGAAACTGAACGTCGGGGTCGATCATCTTTACTAGCGAAGTGTTGCTGTTCCCACTGGAGAATGGATGTAGAAGAATCAAGAGCTGCATAAACACAAACTTAGGTGATTCCGCGCGAATGTCTGGGATCGGCGCTGGACCCCCCCGCCCTACCGGCGCGCGGAGCGCGGCACCGCCTCGGTGGGCCCAGAACCGATCCGGCAAATGCGCGCGGCACTTCGAAAGTTTATATATCTGCAGTTCGCTATTCTTCGCTAGGCGGGCGAAGTATCGTTGATCCCACTTGACGCTAGATCTGATACAGTGGCTATTGGCCCGTCGACTGGCTCAACATTCAACATCTGAGTACAGGCGGCACGCAAGGCTCTCAGCCTGCGACCGACCCAACTACGCAGCAGGGCCAGCATGTTGCCTCGGGGCCACATGGAAAACATCAGGGACGCGCTGGTCTCCAGCTAGCTTCAGGTCGGGCGTGTCCTCCTACAGGCGGGTTTTGGAAGAGAAATCCAACTTAGTTTAACTATTCAAAAAAAAAGGGACGAACACACTCAAAACATCGCCCCCTCGACAATTTTTGCCTATTTTTGACAAGCCGAGTAGGGTCTGTAATAACCCCCCGGGCGGTAATGGGAAAATGAATCATTTTCTGTTGGCTTATTGACGGGGTGGGACCCCAACAATAATTGGAAATTAATTATTTTCGGCGGCGGAGGCCTGAGAGGCCAAGATAAGTGATCAAACATCTCAATGTTCAACGCCAGGCGACCTCCTCCTCATCCCCCCCCCTCCTCGTCCCCTGCGCGCCGCCGCCGCAACCGCTGCACACGTGCGAACATGCATCGGCGGCGAAGACGGCGACGACCACGAAGACGACGAGGACGAAGACGACGACGACGACAGAGACGGCTCGAGGACTCGATAGGATGTGCGTCGGCTTCTACTGCAAGCCTTCTTTTGTTACGAAAATGCTCGAAATTCCTCCCGCGCGCAAAGTCGCCCAGGAGGCATTCTCAACTGGGAGAAATAACCGCCCACCAATATCCAACACGGCCGACAATACTGGGAAAATGATACCCCGCGGCGGCAAAAACGACCACGAAGACGACGACGACGACGGCGGCGACGAAGACGACGACGAAGACGACGAGGAGGAGGACGACGACGAAAACGACTCGAGGAGTCGATTGGCTGCGCATCGACTTGTATTGCAAGTTTGTTTTACGGACGTGTTCAAAATTCCTCCCGCGTATACAACAAATAGCCAAGGAAGCATTCTCAACCGGGAAAAATAACAGCCCAACAATTTCCAGCACGGCCGGCATTCGTGGGAGCATAATCCCCCCGCGTTGGCGAGGACGACGACGAAGACGAAGACGAAGACAACGACGAAGACAACGAAGACAACGAAGACGAAGAGGCTTCTGACCCCGCAACCCAGGCACGGCGGTGACGCTGTTGACTACAGCCAAGGTCCTGGGGCCCTCCGAAGGCCCCCAGAGGCCGAAAATTGAGAAAACCCCGCAGTCGTGTTTATTTTTGCTCGCAGCGCCCACATCTGGGGGAGGCTTGTGGCCCAGAACCCAAGCAAGGCGGTGAGGTGTGACCACATTCCAGGCACAGCGGTGGGGTCTTCAACCACGACCCAGGCACGGCGGTGCACTCGGTGACACACTACCCGCAACGGCGGCGACGCGTCTGACTCACAACACAGGCACGGCGGTCAGGTCTTTCAGCCACAGCCCAGGCACGTCGGCGAGACTTCGGACCCACAACCAATGCACGGCAATGGTGTTTCTGGCCCACAACCCAGGTACGTCGGTGAGGCTTCTGACCACGCAACCCAGACACGGCGGTGTGGCTTCTGAGGACGCAGAGGACTGATTGGACAGGAGTGCCACCTGGAGTGCCGATGTCGCCTGTACGGTCCAGAATAACTATCGCTGTGCTACTCTTCACCACGAGCAAGTCGAGGACGCCAAACATTGTAGCGAATCTGCAACCCACGGCACGGCGAGTGAGAATATGGATGAGGAATGAGCAACAATCGTCGTCGTCGTTGTCGTCGTCGTTTCCCGTCGTCGTCGTCCTCGTCGTCGTCCTCCCTCCTCCTCCTCGAGTCTACGAAACGAAGCCCAGAACAGGGGGAGGAGGAGGAGGAGGAGGAGGAGGAGGAGGAGGAGGAGGAGGAGGAGGAGGAGGGGGAGGAGAAGAAGGAGGAGGAGGGAGGGGAAGGAGGAGGGAGGGGAAGGAGGAGGAGGAGGGACGAGTTTCTATTCCCCGCGGAGAGCTTCGGGGGGGGGGGGGACGCATCATTAAAAACCCTTGGCGGTTACTCCTCCTGTAGAGGGGCATGCCCGACTTGACGCAGGCTGCCTGGAGCCCCGGGCTGCGACGAGCCAAGAGCCTTGAGCCACAAAGCTACGGAGCAACCGCCCCGCCACCGCGCTACAGGGAAAGGAACGATGTGCGGGCGTTTTTCCGGCCAACGGCAAGCCTCGGCCATGCAGAGCATAGCCCCCCGCCCACATCTGAAGGATCGGCCAGAGAATCAAAGGACCCTCCTGGGCCCAGGCCGGCCCCTGCGCTACTGCAGGACCAAGAGGACTGCGGAGGAACCCCCAGGTCTCGCACAAACACAAACGGAGGAGCCACACGAGAAGCAGAAACAATTACATAAACATAAGCTTTTGGCCCTCCGCGCGGATGTGTCGTATCTGCGCTGGACCCCCCTCCCTGGCGCGCGGAGCGCGCCGGAGGCGGCGCCAGAGGCGCCGCCAGGGGGGTCTGCCAGAACTCTCTCGTCACTTCGTCTGAAATCGTTACGCTTCGGTCGGGCATGTCGTCCTGCATGGAGGTTTTGGACGAACAATAAAAATACCCCAAGCATATTCCAACATTGTAAAAATAGTAGAAAAACCGTTCCCTTGCTATTTTTCACTATTGTTGAATCTTCTCCCTGTGGAGAGACAGGCCCGACTTGACTTTACGCCGAGGTCATCCGATACATGTCTCCCCCGCGCACAGAGCAGAGCAGAAGAAACACCATGTCAGACATGGGCATGAGTATGCGGGGAACGGATCCCTTGTCTGAATCGTTGTTGGAACGTCCTGTGGCCCTGGAAGGGCCCAGAGGGGCGGCAAAGGTGCACACCTGCAACACTCTGAGGAGCCCTGTCTTCCCGGCGGGCCTGACGAGTCGAGTAGGGGACCGACTACAGAATTCATTCACCAATCGAGTCTAGGAAAAGATGTGACATGATCGTACATCCACGACCGTTCAACATCTTGTCCGTAGACTCGGTGGACAAATCTGATTATGGGGTAAATCAATGTTGTAGTCGATCCCCTACTCGAGTAATGGCGGCTTGCTCGTGCCCTCATGGGACATCCTCGATGGGGGATGACTGGGAAGGAGGCGCACCTTAGAAGGGGAGGCGTGGGAGAGCCTGGGAGACGCACGAAGGAAATAGGATCGAGAACAGTCAGGAACAAGGCAGCAACGGAGCGGGAGGGCGAGGAGGAAGGCGAGGGGGGGGAACGCGACGAGGAAAGAGATGTGTTAGGTCGGCCGTGTTCTTCTACGACAAATTCCAAATAGTCAGAAAATAATCAAAACTGCGAATAAATACTCAAAGCATCGCCCTTAGACTATTTTCCTGTATTTGGGAACCTTCCTCCTGTAGAGGGAGAGGCCCGACTTGAGAGATGCCCGACCCGGACGGGGAGGGAGGAGAGCCAGGAGGACGAGGCACGAGGGAGGAGACGGAGGACGAGGAGGGGTAAGACGACGATCCAGGTGTGGCCAGCGGTGCCCCTGGCCCAGGGCGTCCCCAGAAAACTCGACGAGGCCCCCCAAGGGCCTCTGGAGCAGCCCTCGCGGTGCCCAGAGGGCCCCGGGAGCCACGGACTCGAGAGACCAGCTGGGGAAACCTTGGGCCGGGGACACCGGGCAACTCCCGAACGAAGCCGCAGAACCATCGGGGACGCACCAACCTGTTGACCAGCGCGGTCCACTACTCGCAGAGTAACTACTCGCAAGGGGCCTGGGCCCGCCGCGGGGGAATTGCGATACGCCAAGTGGCGGGAGACACGTCTGTTTCTGGCGTTTTGTGAGTGGCCACTTTGCGAATCATGGAACGCGCACCTGGGTCAGCGCAAATCTGGGTCAGCCAGGGTCACGTCGCGAACCCAGGCAGGCCACGAAGTACAGTCAACACGTCCAGTAAGGATGGACGATAAGGGCGCAAAGGCCTCGGACGCCCATTTCGAACGGGACGCGGCCAACGGAAGCGGCCAAGGATGGACCGAGGAGGGAAGGATGCAAAGGTACCCTCGGGAGGGGGTCCCGACAGCGGAGGCCAGGGAATCGGCCCCACGCGGCTCCCAAACCCAGGTCAGCAAGAGGGGTTTCGCCGACCCCCGTCAACGCTGACCACCATCACGCACGCCTCCGAAACCAGGAGAGAAATAGGGACCGCCGGGATCGGACGTTGGCGGCGCGCACAAGGGGGTGGGGGGGAGGCTTCTCAGAAAGAGGCTGCTTCTTAGAAGGTGCTGCTCTTCCATCTACAGGCAAAGGCCCGCGCCTTCTCAGAACCACGACTGCTTTTGCCTTCCGTCGCGCTGACCCCGTCAGCGCTGACCCCCGTCACGCAGGCCGCCGCAGCGGGCGGGTGGCAGTGGGGGGTGACCACAATGGGGGGCGAGCCCTGGGAACACCCCGGGGAGCCCTTGGGAGCTCCCAGGGGAGCCCCCCCGGAGGCACCTGGGAGCTCCTGGGAGCACCCATGGGAGCACCCGGGTAGCCCCTGGGAGCTCCTGGGAAGCCCTGGGAGCCCCTGGAGAACATCACTGCGGGGCTCTTTAACCAGGGCCATTTTTGGGGCGGGGCTCTTTAACCAGGGCCATTTTTTTTAGGGGGGGGGGGGGCCAGTAGGCGCCCCAAGCGGGGCCTTCCTGGGCCCCTTCCGGCTGCAGGACCCCGGTGTGCATTGCCCTCCCTTTGCAGCGGAGGCCCGTCCAGAAGAAGCCCTCCGCAAGAAGCCCAACCCCGAGACCCCAGGACGTCCACGGAACGGATGCTTGGTGTGGGGACGTCACGCTGCCCATGGCAACACAATCGAAACCCAAGGAACCCAGGACACCCTGGAGGCAAGCAGGGTGTCTCTTGGCAGGGGCCTCCACTGCACCGCCCGCCCGACCGAAACCACGAGAGAGAGAGAGAGACAGAGGCCCCAGACGTGCGACGTCCTGGTTTCTTCAGGACGTCGTCCCCAGAAGTCCAGACCCTTTCCCTGGGACCAGCTTTCCATCCCGAGTCGTGTTTCGAA
>CAUYUJ010016824.1:240096-250096 GCA_963575745.1 Prorocentrum cordatum | reverse complement strand
GAAACATTAAGAATAATCGAGACTCTGGTCGAAAACTTAAGTTTTCTTAAGCACCGCCCAAGGTGTACGTTGCTTTCCATAACCATGGCAACAATGATTGCACGATGCATGCTGGCGGGGCCGGGGTTCCGAAAGCTGCGGCCGGCAAGGCCGTGCATGCTATGAATCGCACTTGGCGGAAATACGCCTTCGCCTTCAAGTGGGGTGGAGTCGAAGCCGTCCCAGCTCGCTGCCCTCGCCACACAAGATGGGCAACTCACTCCAGACAAGGAGAGCTTGGTTTGCCTGGGCGGTTCTCGGGCCGGGCGAAAGGGGGGGATAAAAAAGGGGGGGTTCGAGACTCAGCTCACGCAGCTGATTCGCCGGGCGCCTCCCGGCGCCGGAGGCAGCTCTGCATCGAGGAATGGGCCCCTCTGTGGGGCCGAGACCAGCTGCACGCAGCTAACTTCGTCCCCCCCCCTTCCCAATCCCCCGTTTCCTCCGGTCCGAGGCCTGCAAGAGATTCGGGCAGGAGCGGTCGAAACTGAGCCGCCGGCCCGGCGTTGCAACCGGGGATTCTCCAGCGGTGCGTCAAGCATGGATGCATGTATGGGTCGAGGCTGCGCAAGGCAGTGGCTATAATAGGAGCTGGCGATTAAACCAAATTCTGGGGTCATGTTGTTCCCATCCTACTGAAGGACCGCATCCCAGAAATGATTTCGAGCACCCGGAAAAGTGTCAAGAGAGTGTCGAAAGGGTGCCGAAAGAGTGTCGGGCGAGTGTCTCCCAGGGCCCGACGCGTGAAAACCCTCGAGGTTCGGTATTTCTTTGGGCGCTCGAAATTATTCCTGGTGATCAGGGCTAAAGTAGGCTGGACCATCTTAAGTCAATGCCTCCCTCCCTGGCGCGAGGGGGAAGAAGGGAGGAGGAGGAGGAGGAGAAGGAGGAGGAGGGGGAGCAGGATGGGGAGGAGGAGGAGGAGGAGGAGGAGGAGGAGGAGGGAGGAGGAGGAGGGGGAGGAGGAGGACGAGGAGGAGGAGAAGGAGGAGATCATAATTCTGGGGGGGGGGATGGACAAAATTGGCCGGCCTGGCTGCCCCCAGTCTGGAGAGGGGGGGGGAGCAAGCCGATGGAGGGCGGGCCACTCCTGGCTGTCCGGGGGGCCAGGGGGGGGGCCGGGAGGCCGCCCATATAGTAGTTCGCAGGCCATACCCTCGAGGCAAGATGTTTCGACATCTTCCTCCTCCTCCCCTCCTCCTCCTCTCCTCCTCCTCCCCTCCTCCTCCTCCTCCTTCCTCCTTCCTCCTCCTCCGCTTCTCCTCCTCCTCCTCCCTCCTCCTCCGCTTCCTCCTCTTCCTCCTCTTCCTCCTCCTCCTCCTCCACCTCCTCCTCCTCCTACTCCTCCTGGTCCTCTTACTCCTCCTGCTCCTCTTCTTCCTCCTCCTCCTCCTCCTTCTCCTCCTCCTTCTCCACCTCCTCCTCCTCCTCCTCCTCCTCCTCCTCCTCCTCCTCCCCCTCCTCCTGCTCCTCCCCCCCCCACTCGCCGCGGTTGTCCGCGAGGGCGATTGTGCCGACCAGAAGGACGACCACGGAGACGGCACCGACAATCACGACGCCGAGGATGAGCATGAAGACGATGGTGACGACGGACGGCGACGACGACGACGACGACGACGCACTGCGGATGCCCTATGGGGGTATGGGGGGGTGCTGCGTAGGCCAGCTGTAATCGACGACGACGACGACGGCGACGACGACGATGACGACGACGACGATGACGGACGACAACGGCGACGAGAAAGAGGACGAGGATGAGGATGCGGACGAGGACGACGACGATGGATAACGGCGGCGACGACGACGACGAGATCGACGACGACGGACGACGACGACGACGCACTACGGATGCCCTGGGGGGGGGGCTGCGTAGGCCCGCTGTAGTCGACGACAACGACGACGAAGACGACGAGGACGACGATGAGGACGACGATGACGGTCGACGACGGCGGCGACGACGACGTTGCACTGCAGATGCCCTATGGGGGGGGGCTGCGCAGGCCCGCCGTACGCCGCAGTCGTCGACGACGATGACGACAAGGATGAGACGACGACGAGGACGAGGACTAGGACGAGGGACGACGACGCACTGCGGGTGCCCTTTGGCGGGGGTGCTGCGCAGGCCCGCAGTAGTACTGTAGTCGACGACGACGACAACGACGAGAGCGATGAAGACGCCGACGACGACGAGAACGACAACGGCAACCAACGACAGAACAATTGCCGGGGGGACAGACGATTAAAACATCAGTTCCGACGGCTGGACTTTGTTAGTCTGCCCAACTGAATTTGTTTCAGGCCCCAAAGGGCCTGGGGGGGTATTTCGTTAATCGCTTGCTCCCGCTACTGAAATCCAACCTCATGTCGTGGCTGCTGTGCAACATGCACACGCTTTCGATAAGCAATGCAACATGCAAACAAATAATCATTATTGCGCGTAACGGCTTGCAACCTGTCCGTTTTGTCCTTTTCTGTGACACCTGTGTGTCACGAGTCGTGGATGTCCGTAAGCGACCGCGGGCGATAATGACCCCCCTGGGATGATAAAGTTCGCGGTTCCCGCGGGGATACTAAAGGATTTTCCCGGGGAAGGTAAGTCAAGTATGATGGTGATGACGGCGATGATGGAGGAGGAGGAGGTTTAACCAGGCGCACGACACACAGCCCTGCCACACGCTCGTGATTGCGGAAGCTGCTGGTGTGGTGAGACCACCATGGCCATGCTCAGCGTTTGTGATGCTGTTGCTAATCAACATGATCTGATAGCAACTTCGATCCCCGCAACTTTTCCGTGGATTATAAAGTTCGGCCTCCGCGCCTTCTCCACAGATAGATCCCTGTGGTCAAAAAATAGAGGGGGTGAAGGGGGGGGGGAAGCACTTTATAATCGCCCGTGGTCGGTTAATCTGAACCGTCCGTTTGGGTAACGGATCGGTTCTGCCGTCCCTACTCCCCGGAAAATACAGGCCTGTTTTTCTCACTTTTTCCGAAAACGTTTCCTGAAAATGGCAACGGCAAAAAAAGGCGACCGGAAACAGCAAGAACCGGCGCAGGGATTGCAACTGGAGCCTGAAGCGGGGAAAAAACGAGTCAGAACCTGCAGCAAAAACGGCACAGCGGAGCCCGTACCAAAACGGCCCTGTCGTTACCAGGGCCAAGGGAAAGTACTGGGTCAAGCGGGCGCGGCATGCGGCATCAGCTCCGCCGTCCTTCGTCGAGGGCGCGAGGCAGGGTACCTCTAGACGAGTGCATTCCACTACTGCGGATACGCCGCGGGGGAATTACGATCAATTGCATAGAAGCCGACATCTGCCTTCCGGACGCTTGCGAGTAGGCACTGTGCGAGTAGGGGAACGCGCTCGGGGGACTTCCGAATGCTTACAGGGCAATTTTTAGTACATCGGATGTTTAAACATATATATATATATATGATCTTTCATAGATGATGAACTTACGAATGAATCAAAGCATCCATTCATCATTGTGTTCAATCCTGAATCCCTTTAATTTTTAGTACCCGATCCGCACGCGGAGCATGCATTCAAAACGGCACTGCAGGGGGGAGCACGTGCAGGGGTCCGGCCCGCCGTGGCCTGCAGGGCGGGCCACACGGCGGGCCGGGCGCTGCTCTTGCCCAGAGCCAATATATCTGGCCATCGCTCGGACGTCCATTCCCTGTGTTTTTTTAGGTTTCGTGCGTGGTTTTTTTGCGCCAGATGCTCAAGGATGCTCCTCGATGGTCCTCGCCGAAGGAAACATGCACACGTCCGAGCGATGCCAAGACATCACCCCAACCCTCTGGGCTTGGGTCGGGCGTGTCCACCTACAGAGGGGATTTTTTGAGGCGAAAAGGAAACAATACTCAAAACAGACCCCCCAAAGGTGCAACAATTGTCCGAAAATCGTCCCCCGACTATTTCTGGACTGTTCTTGCATACTCCTCCTGGAGAGGGACGGGCCCGACTTCACTCTGGGTGGGAAGACATCAGATGCGAACCTCCGTCTGCTCATCCTGCGCACTCCACCCCTCCTCCTGCGAGGACGCCGCCGACGACGACGGAGACACCGACGAAGCCGACGAGCCCGCCACCGATGACCACGATCGACGACGACGACCGACGACGATGAAAGACGATGGCCGACGATGACGATCGATGATGACGATCACGACGACATAAGACAACCGACGACGATCGGCCTGAACGAAATATGCCCGACAACGAATATGACGATCAACGACCGCACCTGCGACCGAGAAATGACGACGACGACCGACAACGACCGCACACGACCCACGACGGCCCTGCGGCCGAGCCCTTGGCAAATGCTCGCGTCCCCGCGCTCCGCGGCGATGTGCAGGCCAGTGCGACGGCGGTCTTCATTGACCACCACGTCCTCTCGGTCCCAGTCGATCGACGATCTCAGGAGGCGACTTCTGAGAGGTCTGTCAAAATCGATTGGTGGGCCACTGAATGAAGATTAGCCCAGAATGATCCCGGATTCGACGGAATTCGGCGGGAGCAGGCCGGACTAGGGCAGGCATCGCGCATGGGAATGCCAGCGCCGATGCTGAACCGAAGCTCCCAAGAGTTGCATCCTCAACGATCGGACCCAGTCCGCTCGGTCAGCGACCGGGCTTCGAGGAGCGACGATCTAGATTTATGTCGGGCGTGTCCCCCTACAGAGGGATTTTCGACGAAAAATAAAACATACCCTCCAAATTCCCCCAAAAGGCCAAACAATACTCAAAACATAGTCCCCTGACTATGTTTGGAATATGCTTTGACTATTGTTGGGGTATTTTTAGTTTTTCGTCGAACATCCCCCTGTAGGGGGACACGCGCGACATAAATCTAGATTCGAGGGGACCCCGCAGGGCCCAGTATAGCAGGGCCCCCCCCCCTACGCGGCGACCCTCGCTAAACCAAGACACACTGGCACGCCCGAGCACGGCTGCGGCCGTGGGTTCGCACCCGTGCCAGTCCCTTCTCCAGTCTCCGTGCTCTCCAGGCGGAAGCTTCAGCAAAGCCCTGATTGCAGTCGAGGCGTTGACCTGAGGAACCCTAAAGAAGGAACGAGGCCCCTATTTTCCATGAGCTAAACTTCGATTTCGTGTCGAAAGCCTAAGGAAAATCTGAGGCAAGCTGCGAAACACTTAAAGAACGCGGAGCCCCTCCCCAACGAAAAGGGTTCCTTCTTCAGGGCCCCGACTGTACAATGCCCTGGTTCAGAGGGCCACAAAGTTCGGCGGTTGACAAAAACTTCCCTGAAACAAACCACCCTCTAGTGAAGACGGCCTGGGACCGAAACCGACGGACCTGGACCCGCAAGAGTGACGGCCGCGACGCCCTCTCGCGAACCGAAAACGGCCAACTCGCTAATCGAAAACTTAGGGTAGGCGGTCGATCAACCTCCGAAACGTAACCTGCGATGGATGGGCTGCCAAGGGCCCGTCCGGAGAAGTCGGGTCATTGTCAGGGGCCCGGCCGGCCCCTGGCAGCGGCGTCACCTCGCGCAGCAGGCGCTCCAAGGATGACCCAAGAGCGCCCTATCGAATCGGCAGAAACTGGCGCGGGCAGATCGGAGGGCATCGGAATCGACGCCCTGTGACCCGCGGCGAGGCGTGCACACAGAAAAACCCGCAGCTAAGTCGGAATTCGGAGTCGAGGCGAACCGACATCGAGATCCTCGAAATCTCATCGATTCGAATCGACAGCATCGAAATGGCTCCTGGCGGCTAACCTTAAGTCGTGCGTGTCCCCTTACAGGGGGATTTTCGACGAAAAATAAAATATAGTCAACAAAATACTCCAAAATGGCAAAAAATACTAAAAAATAGTCCCCAGACTATTTCTTGAGTACTTGTGTATATTCTCCCTGTAGAAGGACAGGCCCGACTTAAAGCTAACCCTCTGTGCGCACCGGCGTGCAGCGCAGCTGTGAAATATGCAGGCCTCTGCGCGCGCCGAGGAGCGCGAGGGGGCCCGAGCGCCGAGAGTGAGCCTCGAGGTGGTCGTCGTGGCGACGAAGACGTCGTTGTGGCGACGGAGACGGCGGCGACGATCGGGTCGGGCGAAAGGGGGGGATAGCAATGGGGGGGTTCTGAGACTCAGCTCACGCAGCTGATTTTCCCGGCGCCTCCCGGCGACGGAGGCGGCCCTGTGTCGAGGAATGGGCCCCTCGGTAGGGCCGAAACCAGCTGCATGCAGCAAATCTCGTAACCCCCCCTTTCCCAATCCCCCCCTTTCGTCCGGCCCGAGACGACAGCGCTCTGAACGTGCATCCAATCGGAACGCATCGGCACGGAGCCGGAATCGAAGCGGATCGGCTGCTGCGACAGGGTGCGCAACAGTGCCATGCAAACGTCGGGCCGCGTCGGGTCGCCCGAAAGTCGGCCTCGGATCGAATCGGACCAAAGCCGAAACGGTGAGGGCACTGGATACGTAACCATTGGATAACGAATGCAGGGCCTGAAAGCTGGTGGAACACCAATTGAGGCTGAACCATGGATACACTGTGGAGGCCCGTCCACAAGAAACCTTCCACCAGAAACCCAACCCAGAGACCCCAGGAAGTTCTTCGATTTTAGGTGTGGGAACGCCGCGCTTCCCATGGCAAAACCATCGAAACCCACGAAACCCAGGGCACACTGGAGGCAAGCAGGGTGTTTCTTGGCATGGGCCCCCACTGTAAACGCCGATCTCATCGGATCAGGAATCCCGCAGGGTCCGAAGGTTCCTGGACACAATTCTTACCGAACGCCCAAAGCGCATCGAATCGGATCGACCGGATCGGAACGGGCCCTGGCGAGGACGAGGGCGGATGCGAGCAGCACGCCCGCCGTGAGGCGTTCTGCTCTCGCGGAGACCTGGAGGTCTAGGCGCGCAAACCTGCCATCGCTCGGACGTCCATGCCCAATGCAGGGCTGGACCTAAACGTTGTTATTCGTTTTGTTTTCGTTATGTTTCTCGCTTTGCTCTACCTGCTGTCATGCACCTCCCTGCCAAAACGGAAAACAAAACAAAGCCGAAGTCCAGCAAAACAGATTTTAGGTCCAGCCCTGGCCCAATGTATCTCTCGGTTTCGTGCGTTTGAGAGGATCCAAGATGCTCCTCGATGGTCCTCGCCGAAAACAAAAAACACGACCGAGCGATGCCAAGCCGCGAGAAACGCCGAAACGCAGCGACGAAGGCGCTGCGTCGACGAGCGCCACGCGAAGACGACGGCGGTCAACGGCGACGACGATCGAAGTGCACGACGACGAAGATCGGTGACGGCGATGGATCACGGCGACACCCACCAACGACGACGATCGACAGTGAAGATCGACGACGACGGCGACGTCGAGGACGACGTCTCCTCAGTCGCCTCCCTAAACATCGGAGGACGCGCAGAAGCATGCAGAAGCTGCTCAGAACGTCCCGAACCCTCGAGAAACCTGTGTCGCGTGCGTGCGCCGAACATGGGGCGCTCAGAAGACGGATGATGATGATGATGGTGATGATGATGATGGTGATGATGATGATGATGGTGATGATGACGATGATGATGGTGATGATAATGTTTGATGATGATGATGATGAGGATGATGCTGATGATGATGCTGATGTTGATGTTGATGACGATGACGATGACGATGACGACGATGACGATGACGACGATGACGATGACGATGATGATGATGACGATGATGATAATAACGATGATGATGTTGATGATGATGATGATGATGATGATGATGATGATGATGATGATGATGATGATGATGATGATGGGCCGAGGCCTGTGCGCGGACGAGCGAGGGCAACGAAACGTCTTGCTGGCCATCGCTTTGGTTTCGTGCGTGGCTTTTTCTTTTTCGTCAAATGATCAAGGATGCTCCTCGATGGTCCTCGCCGAAGGAAAAATGCACACGTCCGAGCGATGCCAAGCTTAAGGGAGGAGGGGTCCATGTCATCTGGGGGAGACCCTCACGGCCCCGGCCATGGAATCCACACGCCCCCAGTCCTCACGCTATCTCGGACGCCTTCGCCTGCGAAAACGTCGTCGCCTCCGGAACCGCCGAAAACTATCGAACACCGACAGCGACAGCGACGACGACGACGACGACCCTGACGGCGGCGGCGACGGCGACGCTGGCTGCCGCGGAGTCCCAGGCCTCTTCTGGAAGGCGATCCAACAGGCATCTCGGCATGAATCCACCCGTTACAACGAGGGGCCCTCCGAGAAGGGAGAAGAAGGCGAACCACGTCGAAACAGACTCCTCGAGTCCAGACGCCCGACAAAATCTCCCTCGCTGCGTGGCATCCCCAAGGAGGTCTCGAGACCTCCCCTGGGGCAAATTGTTCAACCTGGACTGGAACAAAAATCACACTGCTGGAGATCTGGGAGGAAGGAGTAGAGGACCACACGTGAACCCTACCCCTACCCCCGCGATTTCTGAGGGGAGGACGGGGTTCACTTCGTTCGCGAGCTCCCGAGCGAAGTGAACCCCACCCTCCCCCTCAGAAATCGTGGGGGGTAGGGGTAGGGTTCGCGTGTGGCCCCCTGAGGAGGAGGAAGAGGGGGGGTCGGCCCAGAACAAGAGCGCCCGAGCACCGAAGCAGCTCGGTGATGTATACCACCCCTCCTCGACCCTCGACACTCGCCGGTCCGGAGAGCCAAGACAGAACACATGCCACCCCGTTCGGACGGTCTTATGGTTATGTCGGGCGTGTCCCCCTACAGGGGGATTTTCGACGAAAAACAAAAAATACCCAAAACATAGCCCAAGAAGGACAGAAAATGTTCAAAAATGGTCCCCATACTATTTTTGGATTACGTTTTGACTATTGTTGGTGTATTTTTTATTTTTCGTCGCAAATCGCATTAATCCTATGGGCGTGTGACGTTACCGCTGGGGGGCTACAAGATCTGTCGTACAACAAGCAGCCGCGCAACACGCGCAATATGAGAAACACGACGCGCGTGTCACCGATTCCCCAAACAGCTCGTGTGCAGAAGCCGCAGATCATGCCTCTGGCGCCCTGTTGGGGAGCCTGGGGCCCCCAGAATCGGTGGCCCACCGCGGTCCCCGACCTCGCAGCCTCGCCTCGCGGCCACCCATCGTGAACTGCGCGCACTGCTCAAGCTCGTCTGCTGCAAGGGCGTCGTACAGTGGAGACCAGTCCACCAGAAGCCTTCCACAAGAAACCCGACCCTGAGACTCCAGGACGTTCAGTGGATTCTGGCGCGCGAACAGCACGCTTCCCATCGCAAAAATCATCGACACCAAAGAAACCCAGGGCGCCCTGAAGGCAAGCAGGGCGTTTCTGGGCATGGGTCTCCACTGTACTGTCAAAATTCCTCCTGGGCAGTGGATCCCTCCGCCTCGACCGCCGACCTTCTGCGAGCCTCGGGGGCCCTCACAAACACGGTGCAGTGACAGGGCCGCGCGGTGGCACTGCAGCTAGACCTCGCTGCACGGTCCGTCAAAGCACGGCGACCTGACACTCTGGAGGAGGCCCCTGCCGCCCGAGACGTCCGCTGGAGGGGCAGCAACAGACTGCACAAACGTAGCAACTTGTCCGAGATCCGCGCGAACTTCTTGGATCGGCGCTGGACCCCCCGTCGCCGGCGCGGAGACCGCGCTGAGGCAGGCGCCGGAGGCGCCGCCAGGGGGACCCAAAGCCGATCCAAGAAGCCCGCGCGGTCCTGTACCCGCGGGTTCCTGCCTGGAGTCCAGACCGCGAGGGCGTGGCCACGGATGCGTTCGCCGCTCGTGGCAACGAGCGGGGCCCCGACCCCGTGCGGTCACCCCCAGGGTATGGTTTG
This sequence comes from Prorocentrum cordatum, assembly GCA_963575745.1. Classification (NCBI taxonomy): domain Eukaryota; class Dinophyceae; order Prorocentrales; family Prorocentraceae; genus Prorocentrum; species Prorocentrum cordatum. Next base: position 240,247 of record CAUYUJ010016824.1, on the reverse strand, counting down.
CAGAGGGTGTGCTTTGCAACCGGCACCCAGGGGGGCACCCTCGGGGGCGGGCGAGGACCTCGACATCCCCCAGTAGGAGTAGGAGGAGGAGGAGGAGGAGGTGGAGGAGGAGGAGGAGGAGGAGGAGGAGGAGCGACCCTGACCGTACAGA
>CAUYUJ010016824.1:167596-235096 GCA_963575745.1 Prorocentrum cordatum | reverse complement strand
CACTACGCACTAACTCACTACTCACTACTCACCACTCGCTACTCCCAACTCCGTACCCCCTTCCAACGCCAAGGGGGGGAGGGGGAAGGGGTCCGCCTTCAAGGGAGGGGGGACGGGGGGTTCGGGACCCCTCCCCCTTAAGAGGCGGAGGGGGGGGGGGGTCCCCCCCCCCCCCCTTGCAGGGGGGGGGGGGGGGGGGGTTCTGGACCCCCCATCCTTAAGTGTATTCAGGGAGATCCACTGGCGCACTTTCCTACTTTTGGACTATTTTGGTAGTTTCCTCCTGTAGACGAACAGGCCCGACTCAAAACTACTGAGAGGTCTTCGTCGGGAAGATTGGGGAGAACTCAGTTTCATCGGGGGCGGAGGCTGTAGCGCCGGCTGGGCCGCGGATAAAACGAGATGAAGCGAACTCAGCGGGACTCGGCAGGACCAAATGGGATGAAGCCGGAGGGAGCCGGGCTTCGGACCAGGGCAAAGTTGAAGGGGCCCTGGGCTACGCAAATAAATACACACAAATAACAGGATTCCCCATATTAGTTCCCATATTTCCTGGGTTTTCGTCTTCCCCCCCACTCCCCATATTGTCCCATCTTTCCCCTGGGAATCGACGATGAATTGCGTCTGTGTTTTTCCTCCTCCTGAAAAGTCAGAGTCAGACCTCACAGGAGTTGCCCCCGAAGCCACCGACGCCGCCGAGCGGGGCCCCCGAGGGAAGCGAGCGGCGGAGAGAGCGGAGGACACCGCGCCGGCCCGCGGGCGCAGCGGAGGCAGCGAGTCCGGCGGCAGCCCGGACTGCAGCAAGAGCCGAGCCTGCTCGCAGTTGCCCGCCTGTACCTGCCCAGGACGGGGAGGGCGCCGCCGTCGCCGCCGCCGTCGTCGTCGACGTCGCCGTCGCCGCCGCCGCCGCCGCCGTCTTCGCCGTCGTCGTCGTCGTCGCCGTCGTCGTCGTCGTCGTCGCCGTCGTCGCCGTCGTCGTCGTCGTCGCCGTCGCCGTCGTCGTCGTCGTCGTCGTCGTCGTCGCCGTCGACGTCGTCGTCGTCGCCTTCCTCCCTCCCTCCTTCCCTCCATCCCTTCTCCCAATACCTCGAAATTATCTCGTTCCTCTCGGGCGCTGCAGAATGGGGGGCACAGAATGGGGGGTGAAGCAAGGGGGCCTCAAGGGGCCCCCTGGGTTCGAAGGGTGCACGCTGCCTCGCCCCGCATTGATCGCACCCCCCCAATTACCAACGCCCAGCCCTACTCTGGGGAAACCCAAAAGAATTGAAGGGGCCCTGGGACACGCAAATCAATACACACACACACAAATAACAGGATTCCCCATATTTTCCTATATTTTCAGGTTTTCGTCTTCCCCCCCCACTTCCCATATTTTCTCAGATTCTCTGAGGAATCGACGATTAGTAGTGTGTGGTGTGTGTGTGTGTGTGTGTGTGTGTCTGTGTGTGTGCGTGTGTCTCTGTCTGTGTGTGTGTGTCTGTGTCTGTGTCTGTGTCTGTGTCTGTGTCTGTGTCTGTGTCTGTGTCTGTGTGTGTGTTTTTCCCTCCTGCAGGATACCGCTACTCCACGGACCTCTCCCTGGGCGCATCCTGGCCAGGCTCTCGGGGCGCCTCCAGCGGTGGCGACGAGGGCCTCCCAGCGGAGGCCCTACAGGGCGAGCAACGCGGGAAGGGTGGCGGGCTCTGACTACCTACCATTTGGAGGCCCGAAACGGGTATGGAAAGAATGGGTACATTGCCCAACAGCAAGTGTTGTCCCAAACCAACAGCGGCCGCTGTTGGGCAGGCGGCCTTCTGTCTCGAGTGGACAAAGGCAGCGGTGGCGCGGACAGCGAGTCCTGTTCAAACTGAACAGGAACTGCTGTTGGGCATCGTACCCATTCTTTCCGTGCCCATCCCGTTCGTGCAGATACCAGACCACCCCAGCCCAACCCGAAGACCCCGAATCTGACCCGAATTTCGGGTTGGGGGGGGTACGGGTTCCATGTGTTTTCTCCGTGTTCCCCGACCCCCCCCCCACTCGGTGGCTTGGTAGGTGGCGGACTCGGCACGGCTGGACCCAGGGCAGAAGAAGAACGCCCTTCAAAAACCTGGGACCCTGCGCTGGCCAGACTGCAACGCATTCTCTCTAGGGTGCCCTCCCCCAGGATGCACAAGGACATCCAGCCAATGCGAAGAGCATCAAGGCACCCTCCCGGGACCGACATCGGTCTCGTGCCTCGGCCCGGCCGTGCCCGTTCCTCCCCCGACCAACTACCCCTCCTCGCTCCCGCGACCCCAGCGCCCGTCCAGCCTCAGGACCTGGGCGGCCACCAGGGCCATGGGTAGAGGGAAAAGAACTATGCACATGCACCGATTCTGGCCAGGCCCATCCTGAGCCCAGGATCGGTGCATACGCCCTCCTACCTTGGCCAGGAAGGCATATGCACCGATCCTGGGTCAAAAATGGGCCTTGCCAGGATCGGTGCATGTGCATAGTTCTCTTCGCCCGAATGGGGAGCAGGGAGGTCGGCTCGGGCGCTGCCAGAGCTGGGTTTAGTAGGACGTGGTTTCGTGATGTGTGCTGGGGGACGCCCCCCCCGCCGATTTCACTAACCGGACCTGCCGTCACCCGAAAAAACACCAGCTGCGGCAGACCTGGTTTGGTGATTCTAACAAATTTAGGGGCTCCAGGGCCCTCCTACTCACCGGGTCATGGCCTCAGTGGGCGCCAGAAACGGCAGGGCCGTTTTTTTTCACTGCTTCCGAAAAAAAGTCCCTTGAAAATGGAAACGGCAACAAAAACTGCGACCGGAAACGGCAACAAAAACGGCTCCAGGATTGGAACCAGAGCCAGAATCGGTCAAACAACAGCGAAACGGAACCGGCAACAAAAACGGCGTCGGAACCGGCAACAAAAACGGCAAAACGGAACCGGTAACAAAACTGCCCTGTCGTTTCCAGGGCCCGCTAAGGTACGCGCGCGCGTCTGCATGGGTCGAGGGGAATGGGGGGGGCGCGTGCTTCCACTGGTGGGCCTGTTTTCCAGCACCACCATAAGTTGGATGGAGGAATGAGGAGGACGACGAGGAGGAGGAGGAGGAGGAGGAGGAGGAGGGGGAGGAGGAGGAGGGGGAGGAGGAAGAGGAGGAGGAGGAGGAGGACCTCCTCCACAGGGCCCTACTACTAACCGGGTCCTGGCTATACCCGATCGGCATCCTCCCGGGGCCAAGAAGGAAGCTGCTCGCTGGCTCCAGAAGGAGCGCGGATCAAGGGGCCACCCGCTCGGCGCCCCCCTCCTGCAGGCAGGCGAGTCAAGGGGCCCAGGGACATACACAAATAAATACACACAAATAGCGAGATTACCATTTTTTCCCCATATTTTCTGGGTTTTCGTTTTCCCCCCCACTTCCCATATTTTCCCAGATGCTCCTGGGAATCGACGATTAATTGCGTCTGTGTGTTTTTTCCCCTCCTGAACGAAACCAGGACGATGACACAGAGGCCAGTCCACAAGAGACCTTCCACAAGAAACCAAGCCCTGAGACCCCAGCACACCCATCGATTGTTGGTGTGGGAACGTCACGCTGTCCATGGCAGAACCATCGAAACCCACGAAACCCAGGGCACCCTGGAGGCGAGCAGGTTGTTTCTTGGCGTTGGCCTCCACTGAAACATCGGGTGAAGATAAATCGAACATCTCTGAGACCCCGCGCCTCTGGAAGATAAATCGGGCGCCGCGGCCTTCTCCGAACGTATCGGGAAGCTTTGATGGCCTTCCGGAACGCTCTGAAACGGATTTATCCTCGCACGGAATTATCCTCTTGAGCAGGGACCCACCGTCCCGGCATTTCTATAGTCCCACCACGAACTTTTCTTAGAACCCCAAACTGTTCTAAGAACAAAAACCATGTTCTTAGAACGTAAGCCCGATGTGATAAAACAAGACAGTCCCGGCCAGAAATGGTTTGAGAACATTTCGTGGGAGCCACAAAGGGTGTTTGGTAGGGCTATAGGCGAGCCAGGACGCTTCGCCACTGCTTGATCCTCGTCCTTGCCCCGCCCGACCCCCCTCTTCGAGCCCCTCGTCCTCACGACTCGCTCTTCCTCGTCGCGCCACGGGGCGCCGATCGAGGGGGGGAAGCGAGAAGGAGCAGGCCTTCTCCAAGGCAGCGGGACTGCTCAGAAGCCCTCCGGCCATCCGACAGGTTGTCTGCTGTCTTGCTTTGGAGTCCCGAAACGGTGCGGTGACAGACCGTGCGGTGACCTCGAAATCCCCCAAGAGCCCCTCATGCCGCACGGTCCGTCCCCGCACGGTCTTGGGGCCTCGGATGCCCCGAAGGCCCTGAGACGTCCTCGGAGAGGGACCCGAGCCCCAAGACCGTGCGGTGACCCCGAATCCCCACCGACTCAGCGCACGGTGTGGTCACCACCCCGCCCGTGTGGCCAACACCCCCGCAAGTCCCGACCCTTTCCCCGGGAACGGTGCCTCATCCTGCACCGTTGCTTGACGCTCCTGGGGCCCGGCGAGGGCCCCCGGGGGCTGATGACTAGCGACAAACCGCGCCCGTCTTAATTTTTGTGTTCGACGCGACCCTGGCCGTCGCTCGGACGTCCATTCCCTGTGCTTTTTCGGTTTCGTGTGTGGTTTTTTCGCCAAATGCTCAAGGATGCTCCTCGATGGTCCTCGCCGAAGGACAAATGCACACGTCCGAGCGATGCCAAGGACCACGTCTGGGTGCCTCCTCCGCGGCGTGCGCCCTCCGCAGAGATGCCTACTGTCCGATGCCGCCGCGGCCCGGGGCTCCGCTCGGGTCGGGGCCCGGCCGCGCGCGGGCGGGGCAGCACCGCGAGCGTCCGCCTCCGTCGCTTGGGCGGCGCGCGCGCGCGTGCGGTGCTCCAAGCGGCACGTCCAGCTGGCCATCGCTCGGACGTCCATTCCATGTGTTTTTTTCGGTTTTGTGCGTGGTTTTTTCGCCAAATGATCAAGGATGCTCCTCGATGGTCCTCGCCGAAGGAAAAATGCACACGTCCGAGCGATGCCAAGCCAGGAGGCGCTTACGATCAGGTCGGGCGTGTCCTCCTACAGGCGGATCTTGGACGAAAAGTTCAACCACAATAAACAAGTAACCAGAGCTGCTCAGAAAAATTTAACAAATATTCCCCAGCCTATCTTCTTGACTATTTTGGAGTACTCCTCCTGTAGAGGGACACGCCCGACTTGAGCCTACGAGCGAGCGCGCAGTCGGCCCTGGGCCAGAATGGGGGGCGCGCAAATAACGTGGACGAGCGATGCGGGGATCTGGCGCGCGGTCGCCACCTCCGTGGATCGGGGGAGGTGCCGTCCCCCAAAAATGCGGTCAGTGCCGCCTCGTTCGGCGGCAAACATGAGCGATTCCCCGTGGGAGCGGGACAACGTCGACGTCGCTAATCCACGCCCCCTTGATCTGTGTTTGCGATCGCCTGGCAAGAGAACAGCCCTCAAAAGCACGAGACCCCCCGCCGGCCAAAGCAAACAGCACATCCGAGGGTACCCTCCCCGAGGATGCGCAAGCGCGCCCCGCAAACACGGAGAAAAACACTGAGAACATCAGGGCACTCTTTCCCAAAGCGACCTCGATCTTACACCTCGGTCCGAATGTGTACGAAGGGGCCCTGGGACGCACAGATCAATGCACACGCAAATGACAGGATTCCCCTCATCTTCCCATACCTTCTGGGTGTCTGTCTCCCCCCCACTGCCCATATTTTCTAATATTTTCCCGGGAATCGACGATGACTTTCGGGTCGGGCGAAAGGGGGGGATAGCAAAGGGGGGGGGTGAGAATCAGCTCACGTAGCTGACTTTCCCGGCGCCTCCCGGCGCCGGAGGCGGCTATGTATCAAGGAATGGGCCCCTCGGTGAGGCCGAAACCAGCTGCATGCAGCAAATTTCGTACCCCCCCTTTCCCAATCCCCCCCTTTCGCCCGGCCCGATAATACCTGTGTCTGTCTGTGTGTTTTGGCCCTCCTGAGTATACCCTGGGGCCTCTCGGCGCGCGCGTCGGCCGGCGCGCGCAGGGCATGCGCCCGGCTCTGCCGCCGAGAGAGAGACGACGGCGGGGCCCCGGCGGCAGGGCGCCGCCACGCGGAAGTGCCTCTTGACGGCGGCGCTGTCCTCGGGGGGCTCGGGCGGCGGGGGCGGGAACTTGCCGTCGCTCGGACGTCCATGTCCTGTGCATTTACTTGTTTCGTGCGTGCTTTTTGTTGCTCGATGGTCGAGGATGGTCCTCGATGGTTCTCGCCGAGGAACAAATTCACACGTCCGAGCGAGTCCAGGGGAAGGGGGGGGATCCGGTGAGGGGAGATGGGGCGGGAGAGAAAGGCGAGGAAGGCGGGGCGTGGGGGGGGGGGAGGGGAGGGGGTGGGGGCGAAGGTGGGGAGCGGGCCATCGATGCCCAAAAGCTTGCCGAAGAAGTGGAAAGGAAGGGGGGGAGGCCCTGGGGATGGACGAGGGAAGGTGAGGGAGGGGAGTGCTGAGGGGAGGGATCTGCATTATTTCTATCGGTTCACTTCCAGAAAAAAAAAAAGATCTGAAGAAGAACATCTGCTTTAAGAAAGTCTAGCTCGTCTGGGAATTGTGAGAGACGTTACCATTCGTTTTCAGACAGAAGATCCTTCGCACCTAACGTAGGGTATTTCGAGCTCGCTCGTCAAATTTGAGGAAGGCGGGGTGTGGAGGGGGGAGAGGGGGGAGGGGGGGGGGGGGAAAGGTGGGGACCGAAAACTGGAGGCCCAAAAGCTTGCCGAAGAGATGAGAAGGAAGGTTTTGTTTTACCCCTCGCAGGCACTCGACAGCATACCCCTGGAGCCCGAGGGAGAGAAAGGGGAGGTATCTGCATTATGTCTATCGGTTCACAGGAATAACATAGCTTTAAAGAATTTCTAGATATTCTTGGAATGATGAGAGACGTTACCATTCGTTTTCAGAAAGAGGATCCTTTGCACCTAACCTAGGGTATTTCGAGTTCGTTTGTGAAATTTTGAGGGAGAGTGGGGCGTGGAGGGGGTGGGGGACAGGGGGTGGAGGGGGGGAGGCGGGGAGCGGGTCCTGTAGGCCCAAAAACTTGACGAAGAAACGAGGAGGAAAGTGGGGAGGCACTGGGGATGGACGAAGGAAGGTTTGCGTCGGGCAGTCGGGCCTGTCCCCCTACAGGGGATCCTGGACGAGAAATTAAACATAGTCAAGCAATACCCAACACTATTCAAAAATGGTGGTCAAACAAATGGTCCCCAGACTATGTTTTAAAGCTATTTTGAATATCCCTCCTGTAGAGGTGTAGAGGGACAGGCCCGACTTCAAAGAAGGTGAGGGAGGGGGGGGGGGGCTGAGGGGGGTATCTCAATGGGGGGAGGGGATCGGTTCAGTCCATTCCTCGGCGAAGGAGAGCGCGGTAATACTCCTGCTTGCTTCGCTGGGCGGCATGCCAGCGTCAGGCTGCAAAGAGCTTGCTGGCTGGCACTGGCTGAAACTCCACACACACACAGTCACACACACACACACACACACACCTGCAACCCACACGGGGGGGGGGGAAACCCAACACGCTGGGGTGGCGGCCCGCAGCTAAAACCTAAACTCCGCCTTGGGAACACTAGTTGCCAGTTTACTCTGAGCTAGTTTAGAGTCAAGCGTGAGAAAAAATGGGGTCGCTGAGGGCCAACTGATGGCCAACTTTTTCCGGCCGTAAGGCAACGCATGGACGGACACATAACATAGGCTGTAAGAGATGAGCACCGACATGCTGCAAGCGAAAAACCGAACTCCCAAAAGGCACACGGAGAAGTGGGAGGGGACAGCCCCGGACGGCGGGAACGCAGAGGCCCATCCCACCGCCCAGAGGGGCGCCACGTCCATCACCCTTTCCCATGGTCCGCCCTTTTCCTTGCCTTTCCTACCATTTTCTGTTTGGAAAGTGGCCATGGTTTAGCTGTTGAAGCGATCCGACCTTGTCTATCAATGCTGGAGCCCTGCGCGAGGCTGGGGGGTCGCTTCTCTCGACGCCACTCCTGACTGCACCCGGGTTCTCAGGCGGCTTGCATGCGCCGTTTCCCCTCTGCGCTGAGCCGCCCTCGAGCTTGTCCGAGAGCGCCCTCGCGCCCCTCTCCAAGACCCCCCCCATCGGCACCGCCCCCCCTGCGATCTCCGCGACGCGCCGCGCGAGCTCGCGGCGCAGGACTCGCTCCAGGCCTGCCCCCGTCTGCGCAGAAGCGGCGATTGCCCACAGCAGCCTCCCGTGGCCCTCCGCGCGCTTGGATTTTTTTTTCTTCTTCTTCTTCTTCTTCTTCTTATGCTCCTTGCCCTGGGGGCACTTGCCCTGAAGTTGTTTACCTCATCCGCCATGACGCCCATGACGCGGTCCGCCCGGTGAAACTCTGCCTTCGCGCGGAACGCCCCTTTGAAATCGCCCCGCGCGCGCGCTGGGCGAGGACTGCCGAGCTGCGCCGCGCCCGCGGAATATTTTGACGAATTTTGAATATTGAACAGGGACCGACCGTCCCGGCATTCCTATAGTCATACCCCGAAATGTTCTTAGGACCAACAAATATTCTAAAAACAAAAACAATGTTCTTAGAACATAAGCCCGATGGGTTAAAACAAGACAGTCCCAGCCGGACATGGTCTGAGAACATTTCGTGGAGACCACAAAAGGTTCTTAGAACATGGCTTGGTAGGGCTATTAGGCGAGCCAGAACGCTTCGTCACTGCTTGAAAATGCCCGATTGAATCCTAGTCTCGTCCGGCCATGGACACCCTGGGCAACACTCCGCCCCCTTCGGGCCGCTGCCCCGCCGCCGCCCAAGCCGTGCCCCCGCCCCCGCCCAAACACGCCACCCCCCCGCTGTCGCCCGCCCGAACACGCCTTGCCCGACCCCCGCCCAAGCCTCCCACTCGTCGCACGCCCGAGCTCCGGGCACGGCCAAGCTGGGCACGAGATGCTCAGCAGCAGATGCTGTCCCCACCAGCAGCGGCCGCCACTGAGCAGACCACAATCTGTCTCGAGCGGAAACCGCCCACGGCGGCGCCGACGGCAGGCCCAATGGAAAATGAACAGGAGGTGCTGTCGGTCTTCGTCCCCTCGTGCGACTTCCGTGCGACTTTCGTCCTGGTGTGCGCGCTCCTTTCCTCCTCCTGCTCCTCCTCCTCCTCCGTCCTCCTCCTACTCCTCCTCCTCCTCTTCCTCCTCCTCCTCCTCCTCCTCCTCCTCCTCCTTTCTTCCTCCTCCTCCTCCGTGCGGCCTGTCCTCTTCCGCACGAATGGTTCGGTCGTGCCCATCCGTGTCCGGGCGGGCGGCGGAGGGGGGGGGGCCAAGGTCCGCTCCGCCGATCAGCGTGGGCAGGAAACGGCTCTTGTCCCGCCACTCGCCTGCGGACATCTTGGGGAACAGGGAACTGATGGGCCTGTTTCCCACCACCACCGCCACCATAAGTTGGAGGGGGAGGGGGTCCTTCTCCTCCTCCTCCTCCTCCTCCTCCTCCTCCTCCTCCTCCTCCTCCTCCTCCTCCTCCTCCTCCTCCTCCTCCTCTTCGTCCTCCTCGTTGTCCTCCTCCTCCTCGTCCTCCACCTCCTTCCCCCTCCAACCTATTGTGGTGGTGGAAAACAGTCCCATCAGAAAAGAGGGATGAAGGGATATGCAGACAGAGGGCGGGGGAGAAGAAGAAAAAGAGAGAGGGATAGAGAGAGAGAGGGCGAGAGAGAGAGAGGCAAAGGGCGAAAGACGGGAGCGTACACATAAGGTGGTATGTGTGCAGACAGACAGACAGGCAGACAGGCAGGCAGACAGACGGACGGACGGACGGACGGACGGACGGATAGACGGACTGACAGACAGACAGACGGACAGACAGACGGACAGGCAGACAGATAGACAGAAACGAAGGAAGAGAGAGAGAGATAGAGAGAGAGAGAGAGAGAAAAAAAAAAAACAAAGAGACCGATGCGGCTCCACCGCACCCCGCCCGGGCCCTGGCCTGGGCCCGCGCCCGGGTGCAAACGCCCCCCACGGCCTGGCCAGGGAGGCACGGGCAGCGACCCCGGGCCCGGCCTGGGGGCCGAGGACGGAGGAGCACGACGCAGACGACCCCGTGGCCCGACACCCTCCGAGGCCCGCGGCGAGGGCGCACGCCCGCGCGCGCTCGGCAGGCGGCGGGCAGACGCGCAGCTTGGGCGCGGGGGGGCCGAGGCCTCGGGCGGCCGCGGGCTCGGGGGCAGGCCTGCAGGCGCAGAGAGAGAGCAGTCTGCGCCAGCAGCGCAGGGCGGCCGCACCTCGTCGCCCCAGGCGCTCTGCCGCTCCGTGGGCACGCAGCACGCGCCTCCAGAGGCATCGGTAGGGGGCCACATGCGAACCCTACCCCTACCCCCTACGATTTCTGAGGGGGAGGGTGGGGTTCCCTTCGCTCGGGAGCTCCCGAACGAGGTGAACCCCACCCTCCCCCTCAGAAATATCGTGGGGGGTAGGGGTAGGGCTCGCATGTGGCCCCCTAATCGGGCGCACCGTTGCGAGGTGCGCCATGCCCGGGGCGCCAGCGGCAGGGCGGGCGGGCGCCGCGAGGCGGGCGGGGAGGCCCTGGGGCTCGACGCCGGCCCCTGCCGCGGCGCCGGAGGTCTGCGGAAGCAGCGCGCGGCGCCTCGCAGGCAGCCCCCGGGCCCTCCGCTGTTCTTGGGCGAGCCGTCGGGCGCGCGCGCCCGCGTGGGCGACGGCCGAGGACGGGTCCCGCGCGAGGTGCCGCGGCGACCTCGCGCGGCGACCCGCGCGGGCCGCTAGCGCCGCACGCCGCAGTGGAGACGACGGCGCCTGCGCGCGATCTTTTACGCGCTGGCAGCCTGCGCGCCCAAGTCGGCGCAGACGACTCCGCTTGCTCGCGTCGCCCGCGCGGTGCCCGTGGTCGCCTGCACGTGGCTTGGGCAGGGGAGCCTCGAGCACGCCGGCCGGAGCCAGAGGGCAGCGTGCGCGCTCCCGCTGGAAGCGACGGGGCGGTGGATGGGCCCCAGCAGCAGGAAGTCCTCCAGCATGCTGCCAGCACGTGCCCCCCAAGCCCGACGGCAGCCGTCGAGGCATGGACCAGCGACGCGCTGATTGGCCCTGGGCCCCCCCGTGCTGTGCAGACTCGGCGCGCCCCGCCGCCACATCGGGCGGTGCTGGCCTCAGGTATTTCGGGGGATGCCTTCCCGATCCGCGGGTCTGGCGCCCACGTGCCAATGCGAACCCTGCCCCTACCCCCTACGATTTCTGAGGGGGAGGGTGGGGTTCACTGCACTCGTGAGCTCGCGAACGAAGTGAACCCCACCCTCCCCCTCAGAAATCGAGGGGGGGTACCAGGGTAGGGGTAGTGTTCGCACGTGGCCCCCGAACGAATCCATGATCCATGTGATCGCATGTGCCCAAATCTGGAAGGACGCCCATCCCGGAGCCCTCCTCCTGCCTTCGGGCGGGTGGCCATGAGGGGTGACCTATATGGGGGGGTGAAGCGAAGGGCCCCTTTAGGGCCCTTCTGCTCACTAGGTCGCCCCCCCTTCCCATTCAGACGGGCCTGTCCCCTACAGGCCGATTTTAGACGAAAAATTAAACATAGTCAAAAGATACCCAACAATATTCAAACATGGTCAAAAAATCGCCCCCACATCATGTTTTGACTATTCTTGCATATTCCTCCTGTAGAGGGACAAGCCCGACTTAACTTTACCACCCGCCCGACCCTCTTCCCGCTCCCACCCCAGGATCGGGCGTTGGCAGAACTGGGTTTAGTGGAACCTGGTTTAGTGATCTGTACCGGGGGCGCCCCCCCCGTCCCATTTCCACTCACAGGAACTGCCGTCACCCGAAAAAAACACCAGCTATGGCAAACCTGGTTTAGGGATTCTGGCCAATCCGAAGGCTCCGGGGCCCTACCACTGACCGGGCCCCCTTACCCGGGGTCCTGGCCATACCCAACAGGAGTCGGGATAGAAGTCGCACCGACCGACACCGGCAGGCCCGCAGGCCTCCACGGAGACCCTGGAAGCCCGGCGCCGAGGCAGAACCCGCCGCCGCCGAAATCGAATCGGACTCGGAGGCATCGAGATGAGCCCTGCCTTAGGAGGCAACTGCTGGGAGGTGTTCGCCGGAAGGAGTAAGGAGGATGAAGTCCCGTTTGGGAGCTGCTACGCCGGAATGGGCCTCGGACGAAGCAGGATGAAGCCGGATTAAGCGGGATTGCGCGGAATTAAGCCGGGTTAAGCGGGATCAGGCCGGATTACGCCAGACTTCGGACAAGGGCAAAACCAGAATCTGACCTCCCAAGAGTTGCCTTCGAGGAGCCCTGTCCTGCTCCCACCCCGGCCCACCCCGCACGACGAAGCCAGGACGAGGCTCCATTCGGGTGGGGGCACATCGGGAACCTCTGAGCTCCGGCGCCTCTGGAGCGCCGCGGCCCTCTCGGCGCATTCCGGAACGCTCTGAGAGTGTTCCGGGACGCGCTGGAACGAATGCCTCCTCGTCCGAAACCCGTCCTGGAGAAGCAATTGGAGCGGCAACCCTCGGCCGGAATCCGCCACGCCTCTGCACCTCTGCCGGCCCCGCGGCCCGGCTCGAAACCTATAGGAAGGACCCGGAGAGGAAGCTGCAGGTGCAGCCCTCCCGTGCCGCATGGCCCCGCGGAGCACCAGCTCCAAGCCGTGCTGTCGCACAGTGGGCCTGGAGAGGAAGCTGCAGGCGCAGCCCTCCCCGTGCCGCATGGCCCCGCGGAGCATCAGATCCAAGCCGTGCTGTCGCACAGTGGGCAAGACCTCTTCAGCGAACCCGGCGGCATCGCTGAGAAGCCCAGCAGACGCTCGCGCCCACCGTGCTCTCAAGGGCTGTTGCGCCAGGAAGCCGGGCCCGCTCCCGGGGCTGAGGCGCCCCAGGAGTAGCATAAACTACTTCAAGCCTTCCTCGTCCCTCCCTCCTCCGTCCTCCTTCCCCTCCTCCTCCTCCTCCTCCTCCTCCTCCTCCTCGCCCTCCTCGCCCTTCTCCCCTTTTGCTGCACTGGGCACAGCCATTCTGGGAGCGACGGAATGGCGAGGCCCCCCGGGCCAAGACCGTGGCGACGAGGACCACGGATGCTCAAGTCGCTGGGCGGCGCCGAACCAGGAACCAGGAACGAAAGCCGAGTCCATCAATTCTGTGAAGGCGACCTACTCCTCCGCCTCCTCCTCCTCCTCTTCAATCCTGACTACTTATCCTCCTCCTCCTCCTCCGCCTCCTCCTCCTCCTCCTCCTCCTCCTCCTCCTCTTCCTCCTCCCCCAACCTCCTCCTCCTCTTCCTCCTCATCCTCCTCTTTCTCCTCCTCCTCCTCTTCCTCACTCCTGACTACTTTTCCTCCGCATCGACTGATTTTCCTTAAGATGGCTCCTCCCTGCCACACCCCGAGGCCAACCTGAAGGGCGGACCGTGCGTTTCGCCTGCGACTTCCTTACTAGTTATAACCCAGAAACTCAAAAGTGGGCAACAATTTCACGTAATGAGGGCGGGCCGCTTCCCACGTGTGGTTATCGCCTACGCGCCGCGTGCAATCGTCTTCAACATTTTGAAAAGTTACACGGACTGAGGGCGAACGGTTTTCAAATGTGGTTCTCGCCTTAGCGCCTCGCACATCCGCCTTAAACAAGTTTAACGATTAAGCTAATCGAGGGCGGTTCCTTTTCAACATGCTGTGGCTTTCGTCTGAGCGCCGCGCACATTCGCCTGAAACAGTTGCAAGCGTGTCGCAGATGTAGGGCGGTTCCTTTTCAACATGTGGCTCTTGCTCTAGCGCCGCGCACACTCGTCTTCAACATTTGCAAGGGTTTCACAGGTTCCCATGGCCAACATATCAGAGATTGTGTTTTGCAGCGGTTCTGGATTGTCATGGCGCAACAGTGTAAATAATTCGCGTAGCTGAAGTTCCAGGAATGGTGTCCTGGCACGGTTCAGGATCGTCAAGGCGCAACAATCAAGTTGGTGCGTGGCGCTGGTGTCCCGAGAATGGAGACTCGCTGATGAGTTTTAGGTTTGCACTGGTCTCCTCCCTCCTCCTCCTCCTCCTCCTCCTCCTCCTCCTCGTCCTCCACCTCCTCCTCTGCCTCTGGGAGCACTGCGAGACCGCACACGACGCACCAAAACTCACCAAATCTCGACAGAGCCGTGGTGTCCTCACCGCCCCCCCTTCCTGCTCCCTTTCTTCTTGCTCCACCGCCACCTCTGATGGGCCTGTTTTCCAGCACCACCACCATAAGTTGGAAGGTGGAAGGAGGTGGAGGATGAGGAGGAGGAAGAAGAAGAGGGGGAGGACCCCCTCCGCCCTCCAACTTGTGGTGGTGGTGGTGGAAAACAAGCCCATCAACCTCCTCCTCCTCCTCCGCCAATGTGCGCAGCTGCGCCCTTCCGATCATGCAAAACACGATGGGGCTTGTTTGGGGGAGTTCCAGGGTCGGCTATGGCACGCGTCCGCGGATGAGGAAAGATCGGCGCAATGGAGGGGACGGGTGGGAGGGGTAGCAAATCATGGGAGTCTTGCCCACCCTCGCGAGGAATCGATGTGGGGATTCCTGGGGATTCCTGGGAAGTCCTGAGGAGTCCGAAGGGTTCCTGGGGATTCCGAGGGGTTCCGAGGGCCAGGGTGACTTTAGGACCGCCCCCATTCCTGAGGGTTCCGGGAATCCTGAGATTCCGATGATTCCTCAGCTGACTAGTGAGCGCACCCTCATGGGATCGACGTCTTTAGCGTTCACTAGCGTCGATTAGCGTCTGGGAATCGATGAGGTAACAACGGTTTGGCGTCGAGTCGCGCCGGTTAGCGCCAACCCGTAAGAGCCAACAAGATGGTACGGGAGGCTCCCATGAGTTGCCGCAGACTCAGGTGGCCGCGCGCACCAAGGGGGTATGGGGGAGGGGGGAAGGCTGATTGGAATGAGACTGCTTCTCACGAGGCGACGGCCTTACAGCTACAGTTCAGGCCCGCGCTTTCCCCCTACAGTAGTAGCTCGACCACAAGAAGCCTTCCACAAGAAACCCAACCCTGGAACCCCAGGACTCCCATCGATTATGGGTGTGAGAACGTCACATTCTCCATGGCAAAACCGTCGAAACCCAAGACGCCCAGGACACCCTGGAGGCAAGCGGGGTGCTTCTTGGCATGGGCTTCCACTGTAGCCTTAGGTCGGGCGCGTCCCCCATACAGGCGGATTGTGGACGAAAAATGAGAGAGACCTCCAAAGTGCCCCCAAAATGTTCAAAAACTATCGGAAAATCAGCCCCAGACTATTTTTTGACTATCTTTGAATATCCCTCCTGTAGATGGACGGGCCCGACTTCACTGCAGCCCCCTTCTGCGCGTGGCTGACCCCCCCCCTCGCCCTGCCCCCCTTTGTCGGCGGTGGACACACCTCCCTCCAGTAGAATTCCCCTTGGCGAAAACGGCCTGGGACCCAAACCGACGGACCTGGACCCGCAAAAATGACGGCCCGACGCCCTCTCGCGAACCGAAAACGGCCAATTCCTTAATTTGGCGGCGCGCACAAGGGGGTGGAGGGAGGGGGGAGGGCTTCTTAGAGGGAGGCCGCTTCTTAGAAGGCGCCGGCCTTGCATCTGCAGATCAGGCCCGCGCCTTCTAAGAAGCAGGGGTGCTTCTAAGAGCCCTCCCCCCTCCCCCCACACCCCTCTGCGCGTGGCTGATTAATCGACGTGTCAGGACAGGAAGCCCGTCCACCCCCGACGTTGGCCCGAACCGCGCCGCCCTCGACACCATCGCCCCCGGCGCCCGCGCGCGCGGAGCGGCGCCGCGCCGGCCTGGGACGTACCGCTGGCCCGTCTCCTGCCCCAATGCGGCACCCTCCCACCGCCCACCCTCTCCGACCAGCCACAGCTGGGGAAGCTGTGGTCCTTGCCTCCCTGGGGGATCCCATGGAATCGACGACCTCTCGAGAGGGGTGTAGAAATCGATGGGTCCCCCAGGGGGGTAAAGACCACAGCTCCCCCCGCTGTGGCTGGCCACCCTCTTCGGCTACACGTAAGATCGGGCCGGGCGAAAGGGGGGGATGGCCAAGGGGGGGCTTGAGAATCAGCTCACGCAGCTGATTGTCCCGGCGCCTCCCGGCGCCGGGAGGCGCCCATGTATCGAGGAATGGGCCCGGCGGCGGGGCCCAAACCAGCTGCATGCAACAGATTTCGTAACCCCATTCTATTATTATGCTGTTCCCATCCGACTTAAGGACCACATCCCAGAAACAAGTTCGAGCACCAGGAGAAGTGTCCAAAGAGTGTCGAAAGAGTGTCGAATCAGTGTCGGGCGAGTGTCTCCCAGGGCCCGACACGTGAAAACCCTTGAGTTTCGGTGCTTTTTTGGGGCGCTCGAAATGCTTCCTGGTGGTCAAGGCTAATGTAGGCTGGAGCCTCATGACCCTACTCGGCTACTCCAGATTTCGTAATAAAAAGGAGGAGGTCTCAACCCTCCCAGACCACAAGTTTTAGACCCCCCCAGACCATCCATGAAAGGGCGGCCCTTTACCCAGACCCCCCCGAACCCTCCAAGACAGCTCAAATCAGACCCCCCCGCCAAATGTGACCCCCCCACTTTATTATGGAATCCGGAATACACGTAAGATCGATCCTGGGCAAGAGTAGCCTCTGCTGCGCGACTTCACCAGGGGACGCGGGAGCACCACGCACCAGCGCGCGAGACGCCACCGCCGCACCGCGTTCGGCGATCGAGGGACCCAAGTGGGCCAGCACCAGAGGTCGCTCCGGCGAGGGGTCACTCTTGCGTGTACTCCAGATTCCGTAATAAAAGGGAGGGGGTCTGGACCCTCCAAGACAAGCCATTTCAGACCTCCCCAGTGGGAGAACCCTCCAAAACATCGTCCCCAGAACCCCAGGCCCTCCAAGATAGCCTGGAAGAGACCCCCGCCCGAAATGAGACGCCCCTTCCTTTATTACGAAATCTGGAGTAGCCGACCTGCACCCTGCACCGACCTCCCCGCCCAAACCTGCGGTGCCTCTGCGACCTGGAAGGCAAACCGCCCAGGGCACTTCTCGGGGAGCGCACGGCATCCGTGGGCTTGGGCTGGGGCCGGGCCCGGGAAGCCTCCGACTCCATCCGATCGGACCCCATCCAGGAGTCCTGGATTCTCACGATGCTTAAGTCGGGCGTGTCCCTCTACAGAGAGAATACTCGAAAACTGTCAAAAATAATGTGGCGACGACTGTCTTAGTATTTTTGAGCATTTGGGGGGGTATCTTTTGAGTATTTTTCCCTACCTAGGCTCTGCCTAGAAGGGTTCTTCCTCTCAAAGGGGCCGGGCAGTGCTACACACGCCCCGGGCGGTCCCCCGGTCCCCTGGGAGCGGTTCCCCCCAGTCCCCTGGGAGCTTTAGCTTTAGCTTAGCTTTAGCTTAGATTTAGCTTAGCTTTAGCTTAGCTGTAGCTTAGCTTTAGCTTAGCGTTTCGCTTAGCTTTTCGCTTAGCGTTAGCTTAGCTTTAGCTTAGCTTGAGCTTATCTTCAGCTTAGCTTGAGCTTAGCTGTAGATTAGCTTTAGCTTAGCTTGAGCTTAGCTTTAGCTTAGCTTTAGCTTAGCTTTAGCTTAGCTTTAGCTTAGCTGTTGCTCAGCTTCAGCTTAGCGTTAGCTTAGATTTAGCTTAGCTTTAGCTTAGCTTTAGCTTAGCGTTAGCTTAGCTGTGGCTTGGCTTTAGCTTAGCGTTAGCTGAGCTTTAGCTTAGCGTTACTGTTACTACTAATGCTGCTTTCCTAGGGGTTCCAACTCCTAGGTAGGGTCGCACTGGGATAATTTATTTTTCGTCCAAAATCCCCCCTGTAGGGGGACACGCCCGATTCAACACGATGCTGCCTTTCTCGCGGCGTCGGCTCCCAGGGCCCGCGCACGGGGCTCGCGGCGCGCTGCATGCGGTCGCCTCCGCGCCCACGCCCCGGAGGGAGGGCGTGCTCTGCAAGCCCCCGGGGTGCGCCCCGCGCAGCCGTCTCTTCGCGCCCCCGCGGACGACCTCGTGCAGTCAAGACGCTGTCACAGGGAACCCTGAGTAAATATGGAGCGAGGCCCCTTTTTTCCCACAAGTTAAACTTCCATTCCCCATAGAGAGAGCCCCAGAAAAGCGTACGAACAAACCTGAGACGATCAAGGAACACTGAGCCCCTGACCAAAGAGAAGGGTTCCTTCTTCGGCGGCCCGACTGTGGCCGCCCAGGGCTCGGTGTCGGCGGCCAGTCAGCGCCGGCAGACGCTCGGCGCGGCATCGGCGCGCGAGTGGAGCGAGTGGCTCTGGGAAGGTCCCCAGGACTTGAAGGTCGCTGGGGGGGCAGCGTTGCTTCCAGGGCCAGATCCCCGCACGCTCGGCGGGCGCGCTTGATCGGTCAACAGCATCCCTGCAGCCGCCCTTCGCGAGAAGCTCTGACTTCAGGCTTGCTCTCGCCGACGATTGGACTGCCCATGCTTGCTCTTGCCCTACAAAAGCATTGCCCTCTCCCCCGTCGCCCCAGAAACACAGATCGCGTTCGCTGCCCCTCAGCGAGCTTCAACCCAGGACAGCCACCTGGGGTGGAGGCGGCAGGCCAGCGGGCCGTCTCCTCGGAAGGCTTCTGCTAGGGGCTTCTCGGGGGCCCTCGCGCCTTCTGACTACCTACCAGACCACCCCAACCCAACCCGAAGACCTGGATTTCGGGTTGGGGGGGAAGGGTTCCACATGTGTTTTTCGATGTTTCCCGACCACCCCCCCTCTGGAAATCGAGGGTAAATCTGAGCCTTCGGGTTGGGTTGGGGTGGTTTGGTGGGTGGTGACCTTCTGAGAAGTGTGCTGTGTATTCGGAGCGGGCCCAAGGAACTTCTCGGAAGGCCAGGTCGGGGAGACGTAGGACTCGGGGACGGGGGACTCGGGTTGGCCTGACGGGGCCATCATGAAAGTGACGAGGCCAAATCTGAAATCTGACGCGATCTCCCGCTGCAGACATCCCACGAAAACTGGAGCGTCACAATCCAGGACGCGCTCGTCAAAAAAGTCGGCAAATCCGAGTTCTGGCTTTCTCGAGTCTTACATTTCCCCGACTGGGGATTTCCGAGCCTTCTGAGAAGGCCTACCCCTTCTCGCTTCCACTTCGGGCTCGCCGCCGTGAAGGGCTTAATGGATTCTGGTGTCCGTCAGGTCGCGCTAGCGCTTCCACGATTTGTTCTGGATGCCAGGGTCGAGTCGGCTTTACCTCGCCTTGTCCGGATTCATCTCGTCTCGATTCGATACGTATGGCTTGATCCCCACAAGTTGCTTGCAGAAGAGCCGTCGAGCCCGTATGAGGGGAAACGCAGGAGGGGGAATCGTCGACCTGGAATAGGCCATACATCACCGATAGATCGGCGATAGGCCCCCGGGCGGGCGGGATACATCTCGATAGATCGGCGACATATCGCGCTAGGTTGCCGATCGTAGATCAGAACCACACGTTCCTGCGATTGGGCTGGGCGTTTGAGCCGAGATCGGCGATGAATTAGCGCTTAGGGGTCGATGCCCCGCGCCTGAGCCTCGTCCCCCCTAAAGGAGCGAGGTCTGCGCCACCCTGGTGGGTACACTCGGTGGGTCTGGGCCCAGATCGGCGCGCTGAACCAAATCATCCCTTCGGATGCCTGGGGAAGGAACAGCTTGGCGTCGCGCTAAGGAGGACAGAGGTGGGGGGAAGGCTTCTGAGAAAAAGGATGATGCTTCTTGCCCAGACATGCGACGTCCTGATTTTCTCAGGACGGCGTCCCTGGAAACCCCGACCCTTTCCTCGGGACGGTTTTTTGTCCTGAGTCGTTTTTTGACGGTCCCGGGGCCCCGCGAGGGCCCCCCCGGAGCCGAAAATAGCCAAAAACCTCCGGTCTTGTTTTTCCCAACCATCCTGTGGTGTTGGGACCTCGTTTTGAAGAGACGGTCCCCGCGTTCCTCCTTCTCCTCCTTCTCCTCCTCCTCCTCCTTCTCCTCGCCCTCCTCCCTCCTGCGTTCGCATGCCTCCCCACCACCCATTTCGGCGCACCCCTCACACGTTTCGTGGCCCCATAGGGAGCTCCACCGAAGGCCCCAGTGGCTGCGGCATCGCACCCTACCCATTCGGCACACCCCTCACACGTTTCGTGGCCCCATAGGGAGCTCCACCGAAGGCCCCAGTGGCAGCGTTCGCATGCCTCCCCACCACCATTTCGGCACACCCCTCACACGTTTCGTGGCCCCATAGGGAGCTCCACCGAAGGCCCCAGTGGCTGCGTTCGCATGCCTCCCCACCACCCATTTCGGCACACCCCTCACACGTTTCGTGGCCCCATAGGGAGCTCCACCGAAGGCCCCAGTGGCTGCGTTCGCATGCTTCCCCACCCCATTCGGCACACCCCTCACACGTTTCGTGGCCCCATAGGGAGCTCCACCGAAGGCCCCAGTGCTGCGCCCGCATGCTCCACCCCCCATTCGGCACACCCCTCACACGTTTCGTGGCCCATAGGGAGCTCCACCGAAGGCCCCAGTGGCTGCTTTCGCATGCCTCCCCACCACCCATTTCGGCACACCCCTCACACGTTTCGTGGCCCCATATGGAGCTCCACCGAAGGCCCCAGGCCTCCCCACCACCCATTTCGGCACACCCCTCACACGTTTCGTGGCCCCATAGGGAGCTCCACCGAAGGCCCCAGTGGCTGCGTTCGCATGCTCCCCACCACCCATTTCGGCACACCCCTCACACGTTTCGTGGCCCCATAGGGAGCTCCACCGAAGGCCCCAGTGGCAGGGTCCGCATGCTTCCCCACCACCCATTTCGGCACACCCCTCACACGTTTCGTGGCCCCATAGGGAGCTCCACCGAAGGCCCCAGTGGCGCGGTGCCCATGAGAAGAGGGGCCCAGTTTGCGTGCCCCCTCCTTCGTCTCATATCCGTGCGGCACTCGCAGCTGCATATGGTTGGGTCCTTCGCCAGGCTAATTTACGACGCGATCAATGCTGGGGTAGAAGTCGCGGGCCTTACATATATAGATAATGTCCGTGCCTTCTAAGAAGCAACCTCCTTCTAAGGAGCCTTCCTCTCTCCCCCTAATTACTCGACTTTGCGCGTGGCCGGAAAAGAAACACCCGTCAAGCATCGGACGACGAGATAAGGACGGAGAGGCGGAGGAGGAGGAGGAGGAGGAGGAGGAGGAAAAGCAGCAGGAGCAGGAGGGAGGAGGGAGAAGGGGGAGCAGGAGGAGCAGGAGGAGGAGGAGGAGGAAAAGGGGGAGGAGGAGGAGGAGAATGAGACGGAGGAGGAGGAACAGGAGCAGGAGGAGGGGAGAGAATGACGACGAGGGGATAATGACGACCAAGCCAGAGCGCAGAAACGACAAAGCGGAAGGACAGGAAAGGAGAGAGGAGGCGACCATCTCGTGGGATGTCTGGGAACGCAGATGGGGAGACCATCAGGTTCCGATACCGTCACTCCCTGGACCTCTCCCAGGGTGCGCTGTGACGAGCATCTCGAGGCACATCCGGCGGTGGCGAAGAGGGCCTCCCAGCAGGCCCGATAAGGAGAAACGGCCGAAGGGCACCGGAATGGATACCCTCTTCCTCCTCGGACTGAGGAACAAAAACAATATTTGGTCGGGCATGTCCGCCTACAGGCGGATTTTGGGTGAAGAATTAAAAATAGTCCAGTCCAAAACTATTCAACAATGGCAAAAAATTGTAGAAAAGTCGTCCCCACACTATTTTTTGACTATCTCTGCACATCTCTCCTGTAGAGGGGCACGGCCGACTGAAAGCCAATCGTGACCCTGCCCGCGGCGCGTGGGCGCCCGGGCGCACGCAGCGCCTGGGTGCCCGAACCTCCCCCGGCTCCTGCGCGAGGGCCCCCGGCCGAGTGCTGGCGACGTGGGCCTTCTGTCTGGGCCGGGGGCTCCCGTCGATGGACCTGGCGCGGTCTGTGGCGGAGGAGGCCCGCGGAGGCACTGCTTTCCACCACCACCACCACGAGCTTAAGAGGGGAGGAGGAGGAGGAGGAGGAGGAGGAGGAGGAGAAGGAGGAGGAGGAGGAGGAGGAGGAGGAGGAGGAGGAGGAGGGGAGGGAGGAGGAGGAGGAGGAGGACCCTCTCCCCCTCCAACTTGTGGTGGTGGTGGTGGAGGACAGGCCCAGAGGGCAGGACAGCGAAGGGCAGGACAGAGAATCAGCTCGCGTGGCCAATCTCCCCCGCGCCTTGGTGCGCTGGGAGGCGCCCGCGTATCGAAGAGTGGGCCCGGCGGCGGGGCTGCAACCCGCTGCGCGCGGAGGATCTCGGGCCCCCCCTCTCCCTGCCCTGCCCACCCGTCCAGCCCGCGAGGAGGGCACGGAGGACGAGGAGGAAGAGGGTCAGCCTGGGGGCCGTTGAACCAGAGTAAGGACCCCTCGGATTCTGACTCGTGGGCAGCTCATGGGAGCCACCCACACCATCTTGTCGGCGCTTGCGGATCGACGCGGATCGACGCTACATCGACGCTCATCGAAGCCAACTCGGCGCCAGTCGGCGCTAGATCGGCGCTATATATCTCATCGACTCCCAGACGCTTATCGATGCTAGCCGACGCTGAACACAGATTCAAGAGGGTATACCAGACTCCCAAGAATTTGCTCAGTACCAAATCTTTGGTGTCCGTTCCATGGGAGCCTGCGTGGCCCCCGGCACTGGTCCAATTTGGGCCTGATTTGGACCGGACGTGGAACACATTTGGACCGGATTTGGACCAGACTTGGGCTGGACTCGCGGGGGCCAGGAGAACGAGGGGGGGAGGGGGGACAGGAGTGGAGAGGAGGCGCAGGAGGATGGGCCAGATGTGGCCCCCACGCTGCCCACATGCAGGAGAAACCGATCTCCATGTCGCCGCCCCCAAGGCTCCCAGGAACAGACATCGAACAAGTGAGGTGACCTTGGCGTCTCGCGCATCGAGCAGGCGTTCTGTGCCATCCTGGCCATCGCTCGGACGTCCATTTCCCGTGCATTTGTCGGTTGCGTGCGTGTTTTTTTCGCCAAATGATCAAGGATGCTCCTCGATGGTCCTCGCCGAAGGAAAAAGGCACACGTCCGGGCGATGCCAAGCATCGGGACGACGCAAGAGGAACGGGAGCGGGAAGCGGGAAGCGGCGGTGCGGGGGGCACGCGCGCCCGGGTGCCCTTGGAGGGCGGCCGGGCTCGCTGAGAAGAGCAAGCAGAGATGCATGAGCTCTCGGCGCTGTACAGGAATGGCAGCAATGGCAGCAGCGATTATTGTTCCAGGGAGAGCGGAGGGAGGAGGAGGAGGAGGAGGAGGAGGAGGAGGAGGAGGAGGAGGAGGAGGGGAAGGTGAGGGAGGGAGGGGCGAGGGAGGGAGGGACAGAGGGAGGAGGAGGGAGGGAGGGGGGGAGGGAGGGAGGGATGGGAGGGAGGGGGGAGGGAGAGGAGGAGGAGGAGGAGAGGAGGAGGAGGAGGAGGAGGGAGGAGGAGGGAGGGGGGAGGAGAGCAGGAGGGAGTAGGAGGACTCAAGAGGAGCGCCAAGGCGCAAGCGGGAGATCGGTGGCGAGCCCCGGGGGGGGGAGCGAGGAGGGGCGGCGCAGAAGGCTTCTCAGACGTCCGGAGGGCTTCTGCCGGGTCGGGCCTGTCCCCCTACAGTCGGGGCGTTGACCTAAGGAACCCTAAATAAGGAACGAGGCCCCTTTTTCCAATAAGTTCAACCTCGATCTCCTATGGAAAACCTAAGGAACACCCGGGGCAAACTTTGAAACAATCAAGGAACACCGAGCCCCTCCCCGACGAAAAGGGTTCCTTCTTCAAGACCCCTACTGTACAGGGGGATTTTTTCGACGACACAATGAAAGCAGTCAAACAAGACCCTCAAATACTCCCAACAAATGGTCAACAAATCGTCCCGAGACCATTTTGAAACCATGCTTGAAGCTTCCTGCCGTAAAGGGACAGGCCCGGCTTGAGGCTTCTGAGAGGCCAGCCCCCCCGTCTTCTGAGAAGGCCTGCTCATTCTCACCTCCCCCGGGCGCTCCGCCAAGAGGAGGCCACGAGGGACGAGGAGAAAGGTCACACGATCGTTCTGGGGGCCTTCCTGGAGCCACTTGCTCCACTCGCGCGTCGATGCTGCGTCGAGTATCCGTCGACTTGAGTCGAAGTTGAGTCGAACATGAGCCGACCTTGAGCCGAGATACGATAGGTGGGTCCCAGCAAGGTCCTTAAACGAGCATTCGAAGAAAGAGAGAGAGAGAGAAAGAGAGAGGGAGAGAGAAGCATCAGGATAGCGAGGGGGAGGGCGAAGAGGACCCCCGACGTGCCCGACGGCTCCAAGTCTCAGTGGATCAGAAGATGCTCAGCGCGTCACAAGACAAAACTCGAGCCTGGACATGCCCGTCCTCTCTCCAACGCCCACTCTTCCCGACGGCCCCATCGCCACCCTTCCCAATCCCTCCTCCTCCTCCTCCTCCTCCTCCTCCTCCTCCTCCTCCTCCTCCTCTTCCTCCTCCTCCTCCTCCTCCTCCCCCCCCCCCTCCTCCTCCTCCTCCTCTCCCCCTCCCCCTCCTCCCCTCCTCCTCCTCCTCCTCCTCCCCCTCCCCCTCCCCCTCCTCCTCCTCCTCCTCCTCCTCCTCCTCCTCCTCCTCCTCCTCCTCCTGACAGGGGAGATGCCGACCCCTATCCCAGGCTTCGCGGGGCTTCCGAATGGACCAGGGACATGGGGCCCAACCCTGGGATGTACGATAAGGGGGGGGGAGGGGGGCGTCCCTCCTCGAGAGGGGGTGCGTCAGAGCAGCCCCCCGTGGGGTGCATCTCAGGGTTCCCCTCCTGCTCCGAGCGGCCAAACTTCTCGGGGGCGGAACTCGGGGATTGCCAGGGAGTCAATGAAGGGGCCCTGGAACACATGGGACACATAGAGAGAGAGAGAGAGAGAAACAAAAAAAACAAAAAAAACATACACACACATATACACATATAGAAGGATTCCCCATCGTTTCCCATATTGTCGGGATTTCTGTTTTCCCCCCCACTGCCCATATTTTTCCTATGTTTTCAGGGGAATCGACGATTCATTGTGTCTGTGTTTTTTCTCCTCCCGAGTCACGTCGCCTGCGACCTCCCTGTCCGCGTACGGCCCCATCTCCCTCGTCCTGGTCCTGCCTCGAGCTCCTTTCCTGGTCCTGCCTCGAGCTCCTTTCCCGTCCTTCTCCCCGCCTCCCGCCTGCCCTCCCCCTTCTTCCCTTTGCCCTACAGTCGGACTTGATTAGAGAGGACACGCGAGAGGACACAAGACCCTTCCGAGGGCCACGTTGCCACAGAAATGCAGGAGGCACGGGTCGCAAGACATAGGACACGAGAGTACCCTTGATCTGGCAGGGTCGACCTACTAATCCAGGCCGCCTGTATCACCTCGTCCATGAACGAAGAGCGCCTCGCCCATGAACAACGGAGCAAACCGAACTCGGCAACACCAGTGGCAACCGCAACGCATCCGCAACACTGCAAACGCCATGACCGCACCCGCAGCGCTGCAAATGCGGCCCGGGGGGGCAGCCAGATTCTGGAGTGGGGCGGCCACCCTGGTGCTCGTGAAATCCGACTAGAGGTGAGGAGCCCAGAGGGGGGGGGGAGCTCACCAACGCCCCCCCCGGGCCTCCGGAGCCTCCAAGGAGCCCCTACGAGGGCCCAGACAGAGCGCCAAGGCAGTGGGGCAGTGGAAGGGAGCGCCGAGACGGCCCCGAGTAGCTTCACGACGACTTCAAGGCGGCCCACAAGGCCACCGAGACGGCCCAAGGCCTCAAGATGCAACATCTTACGATTCCCTTCGCAAGACATGATGTTTTAGCACACTCGCCTTTTTTCGACTTGACAGCTTCTATGACTGCCCAAGGGACCCCGAAGATTACCACAAGACGGCCGATGAGGCCCCTGAGAAGGTTCTAAGACTGCTCAAGAGGAACCCATGATCGCCCCAAGACAGCACACGAGGCCCCAAAGAGGGCCCCGAAACGGCCCAAGAGGGCCCCAAGACGACCCAAGAGGCCCACTGGAGGGCCCGAAAGGGCCCCCCAAAGAGGGGCCCAAGAGGGCCCCGAATTGAGATGTCGAGGCATTCCTCCAGAGGTGGCCTCCAAGACTGCCGACGGCCCCCGAGAGGCCTCTCCGGATGCCCCCACGATCCCCCCGCAACAAAGAAACAGAGAGGCCCCAGAGGCCTCCTCCTCCTCCTCCTCCTCCTCCTCCTCCTCCTCCCAAGAGGATCCGAAGCAGAGCATGCGTAGCCCGCCGACCTCCCTACGTTCACGTGCGCAGCCCCCAGAAAAAAAAAAAGGTGCCTCCCTGCGTTCGCATGCATGGCCCGCCGACCTCCGTTTCCGAACAGGGCCAGGGTGTCTAGACCGGCGGGCGGGCTTGCTCCCTGCAGCCCGAGAAGCGCCCAGGGCTGTCGGGCGGCAGGGAAGTCTGACCATGACGGGAGGGAGCCCTGACGTCTCTGGCCTGACCGCCTCTGAGGGCAACATGGAGAGAGAGGAGGGCGAGGACGAGGAAGACAGGGAGAGGACTAATCGCAGTAAGCAATAAGAACCCCTCCAGGGTTATCGTTAGCACCGCACCGTGATTAAATCATTCCTGGGGGCGGCTTTCGCGGAACGATCTCTTTCTCACCGCGCAAAAGACAGGAACATAGATAATTCCCGCGCCTTGGCTCGGGCGGTATTCCAATGGGAATATGTAGGATTACTAGATATTCCCCTATTCCCCTCCTGACTCGTGCTGCTGCCGCTGGACTCCCCCATATGACTCCCCCATAGGACTCCCCCACAGCAGACTCGTTTGCGTTCAGAGCAATTTCTGAAGATGTCTCAGGCGAGGCGCTTGTTTCAGAACCACACAGAGGCCAGATTGCGAGAATGTCTCAGGCGGTTTCCTTGTTTCGGCGGGCAGACTCGTCTGCGTTCAAAGCAGGTTGCGAGGTGCCAGGGCAAGGCTTCCAAGGTGCTGGAGCGTTATACTTTCGCCAGAGAGGGGGGGGTCTTAATTGCTTCTCCAGGTTACAGTGGAGGCCAGTCCACAAGAAAACTTCCACAGAAAACCAACCCTGAGACTCCAGGACGCCCATCGCCCTTTGGTGTGCGAACGTCACGCCTTCCACAGCAAAACCATCGAAACCCACGAGACCCAAGGCACCCTGGAGGCCAGCGGGGTGCTTCGTGGCATGGTCCCCCACTGCAGGCGGATGATGTCACCCCACCCCAACTATCTCGACATGCGAGGACCTGCGCCGGCACCGCGCTGCCGACGCCTGTCGCAGTGCACACGCAGTCAGACGCCGAGGCCAACAGTCGCCGTGCCCCTCGTGCGGGATAGACAGTTCCCAGCGTGATGTGCGTAATCAGTTGGCGCCTCCGGGATGTTGGGCTCCTCGATGCGTCCGCTGGCCGTGGCGCAGCGTCTCGACATGGCGCGAAAGGAGCCGTCGGGGCGGGCCACGGCGCAAAGGAGGGCTAACAAAGAGAACACTCAACTGCAAGACGCCCGACGCGACATCAACCACGCGTGAACAAGCAAAAGCTATTTCATCCGCCGGCCATGAAGGTATCGGTGCGCTGCTTATTGGCGGCGCTGCCCCACGATCGCGGTGAAGCAACAGCGCACAAGACTGAAGCTGGACTGCGAACGCAACTTTCATAAGCGAACGCTCACGCAAACTTGCAAATGGCGACCTTCCGCCGTCATATGACACGTCGCTCTCGGACCTGTCGTCCTCGTCTGACTCCAACTCCTTGCACAAAACAATACATCAACGAATGCTGACCTGGCATGCTCTGGTCCACAATATATGCTGGCTTGCAGAACAACCTACTGCGGCAAGAGAACAAAAACCATGCCCAGAAAGAGGAATGTTTCGAACTTGGCAAAACGATCAACGCGCCGCCCAACCCGAAAGACACTTACCCAGAATACATTCACAAACGTCACAACACACCGCGGCTCGCTGTCCATGCAGAAGCGGTGCCTTAGCCGCCGCCACACTGGAAATCGTGCGCAAAACAAAACGGGAGTCGTGGCGACATAACATTAGCAACAACAACTTCTGCTATGCAGAGCTACTCGGCCCGACAAACGCCGTGTTGCGAGCTACCATAACGACGGCGAGGGCAGCACCAACTCGCCCGCCAAGTTACGATAATCACCCCATGCGATGATAGACGTCGTGCAAATTCAATCTGGAATGTCCAAATTCCGTTGTTTCACGTATGTGCACACGCTTGTTGTTGCTGCTCACGCTGCTCATGGTACTGCTGATTGGTACGTGCAGCCGCCGCTGGATTTGCCTTCCGCCTGCAGCGACGACTACAACCAGCAACAAAAGCACGCCATCATGACACGACTGATACGACTGGTTCCATGCTACGACCGCCGCTCATGCGACTAACGACAAATGGACGACGGGGAAAAACGGGTCTCATGCGATCTGATATAGTGGCCGTGCGCGGTGATTTACGCGGGCAGCCAGCGCGGCATGCTACATTGGGAACGACGACGCTTCGACCTTACGCGGGCACCGTACGCACAAACCCGTTTTTCAGCCTCGCACATTTACTTGTGTTTGCCCAAATCGATGGTGCGACTGCTTTGCTACTGCTGCTTATCGGGTTGACCTTGTACCTGCTCGTGCGGGCGGGGAGCTGCGGAAGATGCCACCCGTCCTGGGCGCTGAGCATAGATGGCATGATAATCCTCCGAGAACCCTCTTCCTCCTCCTCCTCCTCCTCCTCCTCCTCCTCCTCCTCCTCACGCGTAGCTGGCGTACCAAGGTTCGTCGGCCTCTCGCCAGGAGCCGCGACTGTGCCGCCCTCGCCCGTGGCACGGTGGCGCAGCAGCCTCGCGAGCCAAGTAAGCTGCGCGGGGCGAACCCTCGATCCTCAAGCCTCGGAGTAGGGGACACGCAAGCGAGGAGCCGTGGGGAGGCCAAGACGGACCAAGGACTTCCCAGAATCCAGCGGGGATCCCGCTCAGAGCAGAGAGTGCGCCGACCACGAAGGGTAGACAAAGACTTCCGAACCCTCCTCCTCCTCCTCCTCCTCCTCCTTCTCCTCCTCCTTCTCCTCCTCCTCCCTCGTCCTCTTTCTCCACCTCCTCCTCCTCCTCCTCCTCCTCCTCCTCCTCCTCCTCTCCTCCTCCTCCTCCTCCTCCCTCCCTCCCCTCCCTCTCCTCCTCCTCCTCCTCCCTCCTCCTCCTCCACCTCCTCCTCCACCTCCTCCTCCTCCTCCTCCTCCTCCTCCTCCTCCTCCCGGGCGCCCTGCCCAGCAGCCCGCGCGACCCTCCGCGGCGGGCGCGTCCTCGGAGCCGGTCGCCACCACCAGCGGCACGACGGCCTGCGGCAGCTCCGCGTAGCAGGCGTTCGGCGACGCGCCGCCGGCCACGGTCAGCGGGTGCCGCACCTCCTGCGGCTGGTCCCTGGCCCGCGGCAGCTCCGCGTAGCAGGCGTTCGGCGGCGCGCCGCCGGCCACGGTCAGCGGGTGCCGCACCTCCTGCGGCCGGTCCCTGGCGCGCGGGGCGCCCGCCGCCGCGGCGGCCGAGCCGGCAGGGCGTCGGGCTGCGCACAGGCAGCCCCCCCTGTCGAGCTGCGCACGGTCAGCGCCCCCCCCCCGAGATACAGTGGGGCTGCCCAAGCAAAGAGCGCTGGATCGAGCGCTGGAGGGACGGCCACGACAGGACAGCCAAGATCAGCGGGGCCCCTCGGAGCCCAACTAGAGGCCTCCTAGATGGGGTCCGAGTACATGGGGTCGGAGGATGGCGCCGCATCGACGATACATCGACGATGCATCGGCGATGCATCGGCGATGCATCGGCGATGCACCAGCGATGCATCGTCGACGTCAGCGATAAATCGGCGACGTCGACGTGAAGCAAATCGGGCTCCACATCCAGCCGCATCGGCGATGCATCGGCGATGCGGCGCGCTCCTTCGACCCCATCTACTCTGGCCCCATCTAGGAGGCCTAGACCAACGCGGTCCTTGCTGCAGCGTGGGGGCTGAAGTCCCAGCTGGTGTCCCAGCCGGCCCCAGCAGGCCCCCCAGAGTAGCCTGGGGGCGGTCTGGACCCTCTGGCGCCGCTCCCGAGGGTGGGCGCGTCGAGACCGCCAGGGGCTGTTCGGGCGGCCGGGGGAAAACCCCGGGATACTGCGCAGCCCGAAGCCTTGTCACCTCGACCGCCCCCCGCCTCCATCTCCACCTCCTCCTCCTCCTCCTCCTCCTCCTCCTCCTCCTCCTCCTCCTCCTCCTCCTCTTCCTCCCCCAGACCCCCTTCCTATTTCCTGTCTGCCCCTGGCACTGCAACAACGACTGCGCCGCCCGCGCTAGACCCTGATCCAAGCGATGACGTAGGACAACTGCGGCACGTGTCCTCCTCCTCAGCAGTATCCTACCATGCAGCAGCGGTTATCGCAAAACTGCGAATCGAACGATGGCCCCTTTCGAAAACAGTCGAATCGAATAATTTGGAACCGAATCATATACTGCACGTGTGCTCCTCCTTCATATCAGAACTACTTGGTCGAACAATTGCGGTCGCCTGCCCAACGGCCACCTCCCGCCAATCCTTTCAGTCGAGGAAAAGCGCGAAAGAAACGACCATTGACATTCGGACTGAACTTCCTTGCACAAGCGCTGACAGCAGAATGGTCGCCAAACGTGAGCTGGCACGCTTAGAACCAACTTCCTGGCAAAATCCTTGTCGGGTTCGAAGGCATTCAACATGTGAGCTGGCACGGCCGGAATGAATGTTCCCGACGGCAGTGCGAGCCGGCACGCTTGGCGTGCGCGTTTTGGCAGCAACACAGGCAGCGCGAAGCGCAGCGGAAGCAAGCTTGCACGTTCACGGAGTTGACGGGAAGGGCAGTCGAATGGCACGAGAAGGGAAAGGCACAGGTCCTGCAGTTGGAGGCCCATCAAAAGAAAAATCATTCGCACTGCAGTGTCTGATGGAAGCGGGCCCGCACCGCTGGCGGTAGGATGACCACCGGACGCAATCTGGCACAGTTCGAATGACCTCCCTGGCGAAATCCTTCCAAACCGCGGTGGCGCAGCGAACTGTTGCCGGCACGCTCGAACAAATCCACTGCCTCGTTAGCTCCCTCCCCCCTCCTAACAAACTCCATAATTTGCCTCCCTCTTTGTCCAAAACCGCCTCCTTCTATCCTCGTCCTCCTCATCCTCCTCGCCTTCCTTTCTTCGTCCTCCTCGTCTTCCTCCTCCTCGTTTTTCTCCCCATCCGTCCTTCCCCTTTCTGTTATCTCACATCTCACCCCCGCTCTCCCCGCCGCAACCGTTTGCCTCCGCCGGGAAGCGCAGGGGCTGGGGGAGAGGGAAAGGAAGAGAAGGCGGGAGAAGGGAAAAGAAACATATCCTGGGGTGCCACGGGCAAAGAAGGAAATTGAGCCCGCACAACCTCTAATTACCAAACCCTGCCCAGCGCACCGGTCAATTCCTCCCTTTAGGTTTCGCGGGATTGGCGCCCAGGAAGCCTTTCGAAGATGGCGAGGGCGGGGACAAGCAAGGATGAAAGAGCCCCCCCCGGGCCAGCGGCGGCCCTGCCGCCTCTCGCCCTCCCCTCCTGGGAGGGGAGAGGACCTCGCGTCTCGCGGGGGGGGGGGTCGTGGAGGAGGGGGAGGAGGAGGAGGAGGAGGAGGAGGAGGAGGAGGAGGAGGAGGAGGGGGAGGAGGAGGGGGAGGAGGAGGAGGAGGAGGAGGAGGAGGAGGCGGGGGAGGGAACCCACGGAAGGCAGATGCTTCTCGGCCGCTGCGTGAAGGCTGGGGATCGTGATGTTGGAGGATGGCCAGCTCGAGGCCGGCGTGGCTCACATGAGGCAGACTGTCAAATATTGGATCAACTTCTGTGACACCAGTGCATCAGGCATTGACCCAACAGCTGGGTCAGGGCTGAACCTAAACGGTGTTTTCCGTTTTCGTGTTGTTTTCGTCTTCTTTCGTTTTGTCTTCAATTCGCCTTTAAAGCAAAACGAAGTCGAAACGAAAACGGCCCACGAATTCACCAAAAGCATCGTTTAGGTCCAGCCCTGCTGGGTTGTCGTCGATAGCACCGCGCACCGCGAGAACCCGAGAATGCCGCGCCCGAGCCCCGTGTCCCCACTGTCGCGAGGACAGTGAGGGCGAGAAGAGGACAAAAAGGATGAGGAGGGAAGAGATTAGGAGGCAACTACTGGGAGATGTTCGTCGCATATATTAAAGAGGATTGAGCCCCATTGGGAGGCTGTTATGCTGGAGTGGGCCTCGGATTCAGCCGCATCAAGCGGGATTAAGCGGGATTAAGCTGGATTAAGCGGGATCAAGCCGGATTAAGCCAGATTTCGGACAGGGCAAAAACGGAATTTCACCTCCCAGGATTTGCATTCGAAGAAAAACACTTCAAGACGAAGGGAAGGATAAAAGATAGGACGACGATATAATAGGAAGCAGCTGGAGGACGGCGGGGGGGACAGATGACAGCGACCAGGATTTCGAGGACAATCAGGACAGCTATTCGGCACTATCGCTTCAAATTCTCCGGCCCAACGGGCAAGAGGCGTGCTAAGATCTCCGGTAACTACTTAACAATATTTCTAGTTCGCGCGCGCGGGGCGGCCCCTGGGGGGCCCCGGACGAAAAGTACCCCGGCCGATCCCCGGCTGACCCCCGGGCGACCCCCAGGGGGGAGGCTATTTTTCGCCGCCCCTCACGAAGGATCGAGGCCTCCGAGGGGGGGGCTGCCAACGACTACCCCCCCTCCCGTCCCAAGGGGCCCCCAAGAGATCCCAAGAGGCCCCAGGGGAGCCCAATACGCCGCCAAGGAGCCCCAAGACGCTCCCAAGAAGCCCCCAAGAAGCCCCCAAGACGGCCCCAAGAGGCCCCAAATAGCGCTCCAGGGCCGGCGGAATCAGCGAAACGATTAAATAATCGTAACCTTCTCGTCTTTTCGGGTTTCCGATGCTCGAAGACAGACCGAGAGGCACCCCAAATCGCCCAAAGACAGCCCAAAAGGCTGCCTCAAGACGGCCCCAAAAGGCCCTAAGACGGCCCAAGAGGCGCCCAAGATTGCTAAAGAGGGCCCCAACACGGCCAAGAGAGGCGTAAGAAGGTGACCACGAAAAGAACATGTGAGCTTTCCCCTTCAACAGAGCCCCAGGAGGCTTCAAGAGGCACCCAGGAGGCCCCAAGAGGTCCCCAAAGGCCCCAAGAGGCCCCCAAGAGGCCCCAAAACGGCCGCCCAGATGTTCCAAAACTGCCTCCAAGAGAACCCCGAGAAGTCTCGCACGAGATCCCAGCGAACGTCCACGAATACCCTAGGGCTCCGGCCCAGCGCGCTGGCCCTGCGGAAGACCGTTGCAAAGGTTTTTCCGGTCCAGATGTTTCAAGTATGGCTCTAAATGGCTTCCAAAATGTCCCGGATGGCCTCCATGTTCGTCCAAGATGGGGCAAGGGGCGTTCCAAGACGGCCCCAGAGAGCCCACAGAACCTCCAAAACGGTCCCAGAGGGCCCAAGTGGCCCACAAGAGGTCTCCAAGACGGCCCCAGAGGCCTCCAAGAGGGCCTCCAGGAAGGCCCCGAGAGCCCCGGGATAAGTGTGGCATGTGTTTCTTTCCGGACTTCCAACGGTCCGAGACGGCCCAAGAGCCCCCAAAGATCCCCCCAAGATCGCCCAAGAGGCCTCCAAGATGGCCACAGAACGGCCCAAGAGGCCCCCAAGACAGCCCAAGAGGCCTCCAAGACGCCCAAGATGGCCTCCAAGACGGTCCTGGAGCACCCCAAGAGGGCCCCAAGTCGGCCCCGAGACGGCTTCCGATGGCGTCAGATGGGATTGCTCCAAGGTGGCCCAAGACAGCCCAAGAGGCCCTCAAGTGGTCTCTCTCCAAGACGGCCCCAGAGGCTTCCAAAAGGGACTCCAGGAAGGTCGGGAGGTAAACATCTGTGATTCTCCTTAGGTTCTTGAGTGATTTTTACATTTGCGTCTTTCCGGCCTTCCGACGGTCCGAGACGGCCCAAGAGCGACCAAGATCGTCCAAAGATCGCCCAAGAGGCCTCCAAGATGGCCACAGAACGGCCCAAGACGGCCCCAAGGGGGCCCCAAGGGGGCCCAAGAGGCCTCCAAGACGCCCAAGATGGCCTCCAAGATGGTCCTGGATCACCCCAAGAGGGTCCCAAGTCGGCCCAGAAGAGGCCCCCAATATAGTTTCCGACGGCGCAAGACGGGCCAGAAATGCCATGAGACATCCAAAGAAGCCCCCGAGAAGCTCCCAAGGGTCCCCGAAGGCCCAAGGAGGCCACCAAGATGCCTCCAAGAGACTCCCAGGAAGCCCCCAGGAGGCCCCAAGAGTGCCCCGAGAGACTTCCAAGATGCCTCCTCCTCCTCCTCCTCCTCATCATCATCATCATCATCACCACCACCACCACCACCACCATCATCATCATCATCATCATCATCATCATCATCATCGTCAGCAGCAGCATCATCATCATCAGCATCAGCATCATCATAACCGCCATCATCATCAGCATCAGCATCAGCATCATCATCATCATCATAATCAACATCAGCATCAGCATCAGCATCATCATCAGCATCATCAGCATCAGCATCAGCATCAGCATCAGCATCAGCATCAGCATCATCATCATCATCCTGATCTTCCCCGCCATCCTCCCCCAAGTGTTCCCCGTTTCAACAATGGCTGGGGGAACACATGGTCCGATAGCTTTGCAGAGCAGAGCTCTTATGGGCGATTCCAAAAGACTGGGGGCGGTGATTCGCCGTAGGCGTCTTCGATAATCCGTATCGGAACTATGGAACCGAACGGTAATTCACTGTCCCTGGGCGCGTGGCTGAAGTAGGGTTCCGCGGTGCGGATTGCTGTTGTTGCGGTGTGGTTGCATTATCATGTCTAAACATTTGTTTGTTACCCCACTTCAGTAACCAGTTGTTCTTCGACTACGGTGCTCCTCCGGGGGCTCGCACCTTTATGCATAAGCAGGGGAACGCATGGGGGCACCACGCTGCCGTCCTGGCCCCCGAGTCTCAACAACAACGGCTCCCGCCTGATACTTCCTCCCAGGTTGTTCCAAAATCGAGCTCTTGCAAGGGAGTTTCTCACAATGTTTGCAAGAATTGCGCTCTCGCGCGGGACTCCTCCGCATTGTGTTCAAACACCGCGCCCTCGATGCTCAGGAGTCGCGCTCCCGCTCGGGCTTCGATCGCGACTTACCTGGGAATCGCGCTATCGCTTGAGACCTCCACGCGCTTCACGCAGTGCGCACGCTTCAGCAACCCGCCCGCTCGACCTGGCCGCTGGGGCCCGCCTTCCCCGACCCGCCCAGTCAGGCCTGCCCACCCGATCAGCCCGTCTGGATCTGCCACGTGCTCTCTGCACCCAGCCCACCTCCTGCTAGCCTCTCCCGTGCTCCATCCTTCTCCCCCCCCTTCCATACGTCCTCTCTTCCCCTGCGTCAGGGGCTGCACCAACTGCACGTGGAAGGTAAGGAAGATACACACCCGAAGGGACGCGATAGACCACGAAGAGGATGGTTTGGGATATACGCGTTGAATGGGACGCGAACAGGTAAGAACGAACAATAGGAATCATGTTCTGTTGTCGTCGTCCACGCCCGCGACCCCTCCGCGACCCCCCCCCGATCCACCCAGCGACCCATCCGCGCCCCGCCCGCGTCCCACCCCGCGCCCGCCCCCTCACTCTTATCATCGACTGCGGGGTGCTACGTAGTCCTTACTTCCAATCGGCCTACCATTTAAACACCCCCTGGCCTGCGAGCCGCAGCCCCTGACCCAGGGAGAGGAAAGGGACAAGGACGAGGACGAAGAGGACGAGGAGGAGGCAGGGGACGAGGACTAGGAAGAGGACGAAGAGGACGAGGAAGGGGAAGGAGGAGGACGAGGGACGAGGACGAAGAGGACGAATCCTCACTTCCGCGTCTCGACTCTCCGTGCCGCTTCTTGCCGCTCGCGCCCTGCCGGCTGCCCGCAACATCCCCGAGAGCAGGCGGAGCCGCCTCTCCCCCCCCCTCCGCCGCTGCGGGGCCTCTGGGTCTTGGACCAGCTGCTCATGGTGGTCGCCTCGCGCACTGACGAGGAAGAAGAAGAAGAAGAAGGGACACGAGAGGCGCAGAGACACAGTAGTACCATGCGCCCTCCTCGGAGGCGCGCGTCCGACCCGAACTTGTAGTACACCCGTCTCGTAGCATGGATCGTTTCCCGAGCGGTGTGGCCAGCAAGCGCCCGCCACGACACATATGCTGTAAGCCTTCTTGGTGCGCGCGTCGCCCCTGCGGGGGGGGGGGGGGGGGCGACGCACACAGAAGATAAGCATGTTGGGGCGACGTCGAAGACATGATTCTGCTGCAAACGGCAGGCGATCCCCACCCGTGATCCGCGTGGGGGAAACGGGTCCTGAGGGAAACGGGTCCTGGACTATGTCGGGCGTGTCCCCCTACAGGGGGATTTTCGACGAAAAATAAAAATACCCCCAGAATGCAACAAAAAGCTCAAGAAAATACACCCAAAATAGCCCCCAGACTATTTTTAATTATTTTTGAATTATTTTGGGGGTATTCTTTCTTTTTCGTCAAAAATCCCCCTGTAGGGGGACAGGCCCGACTTAAGTCCTGGACCCTGCTGCCTTCGCCCACGACGATGCGCCGTCATCCTGACTCGTTTTCTGCCAGTCCCCCGGCTCGTGGAGGGCCCCGGGAGCACCCACCCGCAGAACACCTCAGGACCCGCTCCCTTCAGGACCAGCTCGAGCGCAGTGCCATTTCACTCGAGCTGTAAATGCTGGAGGTCGGACCAGTTTTGGCGCGCGCATTCTGCAGCGCATCGCAAAATCTGAGCTGTGGGACTTCGCCGCCGCAGGTGGAGGTGCTCCGCACGATGCTACTCCTGCTGCTCCTGTCGATGCTCCATCTGCGCCACGTTCCTCCCCCCTACCCTTCTCTGTGTTCTGCAGCTCCGCCCCCTCCCCTCCTGCCTGCAGCCCTTCCCCGTCCCCATCTCGCCCTTCCCTCTGCCGCACTGGCGACTCTGCGCCGTCACCGGCGTCGCCCAAGTGCCCGCCCCGGATGCCCCCTCCTCGCTCGCGCACGCAGTGTGCCAGACCCTGGGCCACCCAAACTCGGCGGTGGACACACCTCCCTTTAGTAAACCTCCCTTCAATGAGAACGGCCTGGGACCGAAACCGACGGACCTGGACCCGCAAAAATGACGGCCGCGACGCCCTCTCGCGAGCCCAAAACGGCCAGTTCGCCAATCGACGTGTCAGGGCAGGAGGCCTGTCCACCTCCGACAAACGTTCATCCCCGCCAGCCAACTCGTCGCTAACCATTCCGTATACTATATTGTCGTGGTGCGGTGATTCGCCGTATGCGTCTCCGAAATTGTCGGAGAGCGGGGCAAGTTTGGGTGCAACACCCTCGATCCTCGAAGCTCGAATGTTTTGATGCGTTGTGATTCTGTCACGGCGTCGGCTCTCGGGGTGCCCGTCAGTCGGAAGAAATGGACAGAAACATGCAGATATAATAGAAACTTACTACCGTACCCGAGACGTGCCCAACCCCTTCTCCACGCGAGGCGAATATTTGCAAGAACGCTCCATGCAAAAGGAACACAT
The DNA here is from genome assembly GCA_963575745.1 of Prorocentrum cordatum. Taxonomy (NCBI): domain Eukaryota; class Dinophyceae; order Prorocentrales; family Prorocentraceae; genus Prorocentrum; species Prorocentrum cordatum. The sequence goes on along the minus strand of CAUYUJ010016824.1, from coordinate 197,447 downwards.
CGCCAGACATGCACGATCAGGGCTGCCCTCATCTCCGCCGTGCCTCCCATGAGCCCGCGAAAATAGCGACAACTGCGCAGTCGTAGCCTCCCGAGAAGCTGCGAGGTCTCGGCTGGATCCGCGTGGCCCCCGACTCCGCTGGACCTCCCAGGAGTCGAAAGTGAGCCTGGTAACTCAAATTGCATCCGATTCCAAGGCGCTGACCGTGGACATCGGATGGCAAATAGCGTCCATCGCTCTGCTGTGAGGGTACAGTATGAGGAATGGGCGGATAAGATAGGATAAGATCGATGTAATGATCTTTCCAGCACATAGCGAACACAAGCAGTGTCCGGGCAAATAGGGCGCGCGTGCCTTGAGCCCAAGGCAGCGGCGCGCGAGCTATGCTCCCGATACTATAACATCTCCCAAAGAGCTACCCTCAAAGTCGGGAGGGGAGGAGACGGAGAGCATAGTCGCACGCAAAATTCGCGCGCACGACTGTTTGCAAAGAAATGAAAACAGTGCGTACAGACTGGCCAAACGCCAGACTGTAAGGCGAGTTTCCTCGCGAAGTATTTCACGCAAATACAGAACAGCCCCTTCAAATAATGAAGGGCTATCGGCCTAGTTAGAGGTAGGCCAAAATTAAGCCATACCTCACCAAGCAAATGTGTATTAAGGCAAAGAGCCTGAGTTGTATGAAGCCGGCTCGTTGCCAGGCGTGAAATATGAGGCTCGTTTCCGAGCAACTAGAGGGGCGCCTTTATAGTAGGCGCCCGTGCTGGCAAACTGGACCACGAGGGCAACAAGGACAGACTAAAATTGATTAGACTTAGGTTTGTCTCTGTCCTCGGGACCCCGAAAGGGAACAAATTGCTTCACGTCATACTTAAATGACTGAGTGCCTGACATCACTTCCAGAAGCAGTTCCCGATCGATGCTTCCCTTTGTATGCCCATCTGCGGTCATATCCCTAGTATCACACCATTGCACGTTATGTACTATACCTATATCCATAAGCTCACGTATCCAACTGATATGTCCAAGCAGAGTCCGTTCTGTGGGTATTTTGAGATCCCTGCTTGATAAAGATTTGTAGACGGACTCAGCGTCTATGGTCAGAGAGACTTTGATAGCAAGGCCTCCAACTTCACGCATATCTCGTAGTTGTCGTGGAGTCAAGGCCCCTGCCTTAAGCTCATGGAGAGTAATGAGCGTAGGGTAACACTCATCAAGGTTATGTGCGGCTGCAAGTGCCTCCGCAGCATAACTGGACCTCACCTGTAATCGGTGTGATTTGCATAGTCCGTCACAGAGGTGAACGACGGACTTGCCTTGAGGCGAGTTTCCTCGCCGTAGTACGTTGGCCCCGCGTATGCCGTAGCCCTTGGTCTCGTCATCCTCCTCCCCGGTAAGCTTCCGATATCCCGAATCGCTATGGATGTCGGCTTCATTCGTCGGCTTCATCCGAGGGAAGGTGATACGTTTCGGACTGCTGATCAGCTTTCGCGTCACAGCATTCAAACGTCTGACTTGTAAATTGGTGGGCTCTTGAATTTTCTGAAGAGAGACCACATATACCATAAGCCAGATTTGAGTAAGAAGGGCATAGGCGAGGGCCCCTCGCAGGCTGACGAACATGTCGGTAATAAGTTTCGTGGCTTTGGCGTCGGCCGCCGCTCCTGTAAGTTCTGGATGTGTGATAGGACGTAGTTGTTTGATATACTCGTCCTGGTCCATGATCACATCTCCCTGATCATTCTTAGTGTAGCGGACGGCGCAGTTCGTATATGTGTGCTTGTTGAGCTTGCATTTGCCAAAAAACCTTTTCGACACGTTGCACATAGTCGTCGATATGTTTCTCTAGACCTGTCATATTAATGGTATCGACATGGTTTGCAGTCAGAAGATCTTGGCTGAATTCAAATTCAGGATCGTAACTAGTCGGTGTAAGTCCTATAGCTCGTGTGGTCGTACGAAGTTTGAGAGAGAACGCTCTTGGGGCGTCCTTAGTACCCGTTCCTGGTTTGAGGCACCTAAGACAGCGTCGACTTTCGTCGTAGGATGAGAAGCCAGGTAGGGTACGAAGTACCTGAGCGCTTCCTGGTGGAAGGGTAAAGCAGACCATGCGAGTTTCCTCGCCAGTGGCATGGGCAAGTTCCTCGTAGGTCAAACCTTTAAGGAACGCCTTATCGATATCCATGGATGCTGAGATCCACTCTGGATGACATGCCGCTTCACTTGCCAAGAGTCGTTGAGACTGCCTTCGGGCGGTTCCCGAGAATGTTTCCACATCAAAGGCCTCAGTATCCATAAATCCATGAAGGACCAATCTGAGACGAATGGTTTTAACGCTCGCGGTGCCCATCTTTACGAACTCCCACTTGTATACATATCTGGATGTCATGATGTTGGAAGCTTTGGATAAGTCGTACATCTCAAAGCATCGGTTAGCAATCCAGATCTTGAGCTCAATATATAAGGCTTCACTAACCTCCTTTGGATGTGCTGCTATGTCGGCTTTGGTCAGTAGGTCGTCTTCTTTGACAACCACAGCACGTTTAGCAGCATTGGATACATATACTCTCATCGCTGCGACCATATCGGTATCGAGCTGTGCAAGTTGGGTCTGATCCAACACTATTTTTGACATTTCTGATGTAAAGCATAGAGCAACGTAAGGACCATATTCATCACTGTCTAGGGAATAGCTCTCGTCGTTTGTGTTCGAACAAAGAGATACTAGACAAGACTCACATAAATTAGGCTCGTCTCCGAGCATATCTGATGATGTAATATCATCTTCGTCCGCAAATGCTGAAACCAAAACGCATTGGTTAGGCAGCATAGTTGTTGGGACGCAATAGAGTAATCATCTGTAATCGTCGTAGGATGAAGGTCCATACGTAGTTCGTCGTACCACTCTTCCAGCATCATGGCTTCGATATTGTGTTCCTCATTTTCCTCATAGATTGTCGACAGACGGCCTTCGCTAGGCGATGAAGCATCTGGTGTGTCTGGAGAAGGCCTGTTTCCTGGCGACTCGTGTTCTCCAGACGTATTGCTTGGATGCTGATATTTAGCCAGGTCATCGTGAAATCCTAAGGAAGGGACACGTGAAGTCAAGCATTGAATAAGTCTGGAGTAAGTGCTACCAGTAATCTGAGAGATGTTTAGGCCTGTGCCAACACATTCGTAGTAGTGGAACGCCGGGCTAATGTCATTGTCATAGTGGATCAGCGTAGACCCGGTGGCGTACTTTACTGCAGGTAGGCTTGACACACTCTTAGCCAATCGAACTGCTACTACATGTTCCACTCTGAAGTAATTTCGTACGAAATTCTGTAGTGCTAGGTGTACGCGCGGGTGAAACTTGCTATCGTCTGACAGGTTAAGGTTCCCCGTGTAGTCGGGAATATACCCGAAAACTTTGGCAGGTTTCCCTGCACTGAGATGTGCCACATAGGCAAGGACGGTTTGCATGGCCACGTTATCCATGCCAAGTTCCCGTGTGAGGAGACATTCGATGTATAGTGTGTGACGAGCATCAGGATACATCACAATTACCTCACGAGATCCTGCCTTGACAACGATATGTCCTCTTTCAGGCGCATTTCGGATCACCGGGAATGGGCCATTCCAGCCTCCATGGTCGTCCTTGGTGGCAGTAGGTCGGTGATAGTCGACCAAATCACCTGATGAGTAAAGGCGAGCACCATCAGGAGTCGTCTTGGCCCTAAGAGCCCGATTTGTCTTGGCTACAGCAGTAGCCTGAGTTATAGCTTCTAGGCTGACTTCCCTTACACGACGTTCTCGTTCGTGTCCTGAAGTCTCGGGTCCCTTGGGAAAGTCAAGGGTATCGAGATCAGGAAGGAAGGAGGGCTGACGTCCTGTGTGTGCCTGATATGGCGATACTCCGTTATAAAACGTGAACGCATTAGTAACGAAGATGCCTTCCGCCAAGACTCTAGTGAATACAACAGGGATGTTGTGTCTGTTCAGTTCTTCCTCAATCATAAGGAGGACACCTCTGAGGATGCCGTTTCGTGACTCAATTGAAGTCGCGTGTTGGCCAGGTGCTCGGATACGAAGTTCCGTGCCCTTATTGGCCATCATGCTTTTAGCGGCATCATTATTCAGGGCGCCTTCTCCATCTGAGTATGAAACTTTGAAGGGTCCGGGATAGGCAATCCAGCAGTAGTGGTAGGCGTCGATGATAGCATCGCGTTCTCTGTCGGTAATTTCAAGGCCTGCTGCCAGGCGAATACAACGATCCATAGTATGAAATATGGTCCGTTTCTTGTAAAACATGAGGTCCATTTCCCCTTCATCGAGCCAGCTGCCAGGGAGGCTTACTGATGGTAGTGTTGAGTTTCCTGGACGTTCCCATGCCCGGCAGGTATCGCAGACTTCCTTGATCGTATTTAGTCGAACGTTATAAAGCCCTACCTTTTCGAGGATTAGCCTCATTGTTGGCTCCTTCGCATGATACCGTCGCAGATGCAATTTCCGGAGTTCCTTTCTCACAACATGGGGTTCGTGACTACGGAGACTCTGTAGACTGTGTTGGATGTCAAATCTCGTCCAGTCGGGTAGTCGTGGAGCCCCAGAGCCGGTGGAGGCAAGAGGGTTCCTTGTAGCTCTACGTAGTTGATCCCCTGTGTTGACTGCGTCTGGAGGTGGTGGTACGCCTTGTAGACGTCCGCGGCGGGCCGCTACCTGTGGCGTATCGCTAGAAGACGCAGAAGGCGTGTTTCCACGCTCGGGGGCGTCTCGTAGCAGGTCGTAGCTGCCGGTACCAGATGTCGGATCGACGTTACCGAAGGAACGTGGTCGTGGTGGCCTGGCGCGTGCGCCTTGGCGGCCACCTGAAGCTGAAGCTTGGCCCTCACCAGGTTTAGGTAGGGGTTTCCACCAAGCTGGCACGGTTTTGCCTTCGGGGTCGTGGTCGTCTGGTAGTTTAAATGGTTCAGCAAAACGACATTTACCAGGTTCGGTATCAAGGTGATTCTTAACACCCTTGCTTCTCGTAAGATCCCTCTGACATGCTGGACATGGCCAGTATACAGAGATAGAGTCATGATATTTGCACTGCGTAGGGTCCCTGTTATGGCTAGGACTGTCCTTTCGGACGTTGTCGATGCATGCCGGGCACGTAGCCACCTTTGGGATGATACGATCACCGATGCGTCTCATACCTTCACCTGGTTCAGCTTGCTCAGGAAGGTCGGCAGGATAAGCATGTGCAGTATTTATAGGCGCGTTTCCGCGCGTGGTGTCAATGGCTTTCGCCAAGTAGACGGCTTCCACGAAGGCAGACTGCAGTCGTCGAGTGTATTTTTGTGCCAGTGAAAGCTCGGTGTTGCACGGTTGTGCGTGCACATGCTGACCGTTGCACTTGAGTCGCTCAAAGGGTTTAAGAATTGTCTTGTCGTTGCTGGTGATATTTGTCGGCTTCTTAATATAGTCACCAGTCGTATCTTTAAGTCCAGTAGCGCATTGATCAATGCGCACGGTCGTGATGTGTGGTCGGTTGGCAAGCTTCGTCCATGGAGAGATATCGTCCACCCATGTTCCTGTCGGTTGTTCGCGTATAAACCACCTCTGAGCATCATCTTGGGTAACAGCAATTTTACCACAATAGATTATGTGTGGTAAGTCTTCTCTGTGGTGCTGTTCCCAAGTGTTATAGTTGACTTTGTAGTTATAGTAAGATGGTGGTCCTGTGGTGCGGCAGCTGGGTTGCAGTATGGCAACTCGTACGTAGCATATCTTAAAGTAATGATCTATAACCTGCTGCACCGAGGGGTCTCCCAGGTCGACATATGTAGTCTTGTCCAAGTTGCCGCCTGAGGAAAGTCCCCTTGAGAAGGCAAACTCTGAGATGCCACCCTCACCACCACAAAGCTCCAACATATCCACGAAATTGTTATGGCCGTAGCATAGTGTAGCAACTATGCTGTATATGTTAGCGTGTGTGTCGGGCATAGATGTGGGAAGGGTAAGGAACAGGTCATCGTCCTCGTCGGAGCTTATCAGCTCAACAGGGACGTCAGCACTCCAGGTTGCCATAAGATCCTGTCCGAGTCCTGACAAGTCATCGCCGCAATCGTCATTTCCGTCTTCGACGTGCGATTTAATGCGGCGAGGCTTGATGCCTGCTTCCTTTTCGGCTTTGAGCCTTTCCTTCTGCTTTATACGCGATTCAGTGGGTAAAGCTTGCTCGTTTTGTTCGTCGGTCTGTGTACTCATTGTCGCGGTGGAATGGGTACATGCGTCAATCGCCAGAGTCGGGAGGGGGAGAGAACAGTCATCTATGATGACGCGTCTATGTTTCTGTGGTGATTGAGTAGGCTCGTTTCCGAGCAAGACCGGTTCCTCGGGTTGCCAACACAACCGAGTACTGATGTTGGCAACCCCTGCAGGTAATGGTGCATGCCAATCATACCCTGTTGGTTGATCGGTAACTGACATATCTTGAATAACCGCGTTGGTATCCAAGTTGATTGTTACACGCCGGATGACTTCAGACCATTTTGGTCCTCCCTTATGAGTCGCCACGTAATGACGGGTATTATGGTCTGTACGTGTATACGTATTTAAGTATACGGGCACGTTTCCGTGCGTGGTGGTACTCCCCAGGATTTTGTCGTTTAAGTAACGGATGAGTGTAGTACGTGTCCGAGCCCGCCATTCAGCATGTCGTACCGTATGGCCGTACCAGTCCAACACATGTTGTGGTATGGCCTGCTTACAGGTACATGTCCACAGCTTCGAACTAATCGGTATCGATGATGCTACCTGCATATATGTACCACTTGGTGTATTGTCTTGCATATTGAACCGAATACCGAAATGACACAAACGCATCCGTATTACTGACAGCTTTAGATCTTCCAGAGTATCACGTACTGGAGATAACTTCCAAACATATCCTGGGGGACCGAATATGATGATTTTCATGCGGAGTTTCTTGGCTTTTATCAACAGGCTCTGGATACGTGACCAGTGTGGGGCCACTCTCTTTCCTGGAGTTCGTATATACCAGTCACCCGGAGTACTGATCCATATGAGAGTGTAATCTCCACTGATCACCGCACCTAGATAGTTTGTGCCCACGCTTGTCATAAGTTCGTTGTGGGAAATACGGTCACAAATATTACCTCGTGTGCGGAGGTCGGCGCATGCCTCCCTCGTATCTTCAATGACAAAAGCCCTCTTACTAAGGCAGGTTGCCCCGCTGTCCTTGTTACCCCCCGGCTTTTCAGCCATCAGACAAGACGACGAGGGGGCGACGTCGCCCTGCCATCTTCAAGATGAAGAAGATGTGCCTACAATATCTGCCAACATCTGGGCTTCCCTCAGATGCTGGAGCTCAGCACTGCAGCGCGCCGTGGCCTCAGAGGCGGATTGCTCCGCAAATGCTGTCAGCATCGATGGATGATCCATCAGCTGTTTCAGCGCGCCTTTGGACCTAGCGTCGCTGACCGCATGCAATTCACGATTAGTGTATCCCATCACTATTTTACGACGGGACTGCACAGCGTCCATGGGTACACTACCACCATGCAGGGCCAGTGTCCTGGCAACGAAACAATCAAACGTCTCAAGATCGTTGATGTTGTCGCCTCGCATGGTGGCCTTGGCGAGCGTCTCCATCAACCCCTGGGGCAGGTTTCCCTGCAATTGGTTGCGCTCCTGCGCAGGGGTCGGCTCGCCTGTCAGCACTGTCTGGAAGGACGTGCTGCTCGAGCTCGAGGCGGGTTGCCCCGCAGCTCCAAAACGATCACACCTGATCGACAGATGCCCTGACGGCAACTTCGTCGTCGGCATGATGTTGGAGCCTTCCGGGAGCTCCATCTTGACCTGCACCTTACCAGGGAATATCAGCTTTTCCTGGCCTCGTTCAAGCACGATGATCGTGCGTTTGTCCTGCATACTGTCGAGACCTAGGATGGCTGGCAGGTCCTTTCCACAGCCTGACACAATGTTCGTATTGTATGAATCGTGTTGGGCTGACCCCTGGTACTCGCAGGCAATGCTACATGTGCCTACGGTATCCGCTGGGGCCGACCCCTCTCCCACTCCGTTGATATGCAAACGAGAGCGGGGCTCGAATGTACAAGCACGACCATGTGACTCAGCAGCCTGGGCGAACTTACGGCTCGTGTTCTCGCCCATGATGTTGATCTTCGAACCGACGTCGATGAGTATGGAATTTCCACCGTCATCCAAGAACGTCTTACTCGGCTGCTTGATGTGCACAGTTTCTGAAGTGTCGGCTGTGTCGGTAGGCGGGTTTCCCCGCGGCACATTCGTACTCCCTGGCGGGTTACCCCGCACGACACTGGCATGCGACTCGCTCTCGGCCATGCGTGCCAGGTCAATGTACTGGAAGTACGACACGTGCTGGGCGTGATCACCACGCTCCTCCCGCCAGTTGGCATACTCATCACGTATGCTCATATACTGCTCGCGGGTAGTGCGCCTTATCAGCGTTAGGTACGAGTGAAGGGCGATGTCTTGCAGCCCCTCGTTCGTGACGTGATCCCGGTACCGCAGCCACTCCTCGAACTCCTCATTCGTCGCTGAGATGTTGACGGCCCTGGCTGCTGTTGCTGCTGACGCCGCTGAGGATTCTGATAGGTCTAACGACGGACTATCAGTTTCAGGATTATTGGCATCTAGCATAAACGTTGTGTGCGTATTATCCATCTGATTCTGGAAATGTCGTACACGCAATTCGCGCAGCTGATCAGGGTCCAGTGACATCTCAGCCTCGCCCCCACTCTGGGGAGACATCTGAGGAGTATCATGCAGGTTTCCCTGCTGAGGCGCCGTCATCGGGATAAGCTGATCGAAATATCCCGTTGCCATAGGCGGCCTTACCTCTTCAGGCAGGTGCCCCTGCTGGTGTGACGAAACTGTCTGCATAGCTAGCATCCTGGACGTCATCCCCTCCACCATGCTCCTCAGCTCCCGCAGCTCCCTCGCTGACTGCTCGGGAGTCTGACTAAGGGAGCCAGTCCATGGGAAGGACGATGTTATAATGCCAGGTGCACGACAGATCGCACATGGTGGCTGCTGGGGATCTCCCTCACGCTGGTTTGTCACGTGGCCCACCACGTTAGAATTCCAGCATCCCTCGTGGAATAAGTGATTGCACCTCAGGCGGTACACAATATCCCTGGGCTGAAATTCTTCGAGGTATACAGCACAGGTGTCCTCCATCCCAGTGAAGACTTCTACGTCTGCTACCCTGGGATATACCCGCCGCTGCCTCTCCAATACCGTCTCGGAGGGCATGAAGGCTGACGGGGGTGTCCCCGCTGGGTTCAGCACTTCCTGCACTTCGACATTTGGCATGGAAGTGGTAGGAGTCACGGCAGGCGAGTTTCCTCGCAAAGGTGAGCCCCTATTCCGCACCACGTCGAGTGCAGCTGCACGTGACTGGCCCCGTGCACTTTGCACCGCCTGCCTCCTCCTGAAACATGCCTGCTGAGTGTGGTGCGTCTGCCTGATGTAGTCAGGCACGCCCCTACTGCCAGACGATATTGAATGGGCAGTGGGTTGTACAACCACCTCTGGTGATGTTGGAGAAGGCATGAAGGCCATGTGCGGGTACATGGAGTGGTCACTGCAGCGCACATTGGTGAGGTTATGCATCTGATCCGCCAATTCCCGAACAAATTTGTTCGGGACCCTTGTACCGTCAGGGTATAATGGCGGATTCATCTGCGTGGGTGGTGGCCTCTGGCCCTGAGACATGCTCGGATGGGCGTTGAACGCCGGGATAAAGGCTCGTTGCCGAGCGGGGTCCCGTGGGTTGGGACCCTCCGGTTCCCAGGACCAGGCTGGCCTCCACCTCTGCCCACTTGGGTGAGGCAGATTATGGTTCTGCACCTGCTGTACCGCGGCCGCCACTCTTGAGCGATAGTCGTCGGGTATACCCGCCCTGTGGTGGCTTGGTGTACCAGGCAGGTTTCCCTGCTGACTCGTTGGCGTGCCGGGCGGCATCATGTTGAGGAGGGCTGTGCTGTGATCAGCCCTAGCCGCAGCTAACCTCTCCATGAGTGTGCCGTTTACGGCAGGGCGGACAGGTGTCCCAAATGGGGATTGTGCTGGCGGAGTGCCCGATGGAGTCATGCCCCTTGGAGTGTGCATGCTCTGTGTGGGGCTTGCGTGCATTGGCTCGAACCGAGCAGGTCCGCTTGTAGGCAGGTTTCCCTGCATGGCTTGACGATTTCTCGTGGCCATAGCGGACATTGCTCCCTGGCCTGCGGCCCAGGGATCCTGCTGGTACAGCCTGTCCGCCAGCTGTTCTACCTGGTCAGGGTTCAGCGAAGCTGCAATCTGATCCAGGTCTGAAGTACTTATGGCCTGCCAAGACACGGCGCTCGGCCCTTGGCTTGGGGCACGGCTTGGAGCCGCGCTCCCGGCCTCACTCTCGGTGATCATAAAGGTCCGAAAGATCTCAGGCCGGTTTCCCAGCTGGGTGGGGCTGTAGTGGTCCCCAACGCCCCTGTGGAGGTAGACCATGGCTGGATCAACGCCCTCTTGGTCTCGGGACCACTGGTACTTAATGCTGGAAGTACCAACATCAGCCCACCTATCTGAGGCAGTCATCGTACTGACAGAGACTCGCGCACGGCGGCTCCCCAAATACTCTGGGTTGCGCCATTGCCTTCCAGTGGTCAGGTCCTCTACATGAGAAATGTAATACGGTTCAATGATACCGTTATCTCCCTCGGACAAGAGGACTCCGTTATCGGACCAACAGAACTTCATACCATCTTGTATGGCCTTGCGCCAATCTACAAAGATGATGAGGTCTGAGTCTGGGTCCCACCCACTGTTCACGGCACGGCGGCGCACTGTTGGCACGAAATGGATGTGTGAACGGCCTGCCCCCCTTTTCTTCGTATTGTGCTCAGGTCTACAGGACAGGCCGTGCCACATGATGCCTTCGAAAGCGTGCCATCGAGTGCCATGCATGGCGACTTCAGGGCATGGGGCTGGTCTCCCGGCGGGTTCGTCGCACAGTACAATGTAACTGTACAGCGACCATGGAGCTTTCAATGTCCACGAATGCCCCTGAGAGGCGCGGATGAAGATAGCGGGCTCGCCGGAGTCCCGCATTAGCACCTTGAATTGAAGGCGCTGTTTTTCTTCTCCGTCTGGTTCACGAACATGAACAACTTCCATCATGATGGCTGCGAGTTGGTCAACCGAGCGACCATACAACTGCTCGCTAATGACTTTGGCCTCGTCATATTTTGGGTTATGTCCGTGCCTCGAGTGACCTGTGTTCCACGGAAAGTCAGCCACGAGTTCCACGAGGTTAAACCAACCATCATGATCATCAAAGGATCTCAGGCGCCACACAGGATTATGTGGCTTATCTGGCGCAGGTCTACATATCCTGCTGAGAGCTTTGCTTAACTTTTTGAGAGTATCATTGGATGTGGGAAGAATTCCGGCCTTCCTGCATTCCTTCATGAATGACTCATCCACCGAACGTATCGGTGGGAGCTTCCGAAGTGCCAGTCTATCCCTAATCAGATCTGGAGTCCCACTAGTAAAGGATGTGTCTCCTGGGTGGTGCAGCTGAACTACTGGCGGGTTTCCCCGCATCGGAGCCTCTGTTGCCGAAGAGGCTGCGGCTCCAGAAGAGGAGGAAGCTGCGGCAGCAGCGCCTGGCGGGTTTCCCCGCGGAGATGCGCGACTGGCGCTGCCCCTGATCTTCGGCACCCAGTTACCCCTCGACATAGCACCTTCGTCGGACCTCCTGGAACGAGCCGCCACAGGCGAAGCCGGCGCAGGTGCATACCCACTGCGCTCGAAAGCTGCCGCCCTTTTCGCAATGGACTTACTGCGGCTAAGCGGACGTCTTCGTTCCTCAGTGGGGTCCTGAGGTTGCTGCTTGGGCACAGATGCTGGTGTAGGAGCTGTGCCAATCGGCGGCCTCGGCGTCGCAGATCGAGACACCTCCATGTGCACGTCTGGCCCAGGGCTCTGAGAGCTCGCCTTCGGTTTCGGCACCGGAGACGGCTTAGGTGTCGGGGGTTCACTCTTGGCCTTCGAAGTTAGTGGGAGTGGGGGCTTTCTAGCCCCCTTCATGTAGAGCTTGCTGGAATCCTCCAGCATCTTGCGAGTTGCCTCGCGTGTGCGTTCTTCTACTGTCCGAATACGCTCCTCGTCCTCCGCCACAGGTTGAGCCTTTTTCACGTCCTTGATTCTCGGCTCTGGTTGTTGGGACTGGCTAGAGACGCCAGGCGAGTTTCCTCGCATACCAGGAAGACTAAAGAGCGCGTCTTTCTCTTCCTGGGTCATAGCTACCATTCCCCTTGGAGCCGGAGTAGGTTTCTCTTCTTCTTTCGGATCCAAGTGGCCCAAGATCCCGAGACGAGGTGTCATCGGGTCAAGTGGCGGATGGCCCTCTTTAGGAGGGGTTTTGTCCCTGTTGGGGCTCAGGCCTTCGTTGTTTCCAACGGGGCATCCTGGCCTGTGATTCTGGAACGGCTGGGAACAAGGACCGCATGCAGCGTGAGGCCTATACTGCTTGCGAGCCGCGATAATATCTCGCAGCTGGGCCCGCGCTTCTTGAATTTCAGGGCGGCGGATGTTTGTTGCAAGCTGATAGCCTCCACGGATGGGCCTGCCATCGCCGTCCCTATAGGCAGGATTGCCCTGGCCGAAGGCCGAGTGTTCCCCTTTTCGGCGTCGTGGGTCGTTGTACGGAAGTAGCTGGCCACCTCTTCTGAGAGCGCGTTCCTTTGGGCCAGCCAATCTCCACTCACGAGGAAGTCGAGCCTGGGGGTGTGGCTCTTCTCTGACGCGCGTATGGGAACGAGATCTTCTGGTGTTCTCATCAGAAGAAGCTGCCGATGCAGCAGGAGCGGCACCCGTTGGAGGTGCTTGAGGAGGCTCCTCTGCGATCCCAGATGGATCGCTCGATGGAGGCAGGTCTCCCTGCTGGGTGGAGCTCGGCGCAAGTGGCGCTTGTGCCGATGGTGATGATGATTCAGACTCATCAGGGTCGAAATCGACCTCTTCCTCACCAGTCACGTCCATCATGAGGATGGTGACGTCATCCTCATCTAACCCACAACCATCGCCTTCTACTTCTTCTGATGTCGAACTACCAATTATGATGGCCATTGGCGCATCTGGTAAAGGCAGGTTTCCCTGCATGGCCGGCGTCTGGGCGTCGCTCGGCTGTCCTGGAGTAGGAGGCACAGTCGTCGGCTCAGGGTCATCGACGAGCATAGGCTGCCTAGCAATGTTACGCATGGCCGTATGGTTTGGCCTCATCCCCAGCTCCTGGAGATTCCATCCTGGCGGGGGAAGATCATGACCACGCATAGCCATTGCCATTTCCAGGGCACGACGCCATCTACCATGGGAGTAGATCAAGTGTCTCTGCACTTCCTGAGGATTTATACTGTCAATGAGAGTCAAAGCTGCCAAGAGTAGCTCTGAGCTACCGCAAGCATCATTATCCTGTTCTGTCATAATACTAGCTTCAATTTGTTCTTGACTCTCAGGATATGCAATTGCAAGTATCTCATGCATCCACATGAGGGTCTGCAAAAGTGTACGCGGTCCATATTCGCCTGGAGCAAGCGAACCAGGAGGTATGAACGGAGAACCTGGTTCGCCTGCAATGAAGGCCTGAACAAATGCTTGAGACTCCATTTCAATTAAGTCTTCAATAGTATGGGGATATTCTCCCAGCAGAAAAGGCCTGTGTCCAGGCGGGACTTCGGGCGGAGGTTCGAGGTTCCGCTGAACCTCGGAAGGCGAAGCCTCTATAGTGGTGTCCTCGTCGTCGCTCTCGTAGGCCATGATGTTGCCTGGGTTCCCGAACACCCAGCCGAAGAAGGAAAGAGGCTCGTTTCCGAGCGTACCGTGATCCACGGGAGTGAGTTCATTACTGCCCGTGACGAACCGGCGGACGTACTCGAGGTAATACGCGTACAATCCATGACCGTACCCCTCGAGCTCGTCAATGTTGTCCATGCCAACGACCCATGTGAAAAATATCTGTTCCATAGCCTCAAAGTCCTGGAGGCATAGATACTCAATGGATGGCGTGCTCGAGCCGAAATGGACTTCGGACGACATGCCCTTTCCATTTCCCTTCGCTGGAGAATCTCGCACAAGATGATCGGCACTACCACATTCATGGCATTTGAGAACCTGGCCGTCTCTACCTCGCGGGTTTCCCCGCCTACCTTTACCTTTACCTGAGGTCGCTCCACGGCCTTTACCACGGCCTTTTCCCCTAAAGAATATCTCATCATGTTGTTCATCGGAGAGCCTCTGGAGAAATGCCGCGATACCTCGCCCGTTCAACCTCCGACGACCACGCTTGCCTTTGCCCTTTCCTTTAAAACTTCTACGTATCCTCCTTCTAACGCGACGAACTGGTTTTCGTGTGAACCTCCTCCACCTTCGCTTGGCCTGTTGTAACAGCCAGAATAAATGCTCAGCACGCTGATTGTCATTATCCATATTCATGATATCAGACCAATCTAGAGCTTCAACACCATCCGATGATATAGTGTCTGTATCAGTGCCGGAGTCGAAGTCTTCGTCTCCTAAACAGGTGGATACACCGTCGGTTAGGGGATTTGATTCCCCCCATAACGAGCGGTGTGGCTGTGGTTCTCTAGAAGGAGGGCTGGTTGCCCAGCTTGGTTGTGATCGATCCCCTGCTAGTAAAGCAGTGGCTTCTCCTGAATCGTCGGCCCATATGTTTGAGGGCCCGTTTCCAGGCTGGGCTTCAGTGGTTAAGGTAGTGTAGAAATTTCCACTACCAGATCCCCTTCCTCTTCCAAACACGGATCCTATGTTGCCAGGAGATCGTTCGGATAGGTGGCCTACCGAACGCATCCTCTCCAGCAACTCATCATACTGTTGTTGTGTTCGAGGCATTTGGTGATTGAGCGGCTGTAAGAGTTGCATGGCCTTTTGGTTGCCGACGCCTAGGGCGCGGAATAGGATAGTAGTTAACAGTTGGAAGTTGGGAAGGTCGAATCCCACCGACTGTGCCTCAAGTCGGGCCATTTCGAATCGGGTAAGAGTAACATCGATTCGTTCCCCGTGAGGCACATGGAAGTCAATAAGTTGTGTGCCGGAAGTGAGCTGTCGCTCATCTTCCAGGCGTTCGAATTTCATGCTGAGGAGAAACATGATATAAGTTACTGGGTCTGTGTGGACCCCGTCGATATCAGCACCATAGTTTATGATGTCAGGCGGTACCCTCATGGCGAGTGTCCTCGCTAGGCCTCCCAGGCCGCGTTGTATTGCGGCTGCTTGGGCCTGTGGCGTCATACGTCCGCTTGCAACGTTGAGCCACGCGTTGACCTCGTAAATGTACTCACGAAAAGGTACATTACCCTGAGGGTCCCAATATGGGCCATGTGTTTGCCCATCGGTGCTGTTATCTCCCCGACGCATGTGTGCGATTGCTGCCCCCAGCGCGAACCATATGATAGCGAAAACGATTAGCCCGAGAATGTGTAACGAAGGACGGTTATGATGAGCGGTGTCGCGCTGGGGTAGCGCCTTGTCGAGTCTTCGAGGCGCTCTGTCTGGCGGGTTTCCCCGCCCTTGCTTCAGGTATTGCGTTATTGGCTCGTTGCCGAGCGGTTGATAGTAACGCAATGATGAAGCGTATATGGTACCAATCTGGTCGTCTAGACGTCGCACCTCTCGTGTAGCTTCTTGTTCTTGAATAGATCCTCGTAAGTGTACTGGGAGTGGTGGCGCAGGGTAGTAGGTGGTCACGAAGATCGTGCCGAAGAATGTGAGGCTGAGAAGAGCAAGAGCTGACCACACGAGAGTGCGGCCAGCTCCGCTACCAAGTCGAAAGTGAGCCTGGTAACTCGAATAGCATCCGATTCCAAGGCGCTGACCGTGGACATCGGATGGCAAATAGCGTCCATCGCTCTGCTGTGAGGGTACAGTATGAGGAATGGGCGGATAAGATAGGATAAGATCGATGTAGTGATCTTTCCAGCACATAGCGAACACAAGCAGTGTCCGGGCAAATAGGGCGCGCGTGCCTTGAGCCCAAGGCAGCGGCGCGCGAGCTATGCTCCCGATACTATAACATCTCCCAAAGAGCTACCCTCAAAGTCCAGGAGCCCACGCAAGTGGCGACAGATGCCGCAGCCAACCGAAGCGCTGCGAGGTCTCAAATCATCTGCTTACTCCCCGACTCCGCCGCGCCTCCCAGGAGCCCACGAAAGTGGTGACAGATGCAAACTTCACAGCCACTCAGGGAGCGAATTACGATGTCTCAAATGATCCGTTCACTCCCCGACCCGCCGTGCCTCCAAGAAACCCACGAAAATGGCGGCAGCTGCACCGTTCGCAGCCACCCAGGGAGCGGCGCAGGAGCAGGCAGGAGGAGGGGGGGAGGGTCGGGAACAAACAAGAGGGCTGGGACAAAACAAGGAGGGGGGAGGGGGGGGGCTTCTGCAACCCCTTCGGCTCCGAAGGCGTTGCAAGCAGACCGGGCTTCCGCCCGCCTCCATCACCACGAGGGAAAAGGGGGGCAAACACTTGACCCTGAACAATCCTCACCGTAAGCGCTCGCCCGAAATAATTATCTTGGAATCTGGGAAAGTCAGGGGGTGGACACCCTTTCGTACAGCCGACCCGGGACCAGACCTGGGCGCGCAGGCCACAAAAAACAAAAACAAAAACAAAAAAAACATCAGTCCCCAGACCTCGTCCGGGGTGCGCTCGGGCCAGCACCTCGAAGAGAGCCCGGCCGCAGCGACGAGCACTTTCCGGGACGAGCAGCGGCACCAGGCTCTGTTCTTGGAGGCCTGGATGTGGGCACCACCACCAGCACCAGGGGCTGCCTCCACTGGGGGCAGATGATCCTGGGTTTCGGTGTCGGTGGCAATTTGTCGGCCACTCAGGAAGCCCGAATATTGACACCATCACCGAGGTCGGGATCGTCTTGCCTCAGTGGAGGCACACCGCCGATCTTGGTGTTGGTGTCCACCTCTAGGCTTCAGTCGGGCCTGTCCCCCTACAGTATCCTAAACGATTCAAACATGGACAACAAATCGTTCCCAGACTATGTTTCCCTACCTAGGCTGTGCCTAGAAGGGTTCTTACTCGCTTGGCTTAAAAGGCCAGGCAGTGGAACCCGCCCCGGGCGGTTCCCCCGGTCCCCTGGGAGCCAAGCAAAAGCAACAGCAAAGGTAAAAGCAAACGCGCGGTTCCCCCAGTTGCGCTCCATGGGTGCCAAGCAAAAGCAAAAGCAAAGGCAAATGTGAAGGCAAAAGCGAAGGCAAAGCAACATCATAGCATAGCATAGCAGGCATAGCATAGCATAGCATAGCATAGCATAGCATAGCATAGCATAGCATAGCGCAGCACAGCATAGCATAGCATAGCATAGCGCAGCATAGCATAGCGCAGCACAGCATAGCATAGCATAGCATAGCGCAGCATAGCATAGCGCAGTATAGCATAGCATAGCATAGCATAGCATAGCATAGTATAGCGAAACTCCAAGAGGCTTTCCTAGAGGCTCCATCTCCTAGGTAGGGTCGCACTGGGATAATTTTGATGCAATCTTCGAATATCCCCCCTGTAGAGGGGCAGGCCCGACTTGACTCTAGGCCTGCGACATGTTCTCCTCCGCCGACACCCGAGGAGGGGCCCAGCCAGCAGCCGGGGCCTCTCCGACGAGGCACCCACCCACCCCCGCAGCACGGAACGGCGGGCTGCGAGGCGATGCGGGCACTCCGAGGCGGCAGAGGCCCGCGCGAAGGATCGGCGGCGACAATAGGGGCGAATAGCCCAGGGGCGGGCACTACACGCATTCGCCCGGGAGCCTTTTCGAATACATCGATCATCGGCGCACCTGAATACGTGTACTGCTCCCCCCTGAGCTGTTCGCCCCTATCGTCGCCTCCGAAAGGAGGGAGCCGCGGCGCTCGGGGCGGTCGCCCTGAGCACAATCGGGAGGCTCGACTTCGACCCCGCGGCGGACTTCGACTTCGACCCCGCCGGCGACGCGGGGATCCTGCGCGGGCAGAGGGCAGCGTGAAGGGGGGGGCCGGCTCGGGGGCGGAACCGCCGAGCTGGTATCGGCGATGCGTCGCCGACAGATCGGCGACGGGCCCTCGACAGGACTTCGGCCCCGTGGCAAGCTTCGGCTCCGATCCCGCCGGTGACGCGGGGCTCCTGCACGGGAGCCCAGATCCGCCGACCCCTTCTGGGCCTCTGGGCGTGTGGCATCGTTCCCCCCCAGAAACCTCCCGCCCAGGGACCCCGAACCAGAAACTTGATCCCCCCTCTCTCCTGGCCTGGGCGGAACGCGGCATGCGGGGATAAAGGGTTCCCCGACGACCCGACGGCCCCGAGAGGCAGCCAAGGCGGTCCAGGAAGGCCCTGCGCCGCTGACTGATAATTTCCCAGGGGGCCCAATCTGCAAATAGTCAACCTCCCCCACAACATATAAAACCTTACCATGCACGGCGTTGACGCTGGACTACAGGCCCCCAGGAACGTCCCAAGCGGCCCTCAAGAGAGTCCCAAAACGGCCCAAGAGGGCCCCTAGACGGCCCAAGAGGCGCCCACGACGGTCGAAGAGTGTCCCAAATCAGCCCCAAGAAGGGCCCAACCGCAGGAGCCCAAACCCACGATGCACCCAGGGTACCTCAAAATTATCCCAGCAAAGCAACCTAACAGCCATGTGTAGGAGCATATCTGGAAGCATTCCTTGGTTTTTTGTTTCTCCCTTTAACTCTGTTGGCGCCTGGGGCCCTCTCAGAAAATAGAAAATAGAAAACAGATTCCGAAAACACAGCTTGCGCGCCCTGCGCGCTCACTATGATATACATGACAATTACGTTGTATATGTTATCCATACATGTGTATCGCACTTGTGAAACATATGAAGCACTTGAATGATGTTTGTGAATATCTAGGATCCATATGAATCGTATGTGCGACACTGCGAAAAACAATTTAAGAAATCATAAATAGCATTTGGCATATTGAGCAATATACATATGAGCATATGATAATTATTTGTAGTAATTAGTTTAAAGCTATATGGTTCAATGTATGTGCCACATGAACCATATGAGAAGTGGGAAAGGGATGATTTCCCCCAACGTCTAATCCAGCATCCTGCACCTGTCCTTCGCCAGTTGGTAGCGGTGATGTACGTCCCACAACCCTGCCAATTGGAGCTGCATGCAGCAACGGCGGCCTCCTTACTGGTCGGGAGGACACCAGGAGCCAGCTCAGCTGCAACCCTCTGGGCCCCACTGCACGATGAGGAGTTGCCCAGCCGGATCCAACTCGAAGACCTCGAAGAGGTCGCACTCTTCGATCTCATCGCGGAACGTCCGCGGGACACCGACAGGACACCGACGAGACACCGACGGGACACTATAAAACTATAGGGCTATAGGCTATAGGCTATAGGCTATAGGAACACCAATCGACCTGAATTTCGATATCACCATCGATTTCACTATCGATCCCATTATCGATTTCACGATCAGTATTAGTAGTATCAGTATCAGTATTAGTATCGATCTCACGATCGACCTCACCACGGGACACCGCGGGACATCCACTCGGCCGCCGGCCGCCACACGGGAAGGGCGCAATTCTGTCCTCGCCGCCACACAGGGAGGACTCCAGACCTCAAGCAGGAGGGCGGTGCTGCGCTGGCGGCGGTGCTGCGCTGGCACACGTTGCGAAACGTCGTTCACCTCCCTCCCTCCTCCCTCCTCCCTGGGAGCCCCCGGGGTATCTCCAGACCAACTCTGAGTTCAAAGAGGATGTGAAGTTGGCCCTCCCGAAGCGCCCGTGGTCAGACTGAGGCGCTCTCGGGGATCTTGGCTCTTCTCGGGCTCTCTAGGCTCTCGAGGCTCTCTAGGCCTCGAGGCTCTCTCGGGCCCGTGGGGGCCATGGCGCACTGCAGGATGAGAAGTACAAGGAAAATATTAGCATGTCAACGCAACCACTGATCCCATCGTAACGTTTCATCCTCCATCACCGCAAAAACGAGCCCGAGGCCTGCTGCCTCGGGTGCGCAGCAGACTCCATCACGCCTATGCCGCATAGCCTCCTATGCTGATATTTCGTCCACTTGCTCGTAGTGGGGGCAACCCGAGACGTCGTGTCGCCAGCTGCGCGTTCCCAGAATGATGCCCGGCACTCGAATCACGAAGCATCCACGTCCTCTGCCGCCGCTGCCGCCTTCACCGCGTCCAGCTTGGCCTTCAACTTCTTGGGCAAGGTGACCTTCAGCGGCTTCATCTCCTGCCAGAAATTCTGGAGGGCAGACCCGTCCTTCCGCTCAATGATCATCGCCGCCGAACGGCACGCCACCTGAAGGCGGGCCTTCTGACGAGCTTTCACGGCGTCAGCCCTGCACGTCTCAAGAATGTGGCCGCCTGCCTTCACGATGCCGAACACCTTCGCCGACGTCGCCATCTTGTCGAAACGCTTGAGGCCGCGCTTCGTGGAGCCCTGGAGGATCTTCAGCGCCTCCTTAAACTCGTTGCGGTTCGGATAATCCTTCCAGTCTTTAGGGCGTAGGTGGTTGGAGCGTCCAAGATGGCCCAAGACAGCCCCAAGAGGGCCTGGGAGAGCCCAAGATGACCTCCAATATGGCTCAAGATAGGCCAAGATGCCTCAATATGGTTCGCAATCGTATGCTCCAAAAGGCCCCAAGACCGCCACAAGACGGCTCCGAGAGGTCAAATAGCTGCCCAAGGAGGCCTCCAAGAAGCCCAAATCCTTGAATTAGCTTGGCAAACCCAACCAGATGCAATTGCACGCATCGTAGTCGTGAGTTTCATTTTCGGTAGAGCTCCCTACGGGGTCACGAAAAATGCGAGGGGAGAGCTGACATGTGTGGTGGGGAGGCGTTAGACCCCTGCCGTTGAGGCTTTCGGTGGATCTCCCTATGGGGCCACTGAGTAAGCGACTCGTCCCCGACCGAAAACCGAAAGGGGCCCGAACGACTCACCTCCGACCGGGAACTGAGGGGCACGAGCGGCTCACTTCCGACCGGGAACTGAGGGGCCCGAACGACCCAATTCCGACCGAGAACTGAGGCGCCCGGGCGACTCACTTCCGATCGAGGATGGAGGGGCCCGAAGGACTCACTTCCGACCAAGAACCGAAGGGCCCGAACGACTCACCTCCGACCGAGAACTGAGGGGCCCGAGCGACTCACCCCCGACCGAGAACTAAAGGGCCCGAACGACTCATCTCCGACGGAAAACGGAGGGGCACGAACGACTCCTCTGACCGAGAACTGAGGGGCCCGAACGACTCAACTCCGACCGAGAATTGAGGGGCCCGAGCGACTCACCTCCGACCGAGAACTGAGGGGCGCGAACGACCCACGCCCCACACAGAACCGAGAGGCCCGAAAGACTGACCTCCGACCGAGAACGGAGGGGTCCGAACGACTCACCTCCAACCGAGAATTGAGGGGCCCGAGCGACGGGCCCGAACGACTAACCCCGACCTAGAACAGATGAGCTCGAACGATTCACCTCCGACCGACCACTGAAGGGCCTGGGCGACTCACATCCGACCGAGAATGGAAGGGCCCGAACGACTCATCTCCGACCCAGAACTGAGGCGCCCAAACGACTCACCTCCCACGGAAATTTTGAATGGAGCTCCCATGGGGTTACGAAGATGTGAGGGCTGTGCCAAAATTTGTGGCTGGGACGCGCGCGGGCTGCGCCACTGAACCGTAGGAGGGGTGTGCCGATATGGGTGGCTGGGACGCATGCGGGCTGCACCGCTGGGACCTTCGGTGGGGCCCCATATGCTGTCACTAAACGTGTGAAGGGTGTGCAGAAATCTGCGGCTGGGACGCATGCGGGCTGCGCCACTTGGACCTTCGGTGGAGCACCGACGAGGTCGCGAAACGTGTGGGTGGTGTGCCGATATTGGCACCTGGGAGGCATGCGGGCTGCGCCACTTGGACCTTCGATGAACCTCCTGTGGTGCCACGAAACGTGCTAAGGGTTTACCAAAACGGTTGGGGACACATGCTGGTCCACAGCAAGAAAGCTGGCGCGCCCGTCGGCCTCCTCAAAAGCCGCGTCCGCCTAGGGTGGTAGGTTGTAGGCGGTGTACACTTGCAATCAGTTTCGTTGCAGGCGTCTGCTGGTATTTGACCGCAACGGTTCTCTGATGATGCAATCGCGCCTGATGTTGAGTTACAAATTACAAGTTCCCCAGGTTAACATTGCATCTGGCGCGTGCATATCAGCGTGGTAAATCCCCGCCGCGCGCGTGCGGCGTGGGGATCTCTGGTGTCCAATCGGAAAGTCGCCACGCTTGCCTGGAGACTAGAGTGGACCCGCAACGAAAACCGATCGGACCTCCAAATTAACGTTTGTTTGGGCGCATGCTTTTCATGATGGGCCAAGATGCAGAACACCCCGCGGCGCGCGTTCGCGCCGCGTGGATATCTCTGCGGCGCCTACAATAGGAAAGTCACCATGTTCGCCTGGAAGCCAAAGGGAACCCTTGGCGGCGGCCGATCAGAATTCCAAATTAACATGGTTCAGGGTTTTGCTTGCCACTATGGGCCACGGCCATATGCCAATGCCATGGCGGGCAATGCAGAAGCCCCCCGCGCGCACGCGCGCGCGCCACGATGGGGCCCCTGTGGCGTCCACAATAGGAAAGCCGCAATGTTGGTTTGGGGTCTGACTTGCGCCCTTGGCAATGACATATCAGATTTCCAAGTTGGCATGGGTTCTTGCAGTGCACAATGCAGAACCGCCCCCCCGCGCGCGCGCCGCGCGGAGTTCTCTGCGCTGTGCCACAATGGTAAAGTTGACATGCTGGCTTGGAAACCAAAATGCGGACATGGTCGTGACCGATCGGATGTCCATGTTGACAGGGGTTCTGCCGCATGCAATGCAGACCCCCCCCCCCCCGCGCGCGCACCGTGTGGGGGTCTCTGTGCTGTCCACGATATGAACGTTGCCATGTTTGACTGGGGACTGCAATGATCCCTAACGATGGCCCAGCCGCGTGCTTTCAATATGGGCAGTGCAGAATCCGCGCGCGCGCCGCGAGGGGGCCTCTGTATTGTCCATAATGTGAAGATCGCCATGTTGGCCTGGAACGCAAGTTGAACCCTTAGCTGTGTTCGGTTGGATTTCCAAGTTAACATTGGAGCTGGCGCATGCGTTTTTCAAATGGCAATGCAGCAGCCGCCCGCGGCGCGCGCGCCGCGTGGGGATCTGCGCGGCGTCTACAATCGGAAAGCCGCCATGCTGGCTTGGCAGCAAAAGGGAACCATTTGCGGTGGCCGGCTGTGCACCCAATTTAACGTTGGTCTTGGCGCATGGTTGTTTCGCTCTTTGCCCTGCAGAACTTCCGCGCGCGCGCCGCGTAGTGATCTCTGCGCCGTCCACGACGGGAAAGTCGCCATGATTGCTTGGAATATATGAAGTGAGCCCTGCGCGGTGACCAATCGGATTTGCATGTCAACATTGGTTCTTGCGCTGGCTGTTCGCTATGGGCCATGGGCAATGCCGAGCCGCCGAGCGCGCGCGCCGCATGGGGATCGCCAGCGTTGCCCCCTCTACGATACAGGAAAGTCGCCATGTTGGCTAGGGGTGCGAGGTGAATCCTTAGCAGTGGTCGAGCGGATCTCCAAATGCACTCCGAGCGGGCGCCCGCGCGCCGCGTGGGGATCTGCGTCGCGTCTACAGTAGGAAAGTCACCATATTGGCCTGGGGCCCAAAGTGAAACCTCAGCCATGACCGATTGGATGTCCAACTTAACATTCGTTTGGGCGCATGCTATGCAGACCCCCCACCCCCCCCGCGCGCCCGCGCGCGCCGCGCGGGGATCCTTGGCTAATCCACGATAGGGAAGTCACAGTGCTTGCCCAGGTAATAGAACTGGCCCTTACGTGTTCTGGCTGGTGGTTTTTTTTGTGGCAATGGAGGGGCCCGCGCGCGCCGCGTTTGCATCTCTGCGCTGTCCTCAATAGGAAAGCTGCCGTGTTGGCCTGGTACATGAAGTGAACCCTTAGCGGTGCCAGATCGGATTGCCTGGTGAACATGGGTTCTGGCGCATGGAAGCCACGTGGGTCAGGAAAATAAATTTGGCCCAGGGCGGTGGCCGATCGGATTCCCGAATTAAAATTTGGCTCTCGCGCGTGCAATGGAGACCCCCCCACGCGCGTCCGCGTTCGCGCGCCGCGCGGGGACCTCTGTAATTTCCACACAAGACATGTCGCCATGCTGGCCTGGGAATTAAATTAAGCCCTTAGCGGTGGGCGCGTCTACTTTTCATTTGGACAATAGAGAACTCCCTGCGCGCGCGGGGGGCGAGGTCTGCATTGTCAGCATGCAGAACACTCCGCGCGCGCAGGGATTTCTGCATTGTCCAAAAAAACCGACGAGTAGTTCCAACCAAAGACTTCACAAATCCTTTGAACTGTTTGAGGACGCCGATGGACGCGCCGACCTTTCTATTGTTATGCAGAACCCCCCACGCGCGCGCGGCGAGTTATGTATACTGTATAGTCTAGTGGATAGTCAAAAGCAGAAAAAAAACACGTAATTCCAACAAGGGAACCCAAACTTTCTGTGGACTTTCAAGGAGGCCGATGGACGCGCCGACTTGTCCATGGTGGGCTATACAGAACTCCTCCCGCGCGCGGGACGCATGCAGGGTGCGCCACTGGGACATTCGGTGGGAACTCCTAAGGGCCCACGGAACGTGTGATGTTTGCCGAAATTTGGTTGCGTGGACGCATGCGGGCTGCGCCACTGGAACCTCTCCCGATGGGGCCACGAAACGTGTGAGGGGCATGCAGATTTTTTGTTAGCGCGCACGCATTCAGGCTGCGCCACTGAGGCCTTCGCTACAACTCCCATGGAGCCACGAAGCGTGTGAGAGAGGGGCCCGAATGGGTTGCGTCGGCCCTTGCAGGCTGCGCCAGCTGGACCTTCGGTAGAATCCCAACATTGTGGCAAAGAAAAATGCGAGGGCGTGCCGAAATTGATGGCGTGAACGCATGCGGGCTGCGCCACTGGGGTCACGACGCGTGTGAGGGGTATGTCACAATGTCGTATGCCGAAATGAGTGGCTGGGGAGCATGCGGGCTGCGCCACTTGGACCTTCGGTGGGGCTCCGCTGGTGACGCGAAGTGTGGGGGTGTGCCGAAAACTGGGGCGCGCACGCATGCGGGCTGCGCCACTTGGGCCTTCGGTGGGGCTCCCACGGGGTCACGAAACGTTTGAGGTGTGCGCAGACATGGATGGCGGAGACGTATGCGGGCTGCGCCATTGCGACCTTCGGTGGAGCTCCGATGGGGTCACGAAACGTGCGTGGGTGCGCTGGAATGCGTAGCGCGGACGCATGCGGGCTGCGTCATTTGGGCCTTCTGTGGAAGCCATATGTGGTCACGAAACGTGTGAAGGGGGGGCTGAAATGGGTGGCTGGGGCGCGCGCGGGCTGCGCCACTTGGACCTTCGGCGGGGCACTGGCGGGGTCACGAAACGTGTGAGGGTGTGCCGATATGGGTATCTCGGACGCATGCTGGCTGCGTCCCCTTGGGCTTCGGTGGGCCGCCTATGTGGCCACGAAGCGTGTTAGGGGTGTGCAGAAATTGGTGACTGGGACGCGCGCGGGCTGCGCCATTGGGACCTTCGGTGGGGCTCCTATGGTGTCACGGAACGCGCGCACGTGTGCCGAAATGGGTGGCTGGGACGCATACGGGCTGCGCCACTGCAACCTTCGGTAGTGCCCCTGTGGGGTCACGAAACGTGTGAGGGGTGTGCCGAAATCGGTGGCTGGGACGCATAAAGGCCTGCGCCACTTGGACATTCGGCGCAGCCCCTATGGGGCCACGAGGCGTGTGAAGGGTAACGAAACGTGATGATGATGATGATGATGATGATGATGACGATGATGATGATGATGATGATGATGATGGTAATGGATGGATGGTGGTATCGACGATGAAGGTAACGCTCATGATGACGGTGATAGGCGATGGGGGTGAGCGATGATGATAACAATTACAATTATGCTGACGATGCTGTTGATGATGGAGGAGGGGGGAAGGGGCGGAGGAGCGGGGAGTGGACACGGGGCGTCGTCTCTTCAGAACGAGGACCCAATCCACAGGATGGTTGGGAATCAACGGTTTCGCCGTTTCGCTTCCGATGGCCATCCGAGGCTTCAAGATGGCTCCACGATGGCCCAAGAGGGCCCCAAGAGGGGCCCAGGAGAGCCCCACGACGGCCCCGAGAGCGCCCAAGAGCGCTCCAGGAGCGCCCCAAGAGGAGTCCAGGAAACGATGTTTGGAGCTTCCGATGGGGGGGGGGGGCGCATTTGAGGACCCCCCTTCTTTGATCGATCTCCTCCAAGATGGCACCGAAGAGGCCCCCAGGAAACCCAGGGGGGGCTCGAGATGGCCCCCAAATGGCACCAACATTGCCCCAGGAGGCACCCAAGAGGCACCCAAGAGCCCCCCAAGAGGACCCCAAGCGGCCCCAAGAGGCCCCCGCCCCCCCAGGGCACTCAAGACGCCCAAGAGCCTCCCTGGACCGCCAAGAGACCCCGAAGACGCACCAAAAGGCCTCCAACAGGCTTTCAAGAGGCATCCGAGAGACTCCGAGAGGCATCCAGATCAAGATGCCGATCTGAGATGCCTCTGGCCTCTGGTTATTCTGCTCGCGCTTTCCCTCCTCCTCGCCCTCCTCATTCGTTTCCTCCTCCTTCTCCTCCTACTCCTCCTGCCCCTTCTCCTCATCCTCCTCATTCCTCCTGATTCCTCCTCCTCCTCCTCCTCCTCATCCTCCTCCTCCTCCTCATCCTCCTCATCCTTCTCCTCCTCCTCCTCCTCCTCCTCCTCCTCCTCAGCATCATCCTCCTCTTCCTTCCTCCTCATCACCCTTCTCCCTACTCCCTGATGCATCCATCAATCCAGCCTCCTCCTTCTCCTCATCCCTCCTTCGCTCGGTTCGGCTGCCCCCCTCTTTGCTCCCACGCTTGCCTGGGCGCCTCAACTCGCCTGCGCGTCGTTTCTGGATGGGCTGGCGGGGATACGCGAAGCATCAAGAATTGATCAGTTCGTCGATCTTGTTGTCCAGGTCTGCCATGACCGGGTCCATGTCGATGCAATGCTTCAGCAGGTCCATCTGCATCGAGCGCACCTCCTGCACTGACTCGCTGGCGATCGGGTAGACACGCTTCTCGATGGAGCCCATCCAGCGCTGGATGTCCTTCATGAGGTCGCAGCCCGGCGAAGCACCTGCCTCGCACGCCTTGCACTCTTTGGTGGCGGCCTCCACGGAACTCAGGAACTCCCACTCCGCATCCAGCTTCTCCTCGTCCGTGGCCGCCTGGTAATTATCGAAGCACTGCGAGCAAGTGGCGATAATCCTCATGGCAGGCAAGAAACACTCCAGGGCCCTCAACTGGGCCCTCTCCTCGGCAGCGAGGAGGGGCAGGAAGGGAGAGAAACAAGAAAGACACGGATGTGGAAGGGGGAAGGGTGACAATGACGAGGCGGAGGAGGAGGAGGAGGAGGAGGAGGAGGAGGAGGAGAGGGGAAGAGGAACATCAAGAAGCTCGGAAGACCATGAGGAAAAGACTGACAAGGAATAGGAGGAGCAAGAGAGGAGGGGGAGGAGGGGGAAGAGGGGGAGGGGGAGGAGGAACGAGAGATGGGCATGCAACTGGCGAAGCAGGAGTGGAACAAGAGGGGAAGGGATGCGCAGAAGGATTCAGCAGAAGGGTTGAGGAGGAGGGGGATGGAGGAAAGAAATAGGCGGAGGAGGAGGAGGAAGTAAAACAGGAGAAGAGCAACGAAGTCCTCCGCGAGTCCATCCATGTTCGGCGAGATCACCGAGAGGACGTCCAACTTGCCGATGCACTTGTCGATGAGCGCCATCTCCGCCTTGACATCCAACGCCGCGAGCTTCGTGGCGGCGTCGCCTTCCACGTCGACGGTCGCGTCGGAGCCGATGAAAGCGTTGATGTCATCAGTCTTGAAGGTCAAGTCGGCCTGGATGTCCTGGGCATTTCCGAGGGTCTCGGCTACCTGGCGTAGCTTCTGGTGGATGGCGTCAATGATGAAATCGCATATCATCGTGGCTCGGGGCTCGCCCAGCGCGGCCGTGGCCAACGTGCGTGCTGCGGCAGCGCCCTGGTCGGAACTCTCCTCAGCGGCCTCCCTCGCTGCCAAGAAGTCTGCAGAGCCCAGATGATCTGGTTTGTCAATGAGCTCCTTGTACCTAATCGCGAGCCTCACGAAGCACCTCGGATCGGAAACGGGCATGCTGGAAACATGATTCGGCAAACTGGCCGGAGTGCTCACGCCGGACAGCCTGGGCAAGTGCTGGGAGAAGATGTTTGCCCATGCATCTGCCACCTTGCCCAACACCTCCAAGGTTTCCCCGACGGGGCCTGTGCCTGCGAAATGCTCGGGCTTAGTTGTAATCATGGTCGGCGCAGCGCTACTGTCCTCGGTCGGGTTCGGAACGAGCTCGAAACAATCGCCCAGGAACTTCAGCTCGATCTTGCAAACCTCCTCAAACCAATCGTTGATTTTCTTAGAGATGTCGTCGTATGCCTGAGGGACTGGCTGCTCACCCTTCTGCTCCTTGTCTGAGGCGTGGTTGCACAACTGGAAGACCACCGACTTCACCTCCCTCAGCACATCGTCGACCTGAGTCTTCTCGAAAGTGGGAGCGATCTGGCTGAACTCGTTGACCAAGTGCTCGATCTCCTTGGTAATGACCTCGCTGCGGATGTCCTCCGCCAACCTCCCAGAAGCAATCTTGATAACATGCTTCCCAAGCTTGGACTGCACGAAGGCCTGCGCAGGCTCCGTCGCCGTCTTCCGCCCGTCGGACGAGTCGATCGATGGCTGAAGCAACGCCAGGGCATCCCGACCATCTACCCTGTTCCAAATTGGGTCCAAGATCTGGTGGCTGGCCTTCAATTGATCCTTGAAGCCCTCTGGTAAAGAAACATCCGAATTTATAATTGCTGTCAGCTGGTGCATCGCTGTCTTCGCCACCGTGACCATGTCGACGTTGCTCGGAAGCTTCGTGGGAAAGATCGCAGCCAAGAATTTCATGAGCATTGAGGCTGCCGTGTTGGTCTTCGTCTCTTGGTCGTTGATGGCATGAAGCCCGTGTGGAATCACCGGCGTGGTCAACAGGCCAATGGCTTTCTGGATGTCGCAATTCGTCAGGGCGGTGTCCATGTTCCTCAGGGCAAGGATGCAGGTGTGCCCTGGCGATGGGTCGGCGCCTGCAGTCCTGACGACATCCCACGCGCCTGATATCTCGAGGAACGTTGCATTCTGTTTGTTGATTACCTTCGTCAACGAGATGACACACTCGAGCTTCGACACATTGTTCTGCAAAGAACGCTTCTCGGGGCCGTCGTGCAAGGTCTTCGCAAACTTCTTCGCGTTCGTAGTGAGCTCGACCCACTCCTTCAGGTGCGCCCTCATCATGATGCCCTTGCTCTTGTCAAACTCCCCGGACGTGTACTGCGAGATCACTCTCTCGATGTCCTCGCTCATCTTGACCATGGTCTCGAGTCCGTCTGGCAGATCCTGCTTCTGGGTGTCAGCCTGCTTGCCGACCATCTTTGATTTCTTGCGGGGGGGCTCCTTCGGAGCTGATGAGGCCGATGCCACCGATGCCGCCCCCCTGGGTATGCGCGACGTGTGGGGTGATGACACCGGCGCCCCTGGCGCCCCGGAGCGCGGCGTCGGGGCCTCCGACTCGGGGCGACCTGACTTGGGAGTTCGGGGCACCTTCTTACCCTTAGCTTGCGGCTGCTTCTCCAG
>CAUYUJ010016824.1:160096-162596 GCA_963575745.1 Prorocentrum cordatum | reverse complement strand
CCATCCGACAATCCAATGCGCCGACAGGAAGAGCGCCGAAAATTGCCATCAAAACTCCTCCAAGGACTGGAGGGCTTATGATATTGCCGACCAACCTCCGAGCATCAGAGACAGTGAAACCGTCGGGGAATTCGTACTCGCCCTGGTTCCAACCAAGACAATTCATCATGCCAGTCTGTGTCACGAGGCGCCCGTTGAATACAATCTTAGCCTTAGTGCAAGGCGTCGGAAGGGAATTCAAATTCACCGACCCAACGGGCCAGAGGCGCATTCGATCCTCCAGGAGCCCTTGAAATATTGAATGTTTCAAGGCGCTCACACAACGTCTCCAAAGCGGTACCTGGAGTGTTCTACGCTCTACCCTTACTCTTACTCATCTGCTGGGAGGGCCCGCTGATGCGCTCGAGCGGTCTACTACTCCTACCCCCACTCCCTACCGGGCTAGAAGCCGCAGCTGATCCCCCGAAAGGAGGGCCACGAAGGGCGAGGAGCAGGAGGAGGAGCGTGGTCCGAGCTGGGAAAGGGGTGATTTACTTTGCCAGCGGCGAGCGCGATGCGATTCAATACATAGGCGCACGGGTCACACTCTGAGACACGTCGATGGCGAACCAATTCGGAATGCCACCCAACTTCTTCTTGCAATAGAGGAGCATGCAGTCGAGCACGTCCAGCTCCCTCAGGGTGAACTCGCCGAGCGCAGCCTGGTTGGCCTGATCCTGGGAGTAGGGGTGCGCGCCTTCGTTACCAAACATCGGTAGCCCGTGAGCCTGGCGAAACTCGTTCGAGCGCTGCATCGCCATGTCGGAGAGTGGCACGTTGTACTTTCCCTGCTTGATGAGGTGGTCCGTTGCGAAGAGATCGAGTGAAACGATGGGTGCCATGGGCATTGACATGCCCGCACGGTCGAAATTCTGCAAGTGTTGGCCGAAGTCCAAAGCTTGACTGTCAGAGAAAGTGTCTTTCTTGAGCAAGATCCAGAAGAGGCGCTTGCGCCTAATCGGTAGTCCGAAACGCTTGCAATCCACCATCGGCGATTGGAAGACGTAGTACTTCGACAAATACGTCAGACCGTACTTCTTACCACCAATTGTTCCATTCATGATGAAGTCCACAGGTGCATTGCCATGCTTGTCTCTGTGCACGCAGCCGCTCACGTTCTCCAAGATGCATACGGACGGTAGGTCGGTGCTGCCCTTGCCCTGATCAAGGAACTCTCTGATCCGCAAGAACGGTTGCGCGCTCTCCTCACTCCACGGGTCGTAGGAAGGATCCCACCTCTTCGTGTTCATATCGCTGAAAGGCGTGCACGGGAACCCTGCAATGATAATGTCACACCGCTCCTGCTTCCAAGATCGACACATGCCGCCGCAAATGTAGCACCTTCCCGCGGGCCTGTTGATGAAAGACACATCATCGAACAAGTGTCGAGGACGAAAGTTCTCAAAAATAAACTCCCGGCATCTACTATCCCTGTCGCAACTCACGGTGTGAACGATTGCCTCTGGTCCGAAGAGCTTCTCTAAACAGTAAATTGGGGCGTCGGATCCTGAACACAAGGTCATGGCGTGCAAAGGCTCACTGGGCAGCTCGGCCGGCTTCGCGAAGTTGAGGTGGTCGCCGAAGAACGCGATCCACTGGTCCCACCCGACAGGACTCCCTACGGGGCCTGGGGCTCCCGCTGGCATCTGATGCGGCATCTCAATTGAATCCTCGGGGCCTGCGTCTGTCTCCATCGAGTCCCCGACGCTCGAGCTCGAGGAGTCGACGGTGTCGCAGCTGTCCCTGGGGTAACAAAAAGCGATACAAACTTGAGCGGGCCTCTACCCCTTGAGGTCGCAGGAAACACGACCAAGGACCAATGCAACAACAACGTCTGGCCATACGGGGGCCCTGGGGGACTCAGAAGCCACCCGGGCTGCTCTGGCGCCACCGACTGGATCAGGATTGACTGCGCCAAAGGGGATGTGGTTAGTCCCCCGTCCTGGATGATTGCGTCACGGCCGCAACGCTGCGCATGTCGCTGTCGCTGTCCGCCGAGATGATCTCGATATCTGCAATGGCTTCTGCCATATCATGGCCACCCGAAGGGGGGCTACCTGGGGCGGCTTCGACGGGGCCGCCTTGCGCGGCTCCATGGAGGGTTTCCTCGAAACTGTCGGGCTCCATGGAGCGGTCTCGAAGTAGCGATGGGTTGCCGTCTTAGATCTCAGGCTTGCGCCTTGACCCGAATGGATTACTCACCGCCTCAGGAGTCAGTATCGAGGTCACTCGATCGATCTCACTTTAGATTTCATCATCGATCCCACTATCGATCTCACTATTGACCGTACCACAGGACACCACGGGATACCGACGGGACACCGAGAACTCATTATGACATCATGTCGCCCACGTACTCCACTATGACAGACTTTAGTCAGATTTTAGTTACCAGACAAACATGGTGAAGTTATTGTTGTGGCATAAACCCCCACGCGGCATATCTCCATTGCCAATCGAA
>CAUYUJ010016824.1:97500-155000 GCA_963575745.1 Prorocentrum cordatum | reverse complement strand
AGAGCGCCGAAAATTGCCATCAAAACTCCTCCAAGGACTGGAGGGCTTATGATATTGCCGACCAACCTCCGAGCATCAGAGACAGTGAAACCGTCGGGGAATTCGTACTCGCCCTGGTTCCAACCAAGACAATTCATCATGCCAGTCTGTGTCACGAGGCGCCCGTTGAATACAATCTTAGCCTTAGTGCAAGGCGTCGGAAGGGAATTCAAATTCACCGACCCAACGGGCCAGAGGCGCATTCGATCCTCCAGGAGCCCTTGAAATATTGAATGTTTCAAGGCGCTCACACAACGTCTCCACAGCGGTACCTGGAGTGTTCTACGCTCTACCCTTACTCTTACTCATCTGCTGGGAGGGCCCGCTGATGCGCTCGAGCGGTCTACTACTCCTACCCCCACTCCCTACCGGGCTAGAAGCCGCAGCTGATCCCCCGAAAGGAGGGCCACGAAGGGCGAGGAGCAGGAGGAGGAGCGTGGTCCGAGCTGGGAAAGGGGTGATTTACTTTGCCAGCGGCGAGCGCGATGCGATTCAATACATAGGCGCACGGGTCACACTCTGAGACACGTCGATGGCGAACCAATTCGGAATGCCACCCAACTTCTTCTCGCAATAGAGGAGCATGCAGTCGAGCACGTCCAGCTCCCTCAGGGTGAACTCGCCGAGCGCAGCCTGGTTGGCCTGATCCTGGGAGTAGGGGTGCGCGCCTTCGTTACCAAACATCGGTAGCCCGTGAGCCTGGCGAAACTCGTTCGAGCGCTGCATCGCCATGTCGGAGAGTGGCACGTTGTACTTTCCCTGCTTGATGAGGTGGTCCGTTGCGAAGAGGTCGAGTGAAACGATGGGTGCCATGGGCATTGACATGCCCGCACGGTCGAAATTCTGCAAGTTTTGGCCGAAGTCCAAAGCTTGTCTGTCAGAGAAAGTGTCTTTCTTGAGCAAGATCCAGAAGAGGCGCTTGCGCCTAATCGGTAGTCCGAAACGCTTGCAATCCACCATCGGCGATTGGAAGACGTAGTACTTCGACAAATACGTCAGACCGTACTTCTTACCACCAATTGTTCCATTCATGATGAAGTCCACAGGTGCATTGCCATGCTTGTCTCTGTGCACGCAGCCGCTCACGTTCTCCAAGATGCATACGGACGGTAGGTCGGTGCTGCCCTTGCCCTGATCAAGGAACTCTCTGATCCGCAAGAACGGTTGCGCGCTCTCCTCACTCCACGGGTCGTAGGAAGGATCCCACCTCTTCGTGTTCATATCGCTGAAAGGCGTGCACGGGAACCCTGCAATGATAATGTCACACCGCTCCTGCTTCCAAGATCGACACATGCCGCCGCAAATGTAGCACCTTCCCGCGGGCCTGTTGATGAAAGACACATCATCGAACAAGTGTCGAGGACGAAAGTTCTCAAAAATAAACTCCCGGCATCTACTATCCCTGTCGCAACTCACGGTGTGAACGATTGCCTCTGGTCCGAAGAGCTTCTCTAAACAGTAAATTGGGGCGTCGGATCCTGAACACAAGGTCATGACGTGCAAAGGCTCACTGGGCAGCTCGGCCGGCTTCGCGAAGTTGAGGTGGTCGCCGAAGAACGCGATCCACTGGTCCCACCCGACAGGACTCCCTACGGGGCCTGGGGCTCCCGCTGGCATCTGATGCGGCATCTCAATTGAATCCTCGGAGCCTGCGTCTGTCTCCATCGAGTCCCCGACGCTCGAGCTCGAGGAGTCGACGGTGTCGCAGCTGTCCCTGGGGTAACAAAAAGCGATACAAACTTGAGCGGGCCTCTACCCCTTGAGGTCGCAGGAAACACGACCAAGGACCAATGCAACAACAACGTCTGGCCATACGGGGGCCCTGGGGGACTCAGAAGCCACCCGGGCTGCTCTGGCGCCACCGACTGGATCAGGATTGACTGCGCCAAAGGGGATGTGGTTAGTCCCCCGTCCTGGATGATTGCGTCACGGCCGCAACGCTGCGCATGTCGTTGTCGCTGTCCGCCGAGATGATCTCGATATCTGCAATGGCTTCTGCCATATCATGGCCACCCGAAGGGGGGCTACCTGGGGCGGCTTCGACGGGGCCGCCTTGCGCGGCTCCATGGAGGGTTTCCTCGAAACTGTCGGGCTCCATGGAGCGGTCTCGAAGTAGCGATGGGTTGCCGTCTTAGATCTCAGGCTTGCGCCTTGACCCGAATGGATTACTCACCGCCTCAGGAGTCAGTATCGAGGTCACTCGATCGATCTCACTTTAGATTTCATCATCGATCCCACTATCGATCTCACTATTGACCGTACCACAGGACACCACGGGATACCGACGGGACACCGAGAACTCATTATGACATCATGTCGCCCACGTACTCCACCATGACAGACTTTAGTCAGATTTTAGTTACCAGACAAACATGGTGAAGTTATTGTTGTGGCATAAACCCCCACGCGGCATATCTCCACTGCCAATCGAAGAAACATACATACATACATACATACATACATACATACATACATACATACATACATACATACACGCATACAGACAGACATACATACAGACATACATACAGACATACATACAAACATACATACAACATATATATACACATACATACATACATAAACATATGTATAAACATAAGCATCGCCCGACGAAGGACCCAACCATATGTAGTTGTTAACACAGCGGTTGTCAATCTCCTTTTTCGGTGGAGCCCCTAGGGGCCACGAAACGTGTGAGGGGTTTGCCGAAATGAGTGTGGGGGGGACACATGCGAACTCAGCCAGTGGGACCTTCGGTGGAGCTCCTATGGGGCCACGAAACGTGTGAGGGGTGTGCCGACATGAATGGGGGACGCATGCGAACTCAGCCACTGGGACCTTCGGCGGAACTCCAAAGGGCCACGAAACGTGCGAGGGGTGTGCCGACATGGGTGCGGGGGACGCATGCGAACTCAGCCACGGCGACCTTCGGCGGAGCTCCTATCGGGCCACGAAACGTATGAGGGGTGTGCCGAAATGAGTGTGGGGGACGCATGCGAACTCAGCCACTGCGACCTTCGGCGGGGCTCCCTATGGGGCCACGAAACGTGAGAGGGGTGCGCAGACATGAATGTGGGTGGGGGGCATGCGAGCTAAACCATTGGGACCTTCAGCGGAGCTCCTATGGGGCCACGAAGCGTGTGATGTGTGTGCCGACATGGGCGCGGGGGGGACGCATGCGAACTCAGCCACTGGGACCTTCGGCGGAGCTCCTATGGATGGGCCTTGGGGCAACGAAACGTTTGAGGGGCGTGTCGGACTGGGCGCGGGGGGCGCATGCGAACTCAGCCACGGTGACCTGCGGTGGAACTCCTATGGAGCTACGAAGCGTGTGAGGGTGTGCCGAAATGAATGTGGGGGGCGCGTGCGAACTCAGCAATTGGGGCCTTCGGTGGAACTCCTATGGGGCCACGACACGTGCGAGAGGTGTGCCGACATGAATGCGGGGGACGCATGCGAACTCAGCCACGGCGACTTTCGGCGGAGCTCCTATCGGGCCACGAAGCGTGTGGGGTGTGTGCCAACATGCACGTGGGGGAAGCATGCGAACTCAACCACTGGGACCTTCGGCGGGGCTCCCTATGGGGCCACGAAACGTGTGAGGGGTGTGCCGACATGAATGCGGGGGACGCGTGCAGACTCAGCCACTGAGACCTTCAGCGGAGCTCCGGTGGGGCCACGAAACGTGTGATGGCGTGTGCTGAAATGAGCGCGGGGGACGCATGCGAACTCAGCCACTGGTACATTCGGTGGATCTCCTATGGGGCCACGAAACGTGCGAGGGGTGTGCCGAAAGGAGCGTTGGGGGACGCATGCGAACTCAGCCACTGGGGCCTTCGGCGCGGAGCTCCTAGGGGGGCACGAAACGTGTGAGAGGCGTGCCGAAATGAATGTGGGGGACGCATGCGAAATCAGCCACTTGGACCTTCGGCAGGACTCCTATGGGGCCACGAAGCGTGTGAGGTGCGTGCCGAATGAATGTGGGGGACGCATGCGAACTCAGCCACTGGGACCTTCGGCGGAGGTCCTATGGCGCCACGTAACATGTGAGGGGTGTGCCGAAATGAATGTGGGGGGCGCATGCGAACTCAGCCACTGTGACCTTCGGCGGAGCTCCTATGGGGCCGCGAAACGCGTGAGGGGTGTGCCGAAATGAATGCGGGGGACGCATGCTCAGCCACTGGGACCTTCGGCGGAGCTAATATGGGCTCGAAACGTGCAAGCGGCGTGCCGCCATGGGTGTGTGGGGGGGGGCATGCGAACTCAGCCGCGGTGACCTTCGGCGGAGCTCCTGTGGGGCCGCGAAACGTTTGAGGTGCGTGCCGACATGAGTGTGGGGGGCGCATGCGAACTCAGCCACAGAGACCTCCGGCAGAGCTCCTATGGGGCCACGACACGTGCGAGGGGCGTGCCGACATGAATGCGCGGCGCGCATTCGAGCTAAACCACTGGGACCTTCGGCGGGACTCCCAAGGGCCGCGAAACGTGTGAGGGGCGTGCCGACATGCGTGCGTGCGTGTGTCTGTGTGTGTGTGCGTGTGTGTGTGTGTGTGTGTGGGGGGGGGGGTGGGCGGGGGGGGCGCGTGCAAATTCAGCCACTGGGACCTTCGGCGGGGCGCCTATGGGGCCGCGAAACGTTTGAGGTGCGTACCGAAATAAGTGCGGGGGGCGCGCGCGAACTCAGCCAATGGGGCCTTCGTCGGAGCTCCTGTGGGGCCACGAAACGTCTGGGGGGTGTGTCGAAATGAGTGCGGGGGGCGCATGCGAACTCAGCCACTGGGACCTTCGTCGGAGCTCCGATGGAGCCATGAAACGTGCGAAGGTGTGCCGACATGGGTGCGAATGCGAACTCAGCCACTGAGGCCTTCGGCGAAGCTCCTATGGGGCCGCGCAACGTGTGAAGGGGTGTGCCGAAATGAGTGTGGTGGGCGCATGCGAGCTCAGCCACTGAGACTTTCGGTGAAACTCCTCTGGAGCAGCGAAACGAGTGAGGGGCGTGCTGAAATGAACGTGGGGGGCGCATGCAAACTCAGCCACTTTTGCATTACAAAATACTTTGCGTAAGTCGCCGCGCGCAGGGTTCTGGCTCAACCACAATGCAGCTGCAACTAAAAAGGTCCAGGCGCGCCCGTCTGCCTCCTTAAGGGCTACAGGAATTGTCCATTCATTTATCGGAATGGCAAGTTCAATCTTATTTTTTGCGCAATACACACTACAATACAGCAGTCGTCGCGCGCGCAGATTTCTGCATTCTTAATGTATGCTAGACTGACCATAATGGAAAAATGTCCAAGCGCTGCCGCCTGCCTCCTTGAAGGGCTCCACATTTGTTCCAATCATTTTTTGTCGGAATGACATGTACTTGTATTTTTTGTGCAACACACAATACAATACAGCAGTTGTCGCGCGCGCAGAGTTCTGCCTTCTGGATGTATGTTGTAGTGACCACCATAAAAAATCAAGGAGCGCCCGTCGTCCTCCTTAAAAGGCTCTTGAAAGTTTCAGTTCATTTTTCTGGAATGAGATGTCCATTTTTGTTTTGCAAGTAAGATTGACTATAAACAATACAATACAAAGTCCGTCCGCGCGCGCGCGCGGGGAGTTCCCCATTGTCTACAAGAGGAAAGTCGACGTGCCATTTCAAAAGTAGCATGGGTGAAAACCCAGACATCTGCAGTTGTGGATACCGCGATTGTGAATATCGTTTTGGGTGGCGCTCCCAATGGGGCCACGAACTGTGCGAGGGGGCGCCCTGAAATCGGGCGGAGCCGCCGTGCGAAAGCTGCCACTGGCGCCTTCGGTGGAGCTCCATATGAGACCACGAACCGTGCGAGGGGTGTGCCGAAATTGCCAGAGGCCGCCATGCGAACCCTGCCACTGGCACCCACGGCAGAGCCCCCTATGGGGCCACGATCCCCGCGAGGGTCGTGCGAACCCTGCCGCTGGCGCCTTCGGTGGAGCCCCCTATGGGGCCGCGACCCTCGTGAGGGGCGTGTCGAAACTGCTCGAGGCCGCCATGCGAACCCTGCCGCTGGCGCCTTCGGTGGAGCTCCCTGTGGAGCCACGATCATCGTGAGGGGTGTGCCGAAACTGCCCGAGGCCACCATGCGAACCCTGCCACTGGCACCTTCGGTGGATTCCCTATGGGGCCACGATCCTCGCGGTGGGGCGTGCCGAAACGGCCCGAGGCCGCCATGCAAACCCTGCCACTGGCGCCTTCGGTGGAGCTCCCTATGGGGCCATGGTCCTCGCGAGGGGTGTGCCGACATGGCCCGAGGCCGCCATGCGAGCCCTGCCACTGGCGCCATTGGTGGAGCTCCCAATGGGGCCACGGTCCTCGTGAGGGGTGTGCAGCAATGGCTCGAGGCCGCCATGCGAACCCTGTCGCTGGCGCCTTCGGTGGAGCCCCCCATGGGGCCACGGCTCGAGGCCGCCATGCGAACCCTGCCACTGGCGCCTTCGGTGGAGCTCCCTATGGGGCCACGATCCTCGCGATGGGGTGTGCCGACATGGCCCGAGGCCGCCATGCGAGCCCTGCCACTGGCGCATTCGGTGGAGCCCCCTATGGTGCAACGATATTCGTGAGTGGTGCGCCGAAATCGCCCGAGGCCCCCATGCGATACCTGCCACTGGCGCCTTCGGTGGAGCTCGCTATGGGGCCGCGGTCCTCGTGGGGGTTGTGCCGAAACTGCCCGAGGCTGTCATGCGAACCCTGCCACTGGCGCCTTCGGTGGAGCTCCCTATGGGGCCACGATCCTCGTGAGAGTGTGCCGAAATCGCCCGAGGCCGCCATGCGAACCCCGTCGCTGGCGCCTTCGGTGGATTCCCTATGGGGCCACGGTCCTCGTGAGGAGGGTGCCGAAATTGCCCGAGGCCGCCATGCGAACCCTGCCGCTGGTGCTTTGATCCTCGCGATGGGCGAGATGGTGATGGGGATGCCATGAGAATGGTGATGATGCTGCTGCTGCAGATGATGAAGATGATGATGAGGATGGCGATGAGAGGGGGGGGGGGGGAGGAGGCGACGCGGGGCGCTGTCGAGGACCCAACGCCACAGGATGGTTGGGAAAAATAGCGCTGCCGCAGGAGCCAACCACATGCAACTGTTAACACAGCGGTTGTCAATGTCAATAGAACTATAATATCATGTTCGAAGGAACTCCTGTGGCCACGAAACGCGCGAAAGGGGAAGGAGGGAGGAAGAGGCACGGAAACACAACATTGGCTCACTCGGGCCACTAGGACTTTCGGCGGAACCCCTCAGGGCCACGAAGCTCGCGAGGGGTTTGCGCGCCATTGGGCCATTCGGCGGCGATGATGGTGACGGCGATGACGATGAGAGGAGGGGGGAAGGGCAGGGGGGGGAAAGGAATGGGGGTGATCGTCTCTCCCAAATGGAGGACCCAACACCACGGGATTGTTGGGAAAACATTGCACATCCTACTGGCCACCCGTGCAAGGCCAGTTCAGTTTCCAAACCGACGTCGCCAGGGAGGGAGGGGGGGAAGTTCTGAAATAGGAGCGCTCTTACAACGGAACCATTATTGCATCTGGGGCTGTTGCAGCATCAGGGCTTCTTTGGCCCATGCGTCAATTGACGGCTTCCCATTGTGGGCCGTGCAGAACTCCCACGCGAGCGCACCGCGTGGGAGCTGTGCATTGCCAATTGCCTGCAATCGGAAAGTCGCCATGTTTGCCTGGAAAATAAAGCGGGCCCCATCGGCGACATGATTTCCAAAACAACATGAGTTCTGGTGCATGATTTCGAAACAACATTGGGTTCTGGCGCATGATTGCCACGATGGGCAATGCCGATCTCATGCGCGCGCGCCGCGCGAGAGTTGTGCACCGCATTGTCCACGATAGCAAAGTCGCCATGTTGACTTGGAAACCAAACTGAACACTTAGCGGTGGCTGGCTGGGTTGCCAAATCAACGAATTCCCGCGCGCGCGAGCGGGCCGCATAGGGATCCCTGTATTGTCCCCAATACGAGAGTCACCATGTTGGCGTGCAAATTCAAAGGAACCGTGAGCGGTAAACATATGAACTTGGCATGCGGTGTATGTTTTCTATTTCTCGTAGCGCGTAGCGTGTAGGGCAGCGCAGTGCACAATGAAAGTATCGAGGGGTTGGCTCGCCACCCCGCTGTCACCCCCATGCCTTCGGAGCCCCCCGCCTCATTCGCGAGACTTCTTTCGCTGCTCCGCCAGGTTGTCTTGGGAGCACTGCCACCGATTGGAGCTTGAATTTTAGATTGGTCGTGGCACATGTTTTCTACTACGGGCAATGCACAGCACCCCCCCCCCCCTCCCGCGCGCGCGCGGCCGCGCTTGGCTTCTTGCCAGCAGTGCGCAATTTTCTCGTTGCGCGCGCGGCGGCAGATGCTCATTCTGCGTGGGAAACCACGCCGCGCGCAGGGGGCAAGGCCGCCGCACGCGCGGCGGCCCTTGGCCCATTCTGCGCGTGAAACAGGGCTGTGCGCGAGGGGCATGACCGCCGCGCGCGCGGCGGCCCTAGACCAGTCTGCGAAGGAAACAACGCCATGCGCATGGGGCAAAGCGCGCGGCGACCCTGGGCCAAGCGCGCGATGCCCAGGGGCAAAGCCGCCGCGCGCGCGGCGGCCCACGCCCACTCTTCATGGCGCGCGGCGTGCGCGCGCGGGGGTGGTCGTCTGCATTGGCAATAATAGCAATAATGATACACATGCGCCAGAACCCATGGCAAATTGGAAATCCGATCGGCCACCGTTCACAGACATGTGGAATTCACTTTTTTGGAATTACATATCGATTTTTCGATTGTGGATAATGCAGAAATCCCCGCGCGAGCAGGGTTCTGCATTGTCCACAATAGAGAAGTCCCCGCGCCCGTCGGCCTCCTTAAAGGTTCATAGCAAGTTTGAATGCATTGTTGGAATGACATATGGATTGCTCGGTTGCGGGCGATACAGAAGTCACCGCGGGCGCTGAGTTTTGCATTGTCCACAAAAGGAAATTCGGCGCATCCGTCGGCCCCCTTACAAGTTCACAGTTTTTGGTATGACATATCGGGTTTTCGATTGCGGACAATAGAGAACCCCCTGGGCGCGCGGGGACTTCTGTATTGTTGCCACTTAAAAGAACGTAGGCGCATCTGTCGGCCTTCTGAAAGGTTCACAGAAATTTGGAAATCAGTTTTTGACATTGCATATCAAGTTTTCGTTTGTGGACAATAAAGAACCTCCCACGCGCACGCAATGTTCTGCATATATTATTGTATACTGTATTATGTATACTGTATACTCCACAATCGAAAAGTCGGCGCGTCCGTCGGGCCCCTTAAAGGTCCACAGACATTTCCAAACCAGCATGTGTAACTACATGTCCTCGCTTTGTGCAGTGTGGACATGCAATTCCAAAAACTGATTTGGAAATGTGCGTGGACCTGCAAGGAGGCCGACGGGGGCGCTGACTTTTCCAGCGTGGACAACGCAGACCTCCGCGCGCGCGGGGCGTTCTGTAGTCTCCACAAAAGAAGCACGCAATAGGTAATTCCGAAAACTGAATTCAAAATTGCTGTGAACCTTTAAGGCATCATGACAACGGATTACCACATGACATGGCTCATTATGCGACTCACATCGCGCATCGTACATTGCGTGGGTATGAGGTATCACGCATCCCTGACCACACCTCATGTGGGACAATGTGGTAAACTCAAGAAACTGGACAGATGCATCTTGCCATCTGTACAGATGGGCCATACGTTAGTTACCATACGTATTCATTAAGACTGCGTTATGTGCGTACTACGAACTATACATTTTACGGACTTCGTCACGCGTTCATAAGAAGGCCAGGCCATGTCTGTTTATCAACATCACACATGCCGCATGTAATCATAAATCCTACAAGGTGGTTGCGTGGAACGGTGCAACGCAACGTGTCGTTGCTGATGGCCACGAACACAAGCCATATATATATATCTTTATATATATATATGAAGGCTTCATATGTCACCACATACTATCTTCACCCATCTACCTTAACTTACCTTATCATATATGATCATATCTTAATTTATCTTACATCATCTTCATTCTAACGAATATGAACGTCTTAATCTATCTT
This sequence comes from Prorocentrum cordatum, assembly GCA_963575745.1. Classification (NCBI taxonomy): domain Eukaryota; class Dinophyceae; order Prorocentrales; family Prorocentraceae; genus Prorocentrum; species Prorocentrum cordatum. Next base: position 144,848 of record CAUYUJ010016824.1, on the reverse strand, counting down.
AAATGGTTACGCAAGAGGGATGCGCGCACTACGCGCGCACTGCGCGCGCACTGCACGCATGCCCATGCGCGCACTATGCGTGCACTGTGCGTGCACTGCGCGTCTGCTATTTTCCATGTTGCGCTTACAAGAAACATCGATGCGTGCACTATGCGCGCCCTATGCGCGCACTGCGCGCGCACTATTTCATCGTGCGTTTCGCTGCAGCATTCTTGAGCACAGTGCGCGTGCACTATGCGCACACTATGCGCGCACTAATGCTTACATCAGTGTTTTGTCGGTTACATGTTGGGCGCACTATGCGCGCACTATGCGCGCACTGCGCGCGCACGAATAACTTCATGTGTTCTGGACATTCTATCCACGCGCGCACTATGCGCACACTATGCGCGCACTGCGCGCGCACATTTCCTTTTCAAATTTCGTTGTGGCATCGTCGCGTGCACTATGCGCACATTATGCGCGCACTGCGCGCGCACTAAAAACAATTATGTTATCTGAATCAGATCCATGCGTGCACTGCGCGTGCATTGCGCGCGCACCCGTGCGCGCACTGCGCGCGCACTATGCGCACACTATGCGCGCAGTGTGCGCGCACTGCGCGCGCACAAATGCGCGCACTGCGCGCGCACTGCATATGATGTCATAATCTGGTTATATGATGGCATTATGATACTCAGATGAACCATATTTTTTATGGTCATATATCCTTAGCATGAGTATTGCAAAATTACTTTTTTGAAATGTATTTCAAACTGACGCTACATATTGTGGGAATTTCGCATTACTTCATTAAGGCGCAAACGACGCTTGCAGTGATTTTGGACTGCACGCGCAGTGCGCGCACGGGGCGCGCAAGGCGCGCGCAGTGCGCGCAAGACGCGTGCAACGCGCGCATGGGGCGCGCGAGTGGCGCGCCAAAGGTTCCCGTCTTTGCCTCTGAAGTCAGTCTCACGCTCGGCAGTTGCCCGGCGGTCGCCCGACGACCCCCTGATTTTTGCACGGCTATGGAGGGGGCTTGCGACGCGCGTCGGAATTGCGCCAAATTTGAGCAGTGCGCGCGACTGGCGTTTGCCAGCCTGCCTGGCAGCCTGCATCAGGCTGGCGTTTGCTTGCTGCCTGGCGCGCGCCCGATGCAAGCTGGCGCACAGGCTGGCACGCACTCTTGCGCGCAGGCTGGCGCGCAGGCCGGGGCCAAGATCCAAACAAGTTAGGAACAAATTCAAGTCCATTATGTTATGTGGGCTTGCGCCTTCAGTGTGTTTTTGAAAACGTAGCTCTCGCCTGATACATCCTTACATGTGCGGTATATGATGATATGCGATACGATAGATCACAATGATGTTATATATGACATATGATGCACACCATAATATAATATACATATTTATATATAATGCAAGAGAGAAAGAGAAGGGAAGTTGAAAATCACGAGAACGTGGAAACGACAGTCTCAAAGCCCACAGGGCTGTCTTCCGCCAATGGAACGTGCTTCAAGGCCCCCTGGCAGAACCCGACCATACGCAGCTGTGGGCGTCGCGGTCGTGAGTATGTGGTGGAGCCTGTGATAGGGCCACGAAGCGCGAAGGTGATGCCAAACCGTGCGATGGCCATTCCGAAACGCGTGCAGGTTGCGTAAAAAACTGGCGAAAGGCATGACGAAGGTTGGAAGATCAGGCCGCAACGAGCGCAGTGCTGAAAGGCATCAAGAAATGAAGATGAGGGCGAGGAGAACATGATGAGGCCCCGGGCAACCCTCAAAGACCGCAGGCACTAATGCCAGGAGACCCCAGGAGGCTTTATGGCGCCCTTGGGTGAGCCTCCTCCTCCGCCCCCCCCCCCTCCTCCTCATCTTCCTTTCTCCTCCCCTCTCCCCTCCTCTTCCAAACGTTCTCATGTTTCTTCGAATCGAACGTGACGCAGTGCATGTACTTGGCATGAGCGCTTTCGCGTTGTTATATAGTATATATAGTCGTTAAAACATAAAGGGTTGTTCGGCGGACCCTTCCGCCTTCTCTTTCTCCGCCTCCTCCCCCTTCTCCTCTTCCTGCTCTTCCGCCTCGAGGCCTGCCGGGCCTGTCGGGCTGAGCGCGAGGCTGATCGTCGGGCGGGATCAGGGGGGAAGGGGGCAGCTCTGGTTCAACGACTGGCGGGCCAAGTCCAGCCGAGGCAGTTCTGAGGTCAGAGCGCCCAATATGGTGGATAGAGCCTATAGCCTATAGCCTATAGCCTATAGCCTATCGCTCCAAGAGCGCCCAAAGAGGGGCCCAAGGGGTCATTTTACTGTTCCTGATGGCGGGGGGGGGGGGCGCAATTGAGGAAGCCATATGACCATATGTTTTTATCGGCGTCGTCCAAGATGGCCGAGAGCACACAGGATGGCCCCAAGATGGCCCCCAAGGGCTCCCAAGAGGCCCCCAAGATGCCCCCCAAAGCCCCCCACAAGAACCCCAGGCGGCCCCAAGAGACCCCCCAGGGCACCCAAGACGCCCAAGAGCCTCCATAGACTGCCAAAAGATCCACAACGCGCCTAAGAGGCATCCAAAAAGATTCCACGAGACATCCGAAAAGCATTCAGCATTCAAGATGCTTCTGGCTATTCAGCTGGTCCTCGTCCTCCTCCTTATTCCCCTCCACCTTCTCCTCCTCCTCCTCCGCCCTTTCCTTCTCCTCATCCTCCTCCTCCCCATCATATTCCTCCTCCTCCGCCTCTTCCTCCTCCTCCTCATCCTGATCCCCACTCCCTCATCCATCCATTAGTCTCGAGTCGACTCCGAAGACGTTGCCAACTGTCTTCGCCATCGTCGTCGTCATCGTATCGTCGTCGACGTTGTCGATTCGTCGTTGCATTGTGGGCTTTGGCGCGGTCGTCGCGGTGGTGGTGGCGGTCGTCGTCGTCGCCTGGCTAGCTTGGCGATCCGCCTAGAGCGCGGCGGGGTGCGCGCTAAGCCTGCGGGGCCCCCGCAACTAACATAACGGCAACGTCGGGGGGGTCACGCCCCTCCTGACCACCTCTCCCTATGACCCCTCTCCAGGACCCCCCCACTCCTCCGCAACTGAAGCGAACGCCCCTCCCGATGACCCCTCGGCGAGACTCCCAAGGGCCGCGCCACCCTGCGCACTCCGGAAACAACATAGGGCGGTTGAGGCATCGTCTGCACCTCCACCGATGAGCCGATGACATGCAAGTTGAAGTAAACCGTTAACCCTGCATCACCCGCGCCCCCAGGAGGGAGCGCGTGCGTCCAAGGAGGGGAGACGGAAGTTTCGACTCGACTCTGCATTGAGCTCAACAGTCTTCAGTGCCCAAACCTAGAACAAAGATGCACGCAGAAGTAGCATGCCTCCTTTAGTCAACACCATAGTGAATCGTCGCACTGGTAAATGGCGGGCGCCCGGCAGCAAGCAGGGCGCCAGGCGGCGCTCGTGATTGGCGCGGAGACGCTGGCTGGACTACCCTCTCGTGGCTTAGAACAGCTCACTCCTTCGGAAGCCCCTGGTGTAATTGTGCCAAGGTTTTGCCTGGCTGAGGCTTTAGATCTACGCCTGCTGCCAACCATTTCGCCAGAACTACCTCCACGTTCGCTGGTGGCTCTTTGGACATCTTCCAGTGGCGTACTCGGCGGCATTTGCCATGCCCTGGGATGCAACAGTGGGCAGACACTTGGTACGTCAACGAACCTATCGGTTGCAACTCACCGATGTACTCTTCGGGCCCCCCGTTCGGTTTCAGCATCTTTGGATACTTCCATTCCTTTCTCCTGACGACCCAACTCTCGATCGGCCTCGGTGCGCTTGACGATGACGATGATGACGCTGAACTTGAGGCCGCCGCTGAACTTGAAGCCTCCGCGTCCACGACTCCCGGGACAATTGAAAGTGTCGTCTTGATATGCTGCAGCTCTTTTTTTGCGCCCTTCACAACGTCAGCCTCCATCTCATACTCGGACTCATCATCTGACTCATCCTCCCCGGCCTCCTCCATTCCAGGCGTCGGATCTGGCGGCGTCGTCGCGGGCGGCGTCGGCGCCAACGTCTTCGAAACCGCAGTCCGAGGGCGTCGCCCTGTGGCCTCTGCCCTGGCGCCAGCGGCCAACTCTGCCAGATCGTCAAGCGACTCGCCCAGGGCGCCGTCGATGTGGCCTCTCAGGGGTGCACCGCAAAACGTTTCTTAATCGACCGTCCCGGCCTCTCCTGGAACGCGTTCAGGATATAATTTCGAGGCTCGCCTGGCCAAAGCAACGAGGAAGGTCAGGCCCCCCGCCCCGCCCTGGCCAGAAACCGAACAAAAACACAATCCAGAACCACCAATGCTAACTTGGAAATCCGATAGGCCACCGCTACAATCAAAATCTATCATCAGGACGCGTGGTAAGATCGCAAGACCCTTGGAGGCCGAAATGGGGGCTTTCGGCAGGCGACGCGAAGGACGGGCCGCACAATCAGAGGCAAACAGAGACCCAAGGGTACCCGTAAAAAGTCGCGCGTCCTTCCCATGGATTTTGACTGTGAGTGCGACATGTTGCGCGCAACGTGGGGTGCCCATTGAGTAGGGCAATGCGGCCTTCAGCTTTTCCAGCTGCAGAATCACCACCCTTGCAAGATAACCGAAGGATCCTCTGGAATCCACGCCCGTGCCATCTGGCGTGGAGTTGGCTGCGCTCTGGCCATCGGACATGACATCCCCTCTCACGCCGTGCATTCGCCAAGCTGGAGCCCCATGATCCGTTCACGAGCCCAAGGATGCCCACGGGAACACGCCGCATCCCTGAATGAATTCCACGGCTGCCCAAAGCCCCCAATCAGCCTGGTGAAAACCTTAGGACCAAGAAGAGCAAAAGCGAAACCACCCACCCCCAGAGTCAAGCCCTCAAGACGTCCCCTCCCCGTGAAACCTGAAGGGACTCCGCGAGATTCCCAAGAGACCTCTAGACGCCCTCAGGAACCCTCAAGATAGCCCAGATACCCCAAGACAGCCCCAAACATGTCTTGCCATGCTATCTATTGCAGTGATGCGCACATGCGGTCGTTAAGTGCTGATGCGTTTGTTCGTGCATGCCGCTGCGTGCCCTTTTGTTCGTGCATGCCGCTGCATGCCCTTGCGCGCCCATGCGTCGCCCCCCCCAAGCCCCTAAGAGATCAACAACAGTGGGACCCCAACTCGATCTTATTCAAATGAAGCCTTTGGCACGTCCGCTGATAATCTCAGGAGGTGGGAGGAGAAGACGGAAGACTAGCGCAATAATGTTGCGTACACATCTCAAGAACTTGGGTCAAGTGGTGGACGGCAGACACGCCCAAGCGGTAAAGCATTTGAACTCCAACATTCTCAAGAATTGCGAGAGGAAGTGCCGCCACATTCGAATGCCAATGCCAAGCAATCAAAGACACGGTTGAAAGAAAGACGCCACACCATTGACGTCGATATGGTTGAAATCGCCTCATGGTTAAGCTGAACGAATGTCTCTCTCAATCACAAAGGGTATGTAGTGTATGTGATATGTATGTGGTGTGGCAAATGCTTATAGCCCGAAACCACCCAACGACGCACAAGCCCCCATACACCAAATAACGCCTCGGGACCTAGACACCTACGAACGCCTAAGGCCCCAAGACACATTTACCTTCTGAACCACCGTGTCTGACGTGAGGTTTGACATCATAACATCCTAATGTTTAACGCTGCATTTGGATTCGTGAGGCACGAACTCATGTACACAATTTCCTTTACACCCGTGATCCTCAGCGTTTTGGCGGTCGCGGTCGCATATCTTAGAGCAGTCAGGGACCTGGACACATGCATGCCATAAGTTGGCCATTGGGCCAGAAGGCTCCAACAAAGCCAACAGAAACATAAGCCCACATTATGCCTACAGACATCCACTACCCCTAGACACCCAAAGACGCCCTAAACCCCCAGACGCCAAAGGACACCTAAGGCACCAGATCGCCCACAGACGCCTCAGAACCCAGAGACTTAGAATGAAGGCCTTGACCAAGACGAGGCTCCGAGAGCATATATAAAATATTACACACAGGACACGCTCAAAGATGAAGCAACACTTACAATGCACCACCGCCGATGCAAAGACAGCTTGAGAGCACCTGTAGAAGCTCGCAGGCGCTGGGCAGCACAGAAAATACTGAAGCAAAAGCCTCTGCAGTCGTCGCTGCCCGAAGCTTCGGAAGCCTCGAGGGCCTTCACCCCCACAAGCTCCAAGGCCGAAATACACATCTTCCCTCCCCGTTTCTTGCGTAACCCTCCCACAATCGATGTCGCACAAGGGAGCTTAAACGTTAGAGCCCTGGGACGGCGCTGCTGAGGCTGAGATCTCAGCCAGGACAGTTGACGGGAAGGGCAGCGGCTGGTTGTAAAAAAGATCGACATCATCCTGAAACAACTGGGTATCATTGATATCACCATCCTGCCACAGCGGGAGGCCATCCGGAGCAGCTGGTGGAAGCTGCTGTTGAAAGCGCCTACGGCGAGCGCGATCTCTCTCACGTGGCTCCACTGGCTCCGAATCCAACAGCCGCTTGACGTGCTTCACATTCGGGGTCTTCCCCACGGTCGGCTGCTGCTGGTTCGGCTGCTGGTTCGGCTCGAGGCTCTGCTGGTTCGGCTCGAGGCTCGGCTGCTGGTTCGTCTGGAGGCTCTGCTGGTTCGCGGTTGCAGAAGGCGCTGCTGGTTCGGCTGCTGCTGCTGCAGGAGGCTCTGCTGGTTCGGCTGCTGCTGCAGGATGCTCTGGTGGTGCAGGAGGCTCTGCTGTTTGTTCGGGTGGTGGTGGTGGTGGAGTGTCCTCGCCGCTGATGTCAATCATGACGTTCTTGCCCAACTTTGGCAACCACTGCGTCGGCGGCACTATGGCGGCGGCGGCGCAGCTGGCAGGGGCTGTCTCCCCCGGAGCAGCTTTCTCCGCGGCGGCACAGCCAGCATGGGCAGCCTCCTCCGGGGCGGCACAGCTGGCAGCGGCGACCTGCGACGGCACCTGGTGCCACTCCATGGGCATCTTCCACTGGCTGTTGATCTCCATCTCCTCTGGGCACTCAGCGGGGGCGGCAGGAGGAGCTGGAACAGGCTGAGCCGGAGTCGCCCTGCAGCTCTCACGAGCTCTGGGCTGATCCTCTTGAGCTCCGAAGAGGTGCAGCGTCACTGGTAAGTTCACATGTATTTTTTTGTTCACCCACAACGGCAGGTCTGGATCCCTGATTATCACGCTGAGCCGCCCGCGGACTTCCGCGTCCAAGGCCATGGCGCACACCTGGCGAATCAAAGCACACGGAGCCAAACAATGCCTTGCGCCCTAAAAGCGGCAACATCACGGAAAATAGAAATTCTCACGGCACAAGACGCAAAGGCCGAACTCACAAATCCTTGGGAGCCCCCCAAAGCCTAGAGAACCAAACGCCCAACACCAAGACCACAAGCCACAAGCACCCAAAGACTTCTAAGGCCCCTAGACCACGGCAAGATCCCGAAGACCCAAAGCACACAATGACGCCGAAGAGTCCTAGACACCCGCCCAAAGACACCTAAAGCCCCAAACGCCCTAAACACCCCAAAGCATTCGAGCACCCACAGAAGCTTAGAGCTTCCTAGACCATGATTGCTCGCTTACACTGCCCGAGAACAACCAGAAACGCCTGAGGCCCCTAGACACCTAGTGGCACCAAAGGCCCACAGACACCAATGTTCAGACTCCTTTTCGATTCAAGCATTGAATGTTAGAGCCCCCTTCTCCGTTCGAACATTGAATGTTAGAACCCCTTGTCAGTTCGAACATTCCATGCCGTTGTCCTTTATCTGTCCTAGCATTGAATGTCAGAATTTTGTCCGGTTCTAACACTAAATGGTGGAACCCCTTTTCATTTCGAACACTGAATTTTAATAAGCTCGTTTTTCAATTCGAACATTGACGATGAAAACTCATTGTCATTTCTAACACTGAATGTAGAACCCCTTTGCCGTTCAAACATTGAATGGAAACGAACTTTTTCAATGATATTGAATGTAAGAGTCCCTCTTCACTTCTGACACTAAACGTTAGAACTCCTTTTCTGGTCCAACAATCAATCGCAGAATTCCTTTCCAATTCTGACATTGAATTTTCAAACCCCTGTTCGGTTCTAACATTGAACGTTCAAATTCCATTTCCCTTTCAACATTGACGTCTAGAACCCCTTCGAACATTGAATATAGGAAATAAGAACCCATGAAAGTGAGTTCGACCCTCAGCCTTTCTACAAAAAAATGAAGAAATGCTGAATTCAAGCATGCTGATATTAGCTTTTTATAATGGGTTACACAAAACTTCCGTCGCGCGCCTGGGAACTCATGCATTGCTACAATAGACAAATCGGCACGCTTGTCAGCTTCATTTAAGGTTTACAAACAATCTGGAACTCAGTTTTTGGAATCACAGATCTGCTTTTCTATTGTGGGCAAAATACTGAACTCCCCGCGCGCACTCGCGGTGAGTTCTGTAATGTTCAGGATAAAAAATGCGCGCCCGTCAGCCTCTTCATAAGAATTCGCAACAATTGTAAATTCGGTTTGTGGAAATATGCTTCGATTTTTTCTAGCGTCGACAATGCAGAAATCCCCGCGCGCGCACGGGGTGTTCTGCATTGCCCGCAATGGACAAGTCAGCGCGACCATCAGCCTCCTCAAAGGCGTACAGAAATGTCAAATGTCCAATTCAGTGTTTTAAGATATATGTCGACGCTTCTATTGTGAACAATACAGAAACCCCTGCGCGCATACAGATATTCACAGCGCGCGCAGGTACTTCTGCATTGCCCACAACAGAAAAGTTCGCGTGTCCGTCAGCCTCCTGAAAGGCGCACAGAAATGTTCAATGCCGTTTTTGGAATTACATGCCTACTTTTCTATTGCAGACAATCCCCAAGCGCGCGCAGGGAGTTTGCGCATTATTCTGCATTGTCCACTAGACAAACCCGAATGCCCGCCACAATCCTCCAAAGTTCGCAGAATATTTGAATTTATGTTTTGGGATGTCATGTTTTTGTTGTGTACAACACAATGCACAACACATTGCAGCAATCGTCGCGCGCGCAGAGTTCTGGATTAACCGCATTGGCAATATAATAATTAGAAAAGTCCACGCGCGCCCGTCCGCCTCCTTAAAGGGCTCCAGGCATTTTCAATTCAGTTATCGGAATGGCATGATAACTTGTTTTGTTTGTTTTTTTTTTCCCCTGAATGCACAAATCGTTGCGGGCGCAGAGTTCTGTATTCTGCATTATTACTGCATGCTGTACTGACCACAATGAAAGAGCCCGAGCGCGCCCGTCAGCCTCCTTAAAGGACCACAGAAATGTTTCACTTTATTTTTCAGAGTGGCATGCCCCCTTTGGGTTTTTTGCGCAATAAACAATACAACAATACAATGTGGCAGATGTTGCGCGCGCGGTGATTTCTCCCTTCGGAATGTATGTTGTATTTGGTTCAATTAAAAAAATGCAGGGGCGCCCGTAAGCCTCCTTAAAGGGCCCCAGAAAGTTTCCAATTCATTTCTTCGGAAAGACATGTTCACTTTTTTTTTTGCGCAATAAACAATACAATCCAACGCAGTACAGAAGTCGTTGCGCGCGCGGCGCCGCGCGCGCGCAGAGTTATATATTCTTAACGCATGGTGTATTGACCACCATGAAAAGCCCAAGCGCGCACGTCAGCCTCCTTACAGGCACCCAGAAATTGCCGCATCATTGCTTGGAACGGCATGTTTACTTTCTGTTTGCGCAATACACAATTACAATGAAGCAGTCGCCGCGCGCGCAGGGGCCGCGAAACGCGTGAGGGGTGTGCCGAAATGAATGCGGGGGGCGCAATGGAACTCAGCCACTGGGACCTTCGGTGGAACTTGTATGGGGCCACGAAACGTGTGAGGGGTGCGCCGAACTGAGCGCGGGGCACGCGTGCGAACTCAGCCACTGCGACCTCCGGCGGGGCCCCTGTGGAGCCACGAAGCGTGTGAGGGGCGTGCCGAAATTACGGTGGGTAGCGCATGCGAACTCAGTCACTGGTGCCTTCGGCGAAACTCACATGGTGCCACGAAACGCGTGTGTGTGGGGGGGTGGTGCCGAAATGGGTGCGGGGGGCGCATGCGAACTCAACCGCTGGGACCTGTGGCGGGGCTGCTATGGACCACGAAGCGCGCGAAGGGGCGCGCCGAAATGGGCGCGCGCGTGGGCGTGGGAGGGGTGGGTGGAAGGGCGCGTGCGAACTCAGCCACAGAGGCCTTCGGCGAAGCTCCTATGGGGCCGCGCAACGTGCGAGGGGTGTGCCGACATGGGCGCGGGGTGCGCATGCGAACTCAGCCACTGTGACTTTCGGCGGAACTCCTATGGAGCAGCGAAGCGTGTGAAGGGGTGTGCTGAGATGAATGTGGGCTGACGCATGCGAACGCAGCAGCTCTTGTTGCAATGCAACATATTGTAAAACATGTTGCAGACGTCGCCGCGCGCGCAGAGTTCTGAATTAACCGCAGCACAGTTGAACTTCGAAAAGTCCAGGCGCGCCCGTCAGCCTCCTTAAAGAGCTGTAGAATGTTTCAATTCCTGTTTTCTAAATGCCATGTTCACTTCTGTTTTCTACGCAAAAAAAACAATGCAGCAGTCGTCGCGCGCGCGCACAGAGTTCTGCATTCTTGATGCATGCTGCATTGACCACAATGACAAGCCCGAGCGCGCCCGTCAGCCCCCTGAAAGGGCCCCAGAAATTGTTCAATTCATCTTTCGGAAAGGCAGGTTCACTTTTTTTTTTGCGCAATAAACAATACAATACAACACAGTGCAGAAGTCGTTGCGCGCGCGCCGCGCGCGCAGAGATAAATATATTATGAACATATGTTGTATTGACCACCATTAAAGCCCAAGCGCGCCCGTCGGCCTCCTTAAAGGGCCCCAGAAATGTTTCAGTTCATTTTTCGGACACATATGTTTATTTTCTGTTTTTTGCGCAATGAGCAAATCCAATGCAACGCAGTACAGAAGTCGTTGCGCGCGCGCAGAGCTATGCATTTTTAATGTATGTTGTATTGGCCACCATGAAAAGCTCAAGTTCACCCGTCAGCCTCCTTAAAGGACCCCAGAATTTTTTCAGTTCATTCTTCTGAATGGCATGTTACCTTTTTGTTGTTTGCAGTCGTTGCGCGCGCGCGGAGAGTTCCCCCTTCGTAAGATATGTATGGTGTACTTGGTTTTAACAAGAAAGTGCAGGAGCGCCCGTCGGCCTCCTTAAAGGGCCCCAGAATTTTTTAAATTCATTTTCCTGAAACATATGTTAACTTTTTTGTTTTTCGCGCAATTAGCAATACAATGCAACACACTACAGAAGTCGTTGCGCGCGCGCGCGCAGAGCTATGCCTTTTTAATGCATGTTGTATTGGTCACCATTAAAAGCCCAAGCGCGCCCGTCGGCCTCCTTAAAGGGCCCCAGAAATTTTTAAATTCTTTTTTTTTTTGAAACATATGTTACCTTTTTGTTTTTTCCGCAATAAACAATACACTACAACACACTACAGAAGTCGTTGCGCGCGCGCAGAGCTATGCCTTTTTAATGTATGTTGTATTGGTCACCATTAAAAGCCCAAGCGCGCCCGTCGGCCTCCTTAAAGGGCCCCAGGATTTTTTTAATTCATTTTTTCTGAAACATATGTTAACTTTTTGTTTTTTCCGCAATAACCAATACAATACAACACACTACAGAAGTCGTTGCGCGCGCGCAGAGCTATGCATTTTTAATGCATGTTGTATTGGTCACCATTAAAAGCCCAAGCGCACCCGTCGGCCTCCTTAAAGGGCCCCAGAAATGTTTCAGTTCATTTTTTCTGAAACATGTGTTAACTTTTTGTTTTTTTTCCGCAATAAACAATACAATACAACACACTACAGAGGTCGTTGCGCGCGCGCAGAGCTATGCATTTTTAATGCATGTTGTATTGGTCACCATTAAAAGCCCAAGCGCGCCCGTCGGCCTCCTTAAAGGGCCCCAGAAATGTTTCAGTTCATTCTTCGGAAACATATGTTAACTTTTTGTTTTTGCTGCAATAAACAATACAATCCAACCCACTACAGAAGTCGTTGCGCGCGCGCAGAGCTATGCATTTTTAATGTATGTTGTATTGGCCACCATTAAAAGCCCAAGCGCACCCGTCGGCCTCCTTAAAGGGCCCCAGAAATGTTTCAGTTCATTCTTCGGAAACATATGTTAACTTTTTGTTTTTGCTGCAATAAACAATACAATACAACACACTGCAGAAGTCGTTGCGCGCGCGCGCGCAGAGCTATGCATTTTTAATGTATGTTGTATTGGCCACCATTAAAAGCCCAAGCGCACCCGTCGGCCTCCTTAAAGGGCCCCAGAAATGTTTCAGTTCATTCTTCGGAAACATATGTTTATTTTATGTCTTTTGCGCAATAAGCAATAGGCAATACAATGTAACACAGTGCAGAAGTCGTTGCGCGCGCGCGCGGCGCGCACGCGCGGCGCGCAGAGTTATTTATATATATATATGTTTAACGTATGTTGTATTGATCACCATGAAAAGCACCTGTGTGTGTGTGTGTGTGGGGGGGGGGGGGGGGGGGGGGCGCGTGCGAACTCAGCCATTGGGACCTTCGGCGGAACTCATGTGGGGCCACGAAACGTGTGAGGGGTGTGCTGGAATTGGTGTGGGGGACGCGTGCGAACTCAGCCACTGGGACCTTCGGCAGAGCTCCTATGTGGTCACGCAACGTGTGGTGGGGTGTGCCAAATCAGTGAGGGGAGCGCATGCGAACTCACTCAGTCACTGGAACCTTCGGCGAGGCTCCAATGTGGCCACGAAGCGTGTGAGGGGTGTGCCGACATGAATGTGAGGGGCGCATGCGAACTCAGCCACTGCGACTTTGGCAGAGCTCCTATGGAGCCACGAAGAGAGTGAGGGGTGTGCTGGGATGAGTGTGGGGGGCTCATGCGAACTCAGTCACTGGGACCTTCGGCTGAGCTCCAATGGGGCCACGAAGCGTGTGAGGGGTGTGCCGAAATGAGAGTGGGGTACGCATGTGAACTCAGCCACTGGGACCTTCGGCGGAACTGCTATGGAACCACGAAGCGTGTGAAGGGTGTGCCGACATGTGTGTGGGGGACGCATGCGAACTCAGTCACTGGGACCTTCGGCGAAGCTCCAATGGGGACACGAAGCGTGTGAGGGTGTGCCGACATGAATGTGAGGGGCGCATGCGAACTCAACCACTGGGACCTTCGGCGGAGCTCCCGTGGGGCCACGAAGCGTGTGAAGGGTGTGCCGAAATAGGCGCGGGGGGACGCATGCGAACTCAGCCACTGGGATCGTCGACGGAGCTCCTGGGCTGCCACGAAACGTGTGAAGGGTGTGCCGACATGAGTATGGGGGACGCATGCGAACTCAGTGGACCTTTGGCGGAACGCTTATGGAGCCACGAAGTGTGTGAAAGGTGTGGCGGAATAAGTGTCGGGGGCGCATGCGAACTCAACCACTGGGACCTTCGGTTGAGCTCCTTCGGGGCCACGAAACGTGTGAGGGGTGCGTGCGCCATTGGGACCTTCGGTGGCGGCGATGGTGATGACATGGTGACTTTTCTGTTGTGGGCGACGCAGAATTCCTACGTGCGCGCGTGCACGCGCCGCCCGCTGAGATCTTCACGAGGCGCGCGCAGGGGGGGGTTGCAGCGCCCTTAGTGAAAAGCATGCGCCAGAACCAATGTTAACTTGGAAATGCGATCGGTCGCCGCTGAGGATTCATTTTGCTTCCCAGCGTCGACGTTCCGATTCCAGATGGCACTGAGACCCCCGCGCGGCGCGCGCGCGCGCGGGGGGTCTGCGGGGCGCATAGTGAAACCAGATTGGTCACCGCTACGGGTTCACTTTGTTTCCAGGCCAACATGGCGACTTTCGTCTTGTGGACAGCACAGAGATCCCCACGCGGCGCACGCGGGACAGCAAGCGCCAGAATTCATGCTATCTTGAAATTCGCCTGGCGAGAAACCCAACCATATGAAGTTGTGGATACCGCAATTGTGAATATCGTCTTCGGTGGAGCTCACAATGGGACCACGAACTGTGTGAAGGGTGCCCTGACATCGGGCGGGGCTGCCATGCGAACCCTGCCACTGGCGCCTTCGGTGGAGCTTCATATGTCCATATGAGACCGCGAACCGTGTGAGGGGTGTGCCGAAATTGCCAGAGGCCGCCATGCGAACCCTGCCAGTGGCACCCACGGTGGAGCTCCCTATGGGGCCACGATCCTCGTGAGGGGTGTGCCGAAATGGCCCGAGGCCACCATGCGAACCCTGCCACTGGCGCCTTCGGTGGAGCTCCCGACGGGGCCACAATCCTCGTGAGGGGTGTGTCGAAACTGCCCGAGGCCGCCATGCAAACCCTGCCACTGGCGCCTTCGGTGGAGCTCCCTGTGGGGCCACGATCCTCGTGAGGGGTGTGCCGAAACTGCCCGAGGCCGCCATGCGAACCCTGCCACTGGCGCCTTCTGTGGAGCTCCCTATGGGGCCACGATCCTCGTGAGGGGTGTGCCGAAACGGCCCGAAGCTGCCGCGCGAACCCTGCCACTGGCGCCTTCGGTGTAGCTCTCCATGGGGCCACGATCCTCGTGAGGGGTGTGCCGAAACGGCCCGAGGCCGCCATGCGAACCCTGCCACCGGCGCCTTCGGTGGAGCTCCCGATGAGGCCACGATCCTCGTGAAGGGTGTACCGAAATGGCCCGAGGCCGCCATGCGAACCTTGTCACTGGCGCCTTGGGTGGAGCTCACTATGGGGCCACGATCCTCGTGAGGGGTGCGCCGAAATTGCCCGAGGCCGCCATGCGAACCCTGCCAGTGGCGCTTTCGGTGAAGCTCCCTATGGGGGCACGATCCTCGTGAGGGGTGTGCTGGAATGGCCCGAGGCCGTCATGCGAACCCTGTCACTGGCGCCTTCGGTGGAGCTCCCTATGGAGCCACGGTCTTCGTGATGGGTGTGCCGAAACTGCCCGAGGCCGCCATGCGATTCTTGCAACTGGCGCCTTCGGTGGAGCTCCCTGTGGGGCCACGATCCTCGTGAGGGGTGTGCCGGAACTGCCCGAGGCCGCCATGCGAACCCTGCCACTGGCGCTTTCGGTGGAGCTCCCTATGGGGCCACGATCCTCGTGAGGGGTGTGCCGAAATGGCCCGAGGCCGCCATGCGAACCCTGTCACTGGCCCCTTCGGTGGAGCTCACTATGGGGCCACGATCCTCGTAAGGGGTGTGCCGAAATGGCCCGAGGCCACACTGGCGCCTTCGGTGGAGCTCCCTGTGGGGCCACGATCTTCGTTGGGGGTGAGATGGTGATGAGGACAGTAATGACAATGATGATGATGCTGATGATGCTGATGATGATGGTGACGATGATGATGATGCTGATGCTGATGATGATGATGATGCTGATGTCGATGATGATGATGATGGTGATGATGATGCTGCTGATGATGATGATGGTGAGGAGGAGGGGGGAGGGGGCAGCGGGAGGAGGAGGAGGAGGCGACGCGGGGCGCTGTCTCTTCAAAACGAGGGCCCAACACCACACGATGTCGGTCACCGCGGCGGGTTGATTCTTATGCAAGCCAACGTGGTGACTTTCCTATCGCGCGCAGCACAGAGATCCCCACGCGGCGCGCGCGGTGGATAAGAAACAAATGGTCCACAGTGCTGCGCGAGAATTCATGTTAATTTGGAAATTCAAGCGGTTACCGAATTTTTAGTTCCCATACCTCCTTGAATGTGTTTTTTCACCAAAAACATCATGTGGTGTTGGGTCCTCGTTTTGGAAGAGACGGTCCCCCGCGTTCCTTCCTCCTCTCTTGCCCCTCCTCCCCTCGCCTCATCATCATCACTAAACCCCAGAGGGGGGCCCGATTCGATTCCCACCCCTTCGCCTTCAGCGGCGCCACCTGTGCAAGCCCTGCGCGTCGCGCCGTGGGGGATTGATGTCGTGTGTTCGGGCCCAAAAATCCCACTCCCGTTGCTGCGCCGAGAGCTCTGCCGCCGCGGCTTCCAGCTTGCGCTGCGAGGTTCTCTGCTCGTGCCGCAGCGCGGCGGCGCAGTCGGCCATCCTCTGGCGCTCGGCCGCCAGCTAGGCCTCCAACGCCGTCGTCTTGGCGCGCTCGGCCGCCAAGGCCTGCGCGGCCTCGGCGCAGTCGGCGCCGTCGGCCGCCCTCTGGCGCTCGGCCGCCAGCTCGGCCTCCAGCGCCGTCGCCCTGGCGCGCTCGGCCGCCAGCTCGGCCTCCAGCGCCGTCGCCTTGGCGCGCTCGGCCGCCAATCTTTGCAAGGTCTTGGTGCCGCCCGAGGGGCCCGAAGGGCCGCCACGTCGGCGTTTTGCAGGGGGCGGTGCCGCCTCGGCGGGTGGCTCGACATCGGGCGGCACTGCCGCCTCGGTGGGCGCTGCCGCCTCGGGGGGGCCCCGCTTGGGGGCCATCGTTGCGGCTATGGGCCAGGCTATGGGCCCCGTATGCTATGGCCCCCTACTTCCTCTCCTCCTCCTCCTCCTCCTCCCCCTCCTCTCCCCTCCTGCTCGTCCTCTGCCTTCTTCTTCGCCTTCTTCTTCCTGAGAGGCCTCCGATCCCTTCGAAGAAGCCCCCTGCGTTCTCAGAAGGCCGCACCCCCCAGCGAGTTGCCGAGGGCAGGAGGAACTGGCCTCCTCGGCCCATCCTCGCGGCTTCTCGGGGGGAGGAGGAGGGGGGGAGGAGGAGGGCGACGACGACGAGGACAATGAAACAACGCACGATGACGACGGCAAGGGCGAAGAGGAGGGGGAGGAGGAGGCGAAAAAGACAGAGAAGACAGAGGAGGAGAAGACAGAGCAAGATGAGGCTTGGTCGAACGGGGAGCGCGGGG
Organism: Prorocentrum cordatum; assembly: GCA_963575745.1. NCBI lineage: Eukaryota > Dinophyceae > Prorocentrales > Prorocentraceae > Prorocentrum > Prorocentrum cordatum. Next base: position 127,942 of record CAUYUJ010016824.1, on the reverse strand, counting down.
GGGGCGCTAGAGGACCCCGCCCCTCCCGAACGGGAAAGGGTGCTAGAGAGGAGGAGCTCTTAAGCAGCAGGCCTCGGAGGCCTCGGAAGCCTCGGGGGCCGGACCATGGCGGAGGAGGAGGAGAACGATGAGGAGGAGGAGGGGTCAGAAGAGGAGGAACGACGACAACAACGACGACGACGACGAAGACGGCGGACGGCGGTGCGTTGCGGACACCGCCGTGGCTGGCGCTCAGCCCACGCGCTGCCCAGCCCCAGCCCGCCGCCGCCGTCGTCGTCGTCGTCGTGGTGTGTGTGTGTGGTGTGTGTGGTGCGTGGTGTGTGACGTGTCATCGTCGGCGTCGTCTCTGGGCCCATGGCCCAGAGCCAATGGGGGGGGGAATTGAGAATGCCACGCGCCTCCTTCTTCCGTCACCTTCTCCTCCTGCATCTTCTCCTCCTCCCTCCTCCTCCTCCTCCTCCTCCTCCTCCTCCTCCTCCTCCTCCTCCTCCTCCTCCCCCCCCTCCTCCTCCTCCTCCTCCGCCTTCCGCCCTCGTCCCTGGCGGGGTCGCCTGGGCGCCCGGAGGGGGGGGCGTGACCTGGGGGGGGGGGACGAGGAGGAGGAGGAGGAGGAAGAGGAGGGAGCAGGAGGAGGAGGAGAGGAGGAGGAGGAGGAGGAGGAGGAGGGGAAGGAAATGGAGGAGGAGGAGGGAGCAGGAGGAGGAGGAGGAGGAGGAGAAGGAGGAGGAGGAGGAGGGCGTTGGCGGCCGGGCCCTTCTCAATTCCCCCCCCCCTGCGCGGCCCGCGTGGCGCCGCGCCCTCACGCCGCGCGCCCTGGGGGAATGCCAACAGCCTGAGCCCTGAGCCCAAGCCCAGCCCCAAGCCTCAACGCCGTCGTCAGTTTCCCACGGGTCGCCCCCGGCGGGAAAGCTGCGACGACGCTGTGCTGGCTGTGTTGTGCCCAAGCGAGAGGCCGTTGGCGCCCCGGGGCCTCCGCCGCCCGCAGCCGCCTGCAGCCGCCGCCGCGCAGCCGCCGCCGCCGCCTGCAGCCGCCTGCAGCCGCCGCCGCCCTGAGAAGGGCGTCATCGACGATCGAACGATCCTCGCCGCGTGAGTCCTAGGCCTTGGACTTGTGGCACAAGCAGCCCCCGCGAGGGCTGCTCGCGCAGCAAGTCCAAGGCCCAGGACTCACGTGGAGAGGATCGATCGATCGTCTGTGATGCCCCTGGCCTCTAGATCCCACGAAGCATGCGGTGGCCGCCGCCGCCACGGCTGCGCGAGCGCGTCCTCGAACGGCGCCGACTCCCGCCGATGGCGTCGGCCCACACGCCGGCGCGGCTGCTGGAGCTGGCCCCGCCTGGGGAGGAGGAGGAGGAGGAGGAGGAGGAGGAGGAGGAGGAGGAGGAGGAGGGAGGAGGAGGAGGAGGGAGGAGGAGTGAGGAGTGAGGAGTGAGGAAGGAGGTGGATGATGATGAGGAGGAGGAGGATGAGGATAAGGAGGATAAGGAGGAGGAGGAGGAGGAGGGAGGTGGAGGGGGGGAGAAGAGAAGTGAGAAGGAGGAGGAGGAGGAAGGAGGAGAAGGAGGGAGGGAGGAAGAGGGAGGAGGAGGATGAGGGAGAGGAGGAGGAGGAGGAGGAGGGAAGCGGAAGAGGAGGAGGAGGAGGAAGATGAGCAGGAGGGAGGAGGAGGAGGAGGGAGGATGAAAAGGGGAGGAGGCGGAGGACAGGCCCGCCCCATCCCCTCCCTCATTCCCCCCCTCCTCCCCCCCACACCTCTTGCTACTCTCCTCCGCCTGGCCATGGCCATGGCCCATGGCCATGGCCCGTGGCTACCTCCTCCTCCTCATCCTCCTCCTCCTCCTCCTCATCATCATCATCATCATCATCATCATCATGGTCATCATCATCATCATCATCATCGTCATCATCCCCCTCCGGCTCCTCCTCCTCCTCCTCCGCATCTCCCTCCAGTCCAGAGCGCCTCCCACCGAGCGCGCCAAGCCCAGGATGTAGCTCACCTGGCCCTCGAGGCTGGCGACGCGCCGGCTCAAACGGCGGAGCTCGTCGCTGCGGCTGCGCTCGCGGCTGCGCTCGCGGCTGCGCTCGCGGCCGCGGCCGCGGCCGCGGCTGCGCCGCGCGCTCACCTCTAGACATGGGCGAGAGGGGGGGGGCTGAGGACGGGGGTGAGATGGGGGGGGCCAGGCGATTTCACACCTCCTGCGCATGAGAACCCCTACCTCGTCCCAAGACTCCCCCCCATGGACCCTCCAAGACGGCCTGAAAGGGTGCCGCCCACCCCGGAGATCAGGCACCCCCACCAGGACCCCCAACCTTCTCTCTCGACCCTCCCTCCTCCTCGTCACCCCTACAAAGCTCCCCCAACGGAAGCCCACCCGCCGCGCCTGCAGCAAGTGCGTGGTGAGCGGCGGCTGGCGCTGCTGCGCAGGCGCTGGCGCCGCCAGCGGCGGGCGCGAGCGCGTCGGCGGGACCGTGGCCGACCGCGCCGGCGTCGGCAGGCCAGCTGGAGGGCCTCGCTGAGCGGGGTGGAAACCGAACCAACCCCCAACCTCCAACCAACCTCCAACATCCAACCAACCTCCAACCTCCAACCTCCAACCTCCAACCTCCAACCAACCTCCAACCTCCAGAAATCCAAAACATCCACCCTCCAACCGAAATGCCTCATCCAAACTCCTCCAACCTCCGACCTCCGACCTCCACGACAGAAACCTCTAAACCCCAACTCGACGGCAACGACTAACTAAAGCCTGCGGCGTCCTCTGGCGGGCACGCTGGGCTGTCGCGCTCGTTGGCCATGAACTGGATGCCAGCGCCAGCGTCGCCCAGCGTGCCCGTCTCGTCCTGGGCTGGTTGGGGGGGGAGGTCCCCGATCGGAGCCAGGATGAGATCCAGGATCAGCTTTCAGGGTCTCGAGGCCCTGGAACCCGATCCTGGATCTCATCCTCTACATTCACCATTCCACATCCTCCCCATCCATCCTCCTCCTGGGGCCTCACTCCTTCTCGCCTTCCCCAGATCCTCATCCTTCTAGTCCTCTCCTTCTCCCCCCTCCCTCCCCTTCTGCCCCTCCCTGGGTCCTGCACGGTGACCCGCGTGTTGGCCCACTGCTGCTCGACGATCTCCTCGCTCCAGCCGCTGCAACACCTGGGGCGCACAAAGGGGGGGCGATTGGCTCGGGATGGGCGAGGTCCCGCGGGGCCCCACCACGGCCCAGGGGCCCGGGTGTCCAGGGGTTACTCGCCTCCACCTCCACCGCCACTGCCTCTACCTGGGCCATGGCGCCCCCACCTCCTCCTCCCACCTCTCACCTCCACCTCCACCTCCAGGTCAACGCCCTCTACCTCCACCCCATCGTTGTCCCTGGGGCACCACGTGCTGCCCAGGTGCCCCGACAGCGCAGCCTTGGCGACCTGCGAGCATGTGCGCCAGGCTGGCGATGCTCTCCAGCGCTGGCCGAACTGGGAAAGAGAAACTGGGAACATTCGTAGCCGCCCTGCCCGACGCGAGGCCGCCACCCCACCCCCGTCACGCCCTCCGTCCGACGGAGGGCGGCAACGGGGGTTGGAGGAGGGCGGACGGCGCCGGGCGGGGAGGCGGGCTGGCCACGAACGGTCCCGTCCCCCCGACCGGGCCGCACTTCGGGCACTCGACCTTTAGAGGCGCAGAATACAGCCGAAACATGGTCACAAGAACGTGGATCGAAAACGCGATCCCCTCCGGCGAGGGCCGAGGGCCCCATGGAAGCACCCCTGACAATGGGCGCCCCAAGGTGGGGGGCCAAACGCCGATGAAAATTGGGGCACCCTTTCGAGACCAAGATGGTTTTTCCTCCTCGATCGAACCGACCCCGTGGCTGCCGGAAATACTGCCCCCCCATCCCCCCCCTCCGCCGGCCGCCTCTTCTTCCTCATCCCACGCCTCCTCCTTGACCAGCCATCTTCCCCCCCTCGTCCTCCTCCTCCTCCTCCTCCGCCTCCTCCTCGTCCTCCTCCTCGTCCTCCTCCTCCTCCTCCTCCTCCTTTCCCCCTGGCCGCGCCTGGAAGTACAGCAGCGGCGTGGCGTCTGCAGCCGCGGCGGCGGCGGCGGCGGCCATGGCTCCTGCTGGCTGGGGCAGCACGAGGTGGAGGAGACGAAGAGAGGGGAGTGCGGATGAGGAAGGGGAGGGGAGTCAGGATGGGCGGAGGAGAAGGAGGAGGAGGAGGAGGAGGAGGAGGAGGAGGAGGAGGAGGGGGAGGGGGAGGAGGAGGAGGAGGAGGAGGAGGAGGAGGAGGAGGAGGAAGAGGAGGAGGAGGAGGAAGAGGAGGAGGGGGAGGATGCACGTCGCTTGGCCCAAGTCTCCTGGGCGGGCGTCGGGCTCGGCTGGGCGTCGAGCTCGGCGTCGGGCTCGGCGTCGGGCTCGGCGGCGGGCCGGGCGGCGGGCCGGGCTGGGCTGGGCCGCAAAAAAGCTGAAGGGGGGTCCCCGGGTGGTGTGCGGGGGGAGTTAGTCCACCTCCTCCCCCTCCTCCTCCTCCTCCTCCTCCTCCTCCTCCTCCTCCTCCTCTGCCTCCTCCTCCTCCTGCCCTTCCTTCTCGACCGTCCTCCTCCTCCTCCTCCCCCTCCTCCTCCTCGAGGCTGCCCTCCCTCCTCCTCCTCCTACTCCACCGCCCCATGGGGTCCCAAACGCAAGCTGCCCTGGACCTCGACACCCCGCCCGACCAAGACACCTCTAGCCCCCCAGAACGGCCCTGCTCCGGAAAGGGGCCGCGCCCGAGGAAAACGAAGAGGTGGATGGGGGGACCGGGAGGGGGAGGGGGCGAGAAGGAGGGAGAGGAGGAGCAGGAGGAGGCAGAGGGGGAAGAGGCGGAGGAGGAGGAGGAGGAGGAGGATGAGGAGGAGGGAGAGGAGGAGGAGGAGGAGGAGCAGGAGGGGCGCTTGGCCATCCTAGGCGCCCAGGTGGGTGAGGAGGGGGAGGAAGAGCTCAAGCTTGGCCGCCTGGGGAAGCGGTGGCTGGAACAGCCTCCCCCGCCACGCCAGATGACCCTCTCTGGCCTCGCCGCGCTCGCGGTCTCCGTCGCCTGCGCCAAACGATGAGTGGGGAGGGCGGTGGGCGCGGAGGGGCGTGCCGAAATGAGTGGCTGGGACGCATGTGGGCTGCGCCACAAGGATCTTCGGTAGAGCTCCTAACGTATGACGGGCGTGCCGAAATGTGCGGCTGGGACACATGCGTTTTCGCGAAGCGCGTGAGAAGTGCGCCGAAATGCGCGGCTGGGAAGCATGCGGGCTGCGCCGCTAGGATCTTCGGTTCCTCCTCCTCCTCCACCTCCTCCTGCAATGAAATGTTGAAGCTACCTTCTACTATGTCCTCTCGTTCCTCCTCTCATCCGTTCCACCCCCTTCCTCTGCCGCCACCCTCTATCGGGCCTGGGCCTCCATCGTCTTGAATCTCACGCATGTCGTCCATCAACGCCGACAGCAAGCTCACCTTCTGGCCCGCGGAGGAAACGTCCAGGTGATCGATCGAGGAAGGAACATATTCCAATCGCCTGCAATATATATATATATATATATATATATATATCATCGACGTGCTCCTCCCCGCAACGGACGTACACGTCGAGGAAATACTTTTCGTCGACATCGAATGCCAAAATCTGCTGACCACCTACGGTGGCTCTCTGAAATTTCAAACTCCACGGAAAACCAACGGCTCTGTCCAAATCGTTCGGCTGGACGGTCGATTCGTCTGCGAGGTCGAGGTGTATCATGACTAATCGATTGGGCGCGACCGTCTTGTGCACAATCATGAAAAACGTGTGGAATAGCGTGCGATGCCCCGCCGCAACCAAAAGGTATGCCGAGCAGACATCAGATCGTTTTCGGATATTGCCGGCCATCTTGATCGCGAGAAGGTAGCTCACGTGTTTTTGCAAATCCACCAATGGCAAGCATTACAATATGACGCGTTCTTGAACGGCAGAGCATTTTTGTCGTGCTTGACCACATTGCACATTTTAGTCTTCCACGTATCCATCTTGCCTGCGAGCTCGCGAGTGAAGCACGGCTCGCACATCAAGTCTGGCGAGAGGGGGCCGTCCTTGGAACTCAAGGACCATGGTGAATTAAGCGCCTCTTGCTGTCCCACATCCTCTCCCTCGTCTGCTCCACCTTCTGGGTTTGAATCCATCCTCGAGATGCCCCTTTTGACTTTCTCCGCCAGCGCAATGTCATCATACTGCTTGCGACGATCGCCCTGTAGATCTTTCCACTGCGTGGCAAGTTGTTTCATGTGATCTCCTGATTTGATAATCGCACCCCCCTTACCTGGGGCGCAGAAAGGCTTATGCATGGCAACATAGGCGTTCCATCCATCGCACCGTGAACGTTTCACTGTTTCTGAAGCTGGCCTGCCTCGCGGGGCGCTCGGTGACGCTGGCGATTCGCTGTCATAGGTAGCTCCCATCTGGTGGCCGAATAATCCCAGGGCCGCTCCTTCGAATGCCATTGACTTACCCTGCCCGCTCTCGAGAAGGTGTCGCATCTGGCTATGAGATACCTCTTGGCAAAAGTTCGCAAGCTCAACTTGGTTTGCGAACTCGCGGATGCACGTCAAGAAATCATCGGCGATGCAATCTGCCTTGCACGCCACCGCTTCGCGCAGGGGCTTCACGTCAAACGGCGCGCAACATAAAGGGGGAATTTGCAAAGGCATCAGCCGTCTCGCCCCTCACTGCCAAGTCGTCGCTGAGCAAGCGGATCAACCGTATCGGCCAAGACTCCAAGAGACCAATACCTCTGATGTACATGCGGCCAAGCACTGGCAACATGCTTTTCCAGATCTCCAATATCGCATCGCCGTGAGCGATTGGGTTGCACGCGAAAAACATGCGCCACGAGGCGGGCCCGCCATCCCCTAGCGCGAGCGCGCCTTCCCCCAGAGCAGAAACGATTGGCGAACTTGAAAGAGTCACACACTCCAGGGAATCCTTCCAAGCAACGCCGTCTGAGCAGTTCTGAGGCTGGGCACGACGAATAGCGCTCTCCCGTTTCATCAACCAGCTCATGACCAAATGCGGGGGTTCCAAAACCTTCAGTATGAGAATCAACGAGCTGATTGTTTTCGGGTCTTGGAAATACTGGAATGTTCTTCGCACGCGCCACGGAAATATCTGGTTCCAATCTGCCTCGCCGTCTACACCTGCAGGGTCGGGGTCGCCAGGGCCGCCGCCGCCCCGCCAACTCTTCGGCGCCAAATTTGCCCAAAGGCCATGACATCCCAAACCCAATTCACCGGCTCAACAAGCCATGGGCGCGCGAGATCCCCCTTCCTCACAATCGGTTGCACAATCGATCTCACTATTCCTCACGCTATCGACCTCATTATTCCTCACATCTCGACCTCACGATCGATCTCACTATCGATCTCACGCACTATCGATCTCACTATCGATCTCTTTACTGATCTCATTGGTGGCTTCGCAATCGATATTATCATTATCGGGCTCGCCGTCGACCTCGCCTTAGATCTCACAATCGATCTCACTATCTATCTCTCCATCGATCCCTCCTCCTCTGAGTGGGGGCAGGAGTGGGGACATCTGTGAGCGATAACGCGAAACCTGTAAGACCTTGTCTGTTAAACTGCGTTGTGAACATTCGGGGCCATTTGGATATTTCTTTCAACGTCTGAAAGCCCTCGTGGGGCTCCGGAACCGTCTTGGACTCCTCCAGAGGCATCGCGGGGCGCCCCGGGGAGACGCAAATGAGGACGAGGGCCAGGGGGGGGGGAGCAGGGGGAGGAGGCGAGGATGAGGGGGAGGAGGACGTTGACGACAACGGCAATACCACGAGGGGATGAGGGTGAGCTCCGCGCGCGAGCACCTGGCAGCATCATGCGAGGCTGGCTGGCGGACTGCGCGATGCGATTCTGAATGATAGCACGCGCACGATCGGGGCTACTTTGCACCATCTGTTCGCAGAAGGTATTTGAATTTTCTTCGAGAACATGGTGTTCATGAGTAGATATGTCACATGAGTTGCGGCCTCTTTTGTGCACTCCTCCCCCCCTTGGCAACCTGGTTTCTTGCAATGGTACTTGAGAGCGTTCGAACTCCAATCTCCCACGAGGACGTCCAACAATTCATCGCATAACTGGCGGTTCCTGGGGCTGACGGTGTCTGGGCGACCTTGCAACACTGTCAGATCCAAAATGTCGCGGGCGAGCTGGCCATGCTGCAAAGAAGGATTATGAACAGACACGATTTCGCGGCACAAATAATGAAACGTGCTCTCGACCACCTTCTCCCAATAAGATGCCACTGCGAGGACGTGCGCACTCCTGAACAAGCAATTGATAGCATTATTGTTGAAGAGTGCAGGGACGATGCTCCTGTGCAAAATGCGCAGTAACCATGGGCAGAAACATGTCAATATATGTTGTCCGAGTCGCCTGCGCGCCCGTTGAAAATGGCTGAACAAACGAATGTTTGCCTTTGCCTCGTCTGCGACAAAGACAAACCAGATCCAGCGAGCCACCTCTTTAGGCGGCACCGTTGCCCATGGCCCATGTGGACATCTACTCTTCAAAGCCTCCCAGAGCGCCTCGGATGTATTCCGCTGCAACTGCAGAGGTAACATGGTCATAACTTTCACAACTCGTTGCGATGACTGCACCTTGTGGAACTTAGTTGACCCAGGAGGCGTCGATGCGAGATATTTAATGAATTGTTGATCCACGGCGAGGTTCTGCTGAGTTTCATCAAATCCTCCCTGCCCCCTGGGCAGGCGCGGTCCAAAACAGCAAGCATCACGTAAAGATATCACATTTTTATGTGATGCTTGCTGTCCCAATTTTAAGAATTGGAACGCCTATTTTTTAAAATTGGAACGCCTATTTTAAATAGGCGTTCCAATTCTGGCCGCGCCACCTCCTGAGGTCAAGCGACAGCCCCAAAGATGGCCTCAAGGAGTGGTTACGCTGAGGGACTGTGAGTTTATAACAGCGAAGAGAAAAGATGCTCCCCCCCCTACTCCCCACCATGACCCAGAGACACCGAGAGGCATCCATGGTCCCTGGCCCAGTGAAAATCCCCGAAGACTCGAAAATGTGCTGAGCAGCAGCGCCCTAAGAAAATGTCCTGGATGGGCTGGTGAGGGGAATGCGCGCAGCGTGAAGAATTTGAACTTCCACGCCAAAACGTGCAATCCACGAGCATTCTCCACGAAACTCTTCAGCATGTTCTCCCGGTGGCAATCTATCCTGTACACCGTTGCCAACATCACCCTGTGAATCCACCGTGCTCCTGGCGCGTTGGGCGTGGTCAAAACACCAATATTGCCAACTGCTGTCTGGTAGGGTCGGCTGTCTGGCAGAGCCGGAAGAGGGCCAGCTGTCTGGTAAGGTCGGCTGTCTGGTAGGGTCGGCTGTCTGGTAGGGGTAGGGTCGGCTGTCTGGTAGGGTCGGCTGTAAGGTCGGATGTCTGGTAGGGTCGGCTGTCTGGTAGGGTCTGCTGTCTGGTAGGGGTAGGGTCGGCTCCAGGCAGGGTCGGCTGTAGGGTCGGCTGTCTGGTAGGGTCTGCTGTCCGGTAGGGTCGGCTGTCTGGCAGGGCCGGCTGGTAGAGTCGGTTGCCTGGTAGGGTCGGCTGTCGGCTGGTAGGGTCGGCTGTCTGGTAGGGTCGGCTGTCTGGTAGGGTTGGCTGTCTGGTAGGGTCGGCTGGTAGGTCCGCTGTCTGGTAGGGTCGGCTGTCTGGTAGAGTCGCTGGTCTGGTAGGGTCGGCTGTAGGGTCGGCTGTCTGGTAGGATCGGCTGTCGGCTGGTACCGTCGGCTGTCTGGTAGGGGGGTCTGCTGTCTGGTAGGGTCGGCGGTTGGTACGGTGTTTGGAATTGCCGCAGGCACTTGGATGTGGTCGACACTGAGGCCGTGCGAACTGGCTAAATCGATCATCGACTGGTTCAGCTTCCGGCGAAATACAATATCGGACGCCATATGGAAGGTGATAACAGTGTCTGTTTTCAACTCGAAGAACGATGGGATTGCTAAGTCGTCACCCTCTTGATGTTCGTCAGCGTGGCAGGCCCGTTTTCTCAGCGCCGCCTTCACAGCTCGAGCTACAACAAGGGCCTTAGCCTTAGCCTTAGGCTGAGGCTGAAGCATCGTCATGGGGGCATCCAGTGCATCGAGCGCCCCAAGTGCCTCGAGTGAACCTGAATCCGACCCACCATCGAGGGCATCGAGTGCCCGTGCCGCCGACGCCTGGGCACGGACTCGGGTCGGCATTGGGCCTGTGTTGGGCGTGCGCGGCGAATTGACCGGCTTGAACCAAAGACAGACAATGGCGAGCAACGGGGCCCTGAACATCCTTATCGCCCGTTTGGGCCACATCACCCATAGGCCCATAGGTTGCGCCATATGTTGCGCCCGTTTAGCTTGCGCCATAGGTTGCGCCAGTCCGAGCATCCAGAAGTGTTGGACTGTGAAATGCAAATGGCTCGCGAAACCCTGGTGTGTGAGATAAGTATATACGATTATGGAATAGAATACAGACGTAGAGACATAGGTCATAGACATAGGACATAGGGTATAATGATGTATGCAGCATACTGTATGCGTACTTATGGCATGTTCTTAGCATGTTCTTACATGATGGTATTTAACGATGTATGTACTATACTAGACTATGCCATACTTGCTGGAAATATATAATTATGCATATTCTGCCAGAATATATATGTACATATATATATATATATATATATCATAATTATTATAGTTAAGTTATAACGCATATACACATATATGATTGAACTTATATTGTTTAATGTACGTAATGTATTATGGTATGTATTAATATACTACGTATTTTCACAAAAATGTATTAGTACGGTATTAGGTCTTTTTGAATAATATATTCATATTTTGAAATTACATTATGTATCGTAAGAGATGGAATGTGCACGTCGCACAGCTGTATACCCTGTTTGTAAATTGTAAATATCAGGGGGCCCCCCCCCCCAACAGAGACGAGTCTGTTAAAGGGAGAAACGAAAAGCCAAAGCATTCCCCTTAAGATTCAGATGAGAATCCAGTTGTAGAATTATGCTGTTCTCGCAGTCGTAGTCGCATTCGCGATGACAGTCGCAGTGGCAACGGCAGTCGCAGTCACAGCCTCAGCCTCAGCCTGCCTGCCTCAGCCTCAGCCTCAGCCTCAGCCTCAGCCTCAGCCTGCCAGCCTCAGCCTCTGCCTTCAGCCTCAGCCTCAGCCTCAGCCTGCATCAGCCTCAGCCTCAGCCTGCTCAGTCTGCCTTCAGCCTCGGCCTCAGCCTCAGCCTGCCTCATCCACAGCCTGCCTCAGCCTCAGCATCAGCCTGCCTCAGCATTCAAAATGTAGCCTGGGAGTGGAGTTCTGGGAACTCGAAGAACACGAAGTGGCCTACAGTTGGCTCCGGGCATCCAAAATGTGGCCCGGGAATGGAGTTCTGGGAACTCGAAGACCACGAAGTGGCCTACAGTTGGCTCCGGGCGTCCAAAATGTGGCCCGGGAATGGAGTTCTTGGACATCGAAGACCACGAAGTGGCCTACAGTTGGCTCCGGGCATCCAAAATGTGGCCCGGGAGTGGAGTTCTGGGAAGTCGAAGAGCACGAAGTGGCCTACTACAGTTGGCTCCGGGCATTCAAAATGTGGCCCGGGAATGGAGTTCTGGGAGCGCCAAGAGCGATTTTGCTAGGATGTCTTAAGCGATGTGGGTGGCGGCGGCAGAGCGCCGGCAGCCTCCCCGGGTCCCGCCCAGACCCCCCTGAGGAGTCATGATGCTCTCTTTTGAGACCACTAGAAACCTATCAGCAACAGCTGTTAGGTAAAAAGCGCCATCCAAAAGCTCCAACAGGCCTCCAAGAGGCGGCCCGCATGAGGCGCCCAAAAGATCCAACATGAGCCCCAACGGCTTCAAACCTACATCCGGAGGCCCCCGACAAGGCTCATCGAACGGTCCCAGCGACCTGGTCGAGAAGAGAAGCCCAAAACACTTCCGCGAAGACCTTGACCCACAACCCAGAATGGGAGCCCGTGCGAAGCCTCCTCCTCCTCTTCTTCCTCCTCCTCATCATCATCATCATGTTCCTCCCTTTCCTTTTCCGCAATCTCCTTTTCACAATCGTCGCCCTCCCTCTTGCTTCCCTCCCGGATCCTGCTTCCACGGACTTCGGTCCGTGTAGCGGCATGGCAGATTCCATCACCAAAGCGGCCGCCCAAATGGGCATAATGTGCATGCCTCGAATTTGGGCGTGCCGTTGTTTTTCGGCGAGCGCAGCGCAGTCAACCCTCACGGCGAACGCCGACTTCGGCAATTTCTTTTGGCGCGTGCCACTGCGCTAATCGTCCTGCCAACAGCGCGCCGTGAAACCAAAGCGCGTGCAATCCGCGCACACCATGCGCTTCTGCTTCGCCTGCCGACGCTATTCCGCTCGCCCAATGTTTACGAGTGTCGGAAAAGCTTCCCCGCACGCCGATTGCGCCAGCGACTTCGAGTCCGCTCCTGCTTTCAGCTTGCGATTTCTTGCCCCTCGAATCTGCTTGTCGCGTTCCCCCGCGCATGTCCGACGCAGCCTCTCCTGTGCTGCATTGCATTCCTTCTGTGATTCCAATATATCCGCCATCTCTTCGTAAAGCGTCACGCACGTTTCGCTTCATTGCTGCACTGCGCCAACGCTCTCGTTCCACTGCGCGCTGCCACGGCTGCGCTTCCCGTGGCACATGGTCCGAATATTTTCCGGTTCCTCTGCGACGCTGGCTTCCGCGTCGCCCCGATTGCCGCCGTGCCGCGTCGGGCCCGCCCCCTCCGCTTGCGTTGCACTTGCTCTGCTCGTTGCGTGCCATGTCTCGTCCACGCTTTTCATCTCAGCCGCGCGTGAATCTGCAAAACGAAGGCACCTCCTTCCCCCCGGACCTATACTTCGCGAGCGCTCCTACCAGCAGCCTCCGCCGGCACAGCTCGCACTGGTTTCGCGGCATTAACTCCGACCCCGCGCTTCCTAATCCACGCCCCCCCCCCCTCGGAGCACCTTCGCCGTCTCCCTCGCGCAGGCCAGTTCGCCTTCGCTGCGCGGCTATCTACCAATCGACCAAGAGGTCTCTCGCGACTGCGCATGTGCGACGGCAGAGCGACTCGACATCCAACTCGCGCCGCGCACACCTTCAAGGTCCGCCACGACTGCGCCCGTTGTTCGCCCGCGCGCGGCGTGCGCTGTCATTGCTAACGAAAGTGCGAACACGAAATGGGCGGGCATGCAACCCGACGCCGGAGGCCCCCGGCATCTGCCTCATAACCACTGGTGCCGTTTCGATGGGAAGATTCGGCCGTCTCCTGCTGCGACCCAGGGAAGCTGCTTTCCTCGCTCCTTCGCCCACTGCACGGCCCCCTACTGCCCGACGTGGCAACGACTGTCCTGGCTGGCGAAAAATGCGACGGCCTCGACAAACTTCTCCTCTCGAAACCGCGCGTCCTCGGGCGACGTCGCAGCAAACTGCCCTTTCTCTGACCCACAATTGCAAGACTCGCGCTCCGCGTTCTCTCGGCAATGGGCGACGCCGCGCTGCGCTGCGCCGGACACCCGCGACCCCGGCGCATCCATCGGCCTCCCATACAAGAAATTACGCGCGCGGTCTGTCCGCGCAGCTCGGAAATTCATCTTGCACCCCGAGGAACCAGCCGCATGAGTCCCACACGCGCTTGCACTCCGTCAGGTCCGTCATCCCCTGCACTGCCCCTTCGCAACTGGCTGCCCAAGTAACGCGCTGCCCGTGGCCCTACGCGGTACAAAGCGCATGTTTCCTCGCATTCTTCGGGCGCGACGTGGGCGGCGCATTGATTGTTTTCCCCGGCGGCGGCTCCACTTGATAGAAATTTCCAGAGAACGACGCGCTCGCGCCCACGAGCGGCCTGGCCTGTCCACGCCGCTCTCCCGGACCGTCATGTCGTTTGCTGTTGGCGTGCGCGACCGCCGATGCGAATCGAGCTCTGCCAAGAAACTGGCGCCCACCTCGCGCCCGCCATGCCCATCTTGTCGACGATCAAGCCATAGAAACGCTGGGGGCGCTCTTCCGATGCCGTGTTTTTCGGTGTTCGGCCAACCAAGCAAAACAACAAAAAACAGAAACCCAGACATAAAAAAACAGCAGCAACACGACATGAAACCGAACCGAACACTGCGCGCACGGGAGCGATCCCAACACGGAGCACTAAAATCTCGCCCCATAGCAAAGAAACGCGGGAAACCAACACGCGCCGATGCTGAAAACAACCGACAAAGACGCCCTCAGCGCCTCTAAACATCAGCTGAGGGTGAGACTGCGAGGCGGGAATCTATCCATATCCGCCGCTTGTGGAACAGACGTCCTGGGACCCCAGCGGGCGTCGGATAGTTATATGATCCAAGATCGAGGGTTCGCAGGCCCCTCCTCCACTAGTTGGGATGGGTCTCAGATTTCCACAGCCCCTCCCCCAGCTCCCCAGATGGGACGGGGCTTGGGGACGACGACGCCAACGCCGACGCAGACGCCGACGCCGATGCCGACGCCGACGCCGACGACGACGACGCCGACGCACACGCCGCCGACGCCGACGCCGACGCCGACGCCGACGACTACGCCGACGCCAGCGCCACCGACGCCGACGACGCTAACGACGCTAACGCCGCGAACGCCGCCGACGAACGCCGAGGGACGACGGACGACGACGACGACGCCGACGCCGACTCCGACGGCGACGTTGACGACGAAGACGACGAACCACCCCAAACCCACAGGGGGAGGGGCAGGGGGTGCACAGGCACCATCGAGCACGCCACGCCCACAGGGCCACGACCACGGCGGGGCGCGGAAGGGGGGCGATCCTATTCGCGAGGTGTTCGCGAGTGGCCGCGAGGCTAAAGGGACGTATCCATCCAGCGGGGGGGGGGGCTCGATCCCACACGCATTGGGGCGGGTGGGAGGGGAGATCATCTATGGATATGTCTGGGCACCACGGGGCCCGAAGTTGTCCGTAGCCGCCGCCTCTCCAGCCCTCCGAACATCGATTCTCCAGGCGGTGAGTCACGTATAGCACGCGAGCGGCGCCCATGCTAAAGCAGAAACAGCACCATAAGCATGACCTTTTGGCGCTCCGCGCGGATCTCCTGGATCTCGGCTGGACCGCCCTCCCTGGCGCGCGGAGGGCGCCAGCGAAGGCGCCGCCGGGGAGGCCCAGCACGGATCCGAGAAATCCGCGCGGAGCGCCAAAGGTATTATGTTTGTGGCGCTTTCTCCTCCTTCGGCATGCGCAAAACTATATCTGCACTTATGTAGCTCCTATCGTACTTCAGGACCACATCCCAAAAATCATTTCGAGCACCCGGATAAGTGTCGAACCAGTGTCGCACGAGTGCCTCCCGGGGCCCCACACGCGAAAACCCTGGAGTTTCGGGCACTTTTCTGGTGCTCGAAATTCTTTCTGGTGATCAAGGCTAAGGCAGGTTGGAACACCACAAGTCTGGAGCCTGGGCTCCCTTCAAGCCTCACTCCAGCGCGGCGCGGGGCAACGTCCGGCCGGCCCCGAGGGCCGGAAAAAGCTGTGCTGCGGGCAACGTCTTTATCCACATCCAGTGCGTCTTGGAGTTTCGGACACTCTTCCCAAGAAACATGAGGCGCACTGGATGTGGATTATAATCTGCCTCCAAAAGGCTCAATTTTATCCATCTCTAGTGCGCCTCGGCCTTGCGGCGCCCCTTCCAAGAAAGTCCAAGACGCACTGGATATGGATATAAATATTGCCCGCATGTGCACCGCGCACCACCCCTGGGAGATCAAGGGCCGAGGACGCCTCTCAAAGACACGCCGGCGCGGCACGAGGCACACGAGCCGCCATCGGACAGAAACAAAAAAACCGCCTCGGAGAGCGAGGGGCCACGACACGGGGGCCTATAGGGCGTCGGCCACATTTGAGCTCCCAAGAATTCGGGGATCTGCCGACCCGGGTGAGTCCAGACCCGGGTCAGTCAGGCCCCGCAGGACCCTGCAAGGTCCTGCGCCCAAACCCAGGTCAGCGCGGAGGATCCTGCAAGATCCTGCAGGATCCTGCACCCAAACCCGGGTCAGTGCGCCCCTGGCCATGCAGGATCCTGCAAGATCGGGCGCTCTGGCTGACCCCCGATTGCATTGACCCCCGTCTCTTGAGCCCCGAAGAATTGCATCCGAACCCATACCGCTACCCCAGCCCCGTTTTCCCCATCCTGGGCCTCCTGGGAGGCCCTCGTGGACATCGCTGGATTCGCCTCGAAATTCTTATCAGAACGCACCCTGGGGGAGGTCTGGGGAGTGCCGGTAGCGGTACTTGTTGGCTTCCTCAGGGGACTGGCACAGGGATGGAAACGTCGAGTTGGAATCGGCGATACATCTCCGATACGTCGGCGACAGGCCCCCGACAGCGGATCCGCAGCTTCCTGGGCGGGATGGGGCTGCGGGGCCCCTGCGGGCGACCCATGGGCGATGGGGGGTCTTTTGGCGGCGAGCGAGGGGGGGAGTGAGAAGGGGCGGGCCTTCCCAGAAGGCTCTGAAGTCCCCCGACTCTCGGAGAAGTTTTCGAAGCCTTCCCCGAAGACACGGACGACTCTCCAGAAGGCGCGAGGGCTTCTGACAAGTCCCGCCGCCTTCCGAGAAAGCCTTCTCATTCTCACTCCCCCCCTCACTCGCCGCCGACATATCTGGACACCCAAAATGCGTACGGAAATCCTGCAATGCCAAACAACACATGTTGTCCCAAACCGACAGCGGCCGCTGTTGGGCAGGCGGCTTTTCGTCTCCAAAAAACAGCGTCAGCGGCGGCGCGAACAGCGAGCCCTGTTCAGAATAAACAGGAACTGCTGTTGGGCATCGTGCCGATTCTCTCCGTATCCATTTCGATCATCCCGAGGAAGAGGAGGAGGAGGAGGAGAAGGAGGAAGAGGAGGAGAGGAGGAGGAGGAGGAAGAGGAGGCGGAGGAAGAGGAGGAGGAGGGAGGAGGAGGAACAGGAGGAGGAGGAGGAGGAGGAGGAGGGAGGAGGAGGAGGGAGGAAGAGGAGGAGGAAGAGGAGGAGGAGGAGGAGGAGGAGGAGGGCGTCCCCCTCCTTGGCGCTGCCCCCGAGGAGAGATCCGGCCCGCCCGCGGTCCCCGGGCCCGCCATCGCGCGCGCGCGGTTCGCGGCCCGCCGCCAGAGGCGGCGGGCGCGGGCGGCTGTCCCGTCGGGGGGCGGCCGCGGCGGCGGGGAGGGGCGGCGGCTGCGGGGCGGGCGGGGCGGCGAGCTTCGGGAGGGGAAGGCGCGAAGGGGGCGACCCTCCCCAGAAGGCTCGGAAGGCAAGGCGCGAGCTCAGCGGTGCTTTCCGTCGTCGTCGTGGTTTCGAGGAGGAGGAACACGAGCAAGACCCACGACTGCAGCGCTGTAAAAACCTGCAAACGAACGAAGGACGAATGAGCGAGCCAACCACCACGGCGGACAGCTGTCCCGGTCTGCTGACATCAGGTGGGGGAAGAAATGGCCTCCTGTAGACATACACGCATGCATTGCAACAGCGAAACACTCAAACCATGAAACGGTGCAACACGCGCACAGCAATGTGATGACGGAGGAAGACAAGAGGAGGAAGTCCTGGTTGTGAATGTCGGCGACATGTTGGTGCAAGTGTGCTCAAGGGTCGACCACGTAAAGACGTTTTGGGCTGGTGTGGGCGTTGGGTGCCGGTCGAGTGCGTGCTGTTAAAAGGAACTGACGACGCCGTGGTCCCAGCGCATGCGTTGGCCGCCGCGTTGCCTCTGTCCGTGCTGGCGTCAGCTCTCTTCCGGTTGCCAGTGGAATGCGCGCCACGTCCGTTTGGTGGGCTCGTGGTTGGCCATCCTGGATGTCATGCGCCACGAGCGAGGATCGGCGGCGAGCGGGGGCGGGAAGTGAAAAGGAAAAGGCCTTCTCAGCAGGCGGCGGGACTTTTCAGATTCACAAGCGCCCCCTTGAGAAGTGTTCAGCGTCTTCGTGGAAGGCTCGGGAAAAACAAGAACTTCTCAGAAAACCCAAACGTCGTCCGAGCCGTCTTGGAAGGCCCGCCCCTTTTCGCCTCCCCCCCTCGCTCGCCGCCGAGGATGGCGACCTGAATGGGGGGGGGATTTGTTTGTTCCGTCGGCGGCGGGGAAGAGGCGACCCGCGCCAGCGTGGGGCCAATCGGGGGGGCACGGATCGGCGAATTGTCCGGCGTGCAGAAGAGCGAGGAGAAGAGGAGGGAACGGGCGCGCGGGCGGGCGGTCGGACGTGGAAGAGGTCCGCAGGGAAAGAACAACAAGCCATTATTTGTTGGGCGTCGGCGGCTAGGCAGAGCAACTGCGCTGGCGGAGGGCGAACTAAACGGAGGGCTAACAAAATGCAAGGGAAAGGAGCAAGACAAGCAAAACAGCACAGACAGAAACTTTGTGGTCGTGTTTTCTTCATTGTGTTGCCGATCGGCGCGGGCCCTCGCACCCCCCACCCCCCACCCTGGGGTAGATCTTGGCTATTTTGTTGGCGCCTTTTCGAGCGGGTGGAGTCTCCCCCAAAAGGGCGCACTGCTGCAAACAGTCACATTAAGCACATGGCCCAGAGGGCAAATCAAGAACGGCCGAGAACCTGTGGGAGGGATGAGCCAGCCAGGCAGCCGCTCAGCATATACCCGCCCCCTGTGGAATGGCGCCTGCACAGGGCATTTGGCCGTAGGATTCTCCGCAGAGACGCGTGCGCCTCGAGGGCCACGCACAGAGAGGTGAGAGAAGAGGACAGCTGAGAGGACAACTGCGGGTGTCCCCACCGGCCTGGCCTGACACATCTTCCACACTGACTACCTACCAGACCACCCCAACCCAACCCGAAGACCCGAATTTCGGATTGGGGGGGGGTACGGGTTCCATGTGTTTTCTCGATGTCCCCCGACCCCCCCCAACTGGAAATGGAGTTCAATTTCAGGCCTTCGGGTTGGGTTGGGGTGGTTTGGTTGGTGGTGACACACTCCGCGCCGACAAAAAAAAACTCTTGCTTCCGGAACTCTCCGCGCGGATGCTCTGCGTCCGCGCCAGGCGCCCGACAGCCCCCCCCCCCCCCCCGGAGCGCGCCAAGGGGGGGGCGGCGCCTCCCGCGGCCGCCGCGGGAGGGCGGGGGGGGGGTCCCAGCGCGGATCTCCCGAGCCAATCCGCGGGGGCTGTGCGAAGTTTATGCTCGTGCAGGTTTTTCTTGCTCTTCTTCTTATTCTTCTTCAGGAAGTGTTTCTTGTTCTCATTCTCTTCTTCGAAATAGAGAGAGAGAGAGAGAAAAAAAAAAAAAGAGAGAGAGAGAGAGAGAGAGAGCGATGATTCACCAGAAAAGGACCCCTAACCCCCTTTGGGAGGGGACCCAAGTCAGGAGGGCCAACAGCACCAAGTAGGGCTGATTTGTATTATTATGTTATATCTGTTTGCTCCTGCAAAGGCATCGCGCCAAGCCGCCGGGATTCCTACCGTCCCTGATGCGAAGACGGGACCTCGTTGAGGCCACGTTTTCGCTGCGTTCCAACGGTTATCTCTCGCGTGTCCCCCTACAGGGGATTTTGGACGAAAAATAAAAATAAAACAAAACCCAAAAACATATTCCAAAATGAAAAATGGTCCAAAAGCAGTCCCCAGGCTATCTTTTTACTATTGTTGAAAATTCCTCCTGTAGGGGCACAGGCCCGACATAATCTTAGGGTCAGGTAAGGGGCCACATGCGAACCCTACCCCTACCCTACCCCCCACGATTTCTGAGGGGGAGGGTGGGGTTCGCTTCGTTCGTGGGCTCCCGAACGAAGCGAACCCCACCCTCCCCCTCAGAAATCGTGGGGGGTAGGGTCAGGGTTCGCATGCGGCCCCCTATCAGGGGCTCTCTTACTATGTTCGAGAAGCCAGCCTGTCACGTTGTCCTTTAGCTCCTTCCTGTGATCACACATCCCGTCGCCATCGACGGCCAAGACCTTCAGGGTCGGCGGCACTGGCCGCAAGGCTTTCACAATGATCCAAAAGTAGCCCCCAGAACATGTTTTTTGTTTAAACTATGTTTGAATATTCCTCCTGTAGGGGGACAGGCCCGACATAATCTCTGGGTCAGGGGCTCTCTTAGTATTTTCGAGGAGCCTATGCAGACGGGCGGGACTGGGCCCAGAC
Source organism: Prorocentrum cordatum (assembly GCA_963575745.1). Lineage (NCBI taxonomy): Eukaryota > Dinophyceae > Prorocentrales > Prorocentraceae > Prorocentrum > Prorocentrum cordatum. The sequence continues at coordinate 107,769 of CAUYUJ010016824.1, read as the reverse complement.
TTTGGACGCCCGAAATGGGTACGGAAAGAATGGGCACACTGCCCAATAACAAATGATGTCCCCATCCAACAGCGGCCGCTGTTGGACGGGCGGCCTTCTGTCTCGAATGGACGCAGGCCGACGCGGCGTCGACAGCGAGTCCTGTTCAAAATGAGCAGGACTGCGGTTGGGCATTGTGCCCATTTTTTTTTGAACAGGATTCGCTGTCCACGCCGCCGCGGCCTGCGTCCACTCGAGACAGAAGGCCGCCCGCCCAACAGCGGCCGCTGCTGGTTTGGGACATCATTGAAGGGGCCCTGGGACACACAAATGAATACACACAAATAACAGGATTCCCAACATTTTCCTATATTTTCTAGGTTTTCGTCTTCCCCCCCACTTTCCATATTTTCCAATATTTTCCTGAGGATCGACGTTGAATTGTGTCTGTGTATTTTGTTCCCTCCTGAATCATTTGTTGTTGGGCATTGTCCCCATTCTTTCCGTGCCCATTGCCGGCGTCCAGACAGCCGCTGGCCGACACGCCGGGCGAGCGCCCGCCTGCCGCCGCCGCGCAGCAGGGGCGCGCAGGCCGCTCCCGAGCCTGCCCCGCGGCGCTGAGTCCCAAAGGGGGCCCCGGTGCACACGAGCAAGTGCACGCGAGCAACAGGATTCCCCCAGGTCTTCCCATACTCTCAGGGCCTCTGCCTTCCCCCCCACTCCCCATAGTTCCCCTTATTTTCCTGGGGGTCGACGACTGATGGTGTCTCTGTGTGTGTTGTGTGTGTTGTGTGTTGTGTGTGTGTGTTGTGGGTTGTGTGTGTGTTGTGGGTTGTGTGTGTGTTGTGTGTGTGTTGTGTGTTGTGTGTGTTGTGTGTGGTGTGTGTGTGTGTTGTGTGTAGTGTGTGTGTGTGTAGTGTGTGTGTGTGTGTGTTGTGTGTGTTGTGTGTGTGTGTGTCGCGATCGGCGGGCTCCGAGGTGCCCCGAGCCAGGCGGTCGCAGCCGGTCGTGCCGACCTGCCGGACGCCGAGGAGCGGGAGGGTCGTACAGTGGGGGCGCTGGGCTGGCCGGTGGTCGCTGGGCTCGCCGAGGGCGGAGGCCTGCTCCTCGCCGAGCTCGCGTGCTTGGAGGCTCCCGAAGGCCGCGCGAGAGCCGCACGAGAGGAGCAGCTGTTCGTCCCAGATGTTCTGACTGATGCAGTGCGGGCGCGCATCGAGAAACCATCTACTTTTCGCCCGGGCATCATGGGTTTCTGCGCCCCGTGCGCTGCGTGGCGACTTCCCGCGGCCGTGGAAGGAGCTGCTGCGTTCAGGGTGCTCCAGGGGTTTCCCCTCTGGTGCACTTCGCGCGCGGGTTTTCGGGGCTGGGTTTCATGCGAGGGTTTCTTGCGGCCGCGCTCGCACTGTGGTGACTGCTGCCACTGGATCTCTTCCTGGGGGGAGTGCTCGCTTCGGCCGACGTCCAGGACGACGGGAAGACAGCTGTCCAGAGCACAGGGAGGCCGACCTCCGAGTGCACATGCGGCCGAACCCACGACACCAAACACCCCAAACCATCAGATCACTCGAGTGTGCCCTCCCCCTGGATGCACAAGGACGTACGACAAGCACGAAGAACATCAGGGGAACCTCCCCAAAATTTGTGCAGGGGCCGACCGTCGCGGCATTCCTATAGGCCTGCCGCGACCTGTTCTGAGAACCCCAAAAATGTCCGAAACACAAAAACCGTGTTCTTAGAACGTAGACCCGATGTGTCAAAACAAGACAGGCTCATCCAGGCATGTTCTAAGAACGATGCGCGCAGACCACACAAGGTTCATAGAACATTCCTTTGTGGGCATCTAGGCGAACCAGGACGCTCCGCCACTGCTTGACAAACGACCTCGATCTTTCTACCTCGGTCCGACCGTCGAGGCAAGGCGGCGCCAGACTGACAACTCGGAGGCGAGGCCGGTGCCCCTCCGCGAGGCCGAGGTAGAGGCGCGGGGGGGGCGGCCAGGCCTGAGCTGGTGGCGCGAAGGCTCGTGGGCGGGGCCGGCGCAACAGGCGCTGAACTCAGGGGAGCGGAGGGTGACCTAAACATCAAAACCCGGAGGTCCGCGCGGATTTCTCGGATCCGCGCTGGAGCCCTCTGGCGGCGCCTCTGGCGCCGCCCCTTGCGCGCTCCGTGCACCAAGGAGGGGGTTCCCAACGCCGATCCGAACAATCCGCGCGGACCTCCGGAGATTTCTGTTTATGTCACGGCTTGTTTCCCTTAGCGCTGGGCGACGGTGTGTTTAGTCGAGGCATTATGTTTGGTTTTCCTGCGTTCTGGAATCCTTCTGCCTCTGCTGCGTGACGACCTCAGCACGATAACGGCCCACCGTATCGCCAGACACCCACTCGGCTCGAGCCGTGGCAACGAGGGCCTAGCCTCGCCGAAGCGGCGGGGAGCGGAGCGAGGAGGTGTCCCCAGGGAGTGCCTGCGGGCGCAGATCTCGGAGGTTGTGGCAGGCAGCGGGGCGCTTCTGGAGTCCAAGGGGAGCGCGTGCGGGCGCAGACTTCGAGAGCAAAGTTTGCAGTCTTGCTCGACGATTATGAGTTGAACGGTCTTCTCGCGTCGCGACGGCGACTGCGCTGTTGAAGTCTGGACGCTGCGCGCGTCGTGCAGGCGCGCGCGCGTGCTCGCCAGCAGCGCCAACAGCGAGAACATCCATGGTGGCCCTGCCCAATAAGGACGGACGCTTACGCCCGATCGCCGTCGGGGAGGTGCTCCGGCGCCTCGTCGGCAAGTGCCTTTGCCACGAGGTAGCCGACGCCGCGCGCGACCGACTGGCCACCCTCCAGATCGGCGTCGCGGTCCCCGGCGGCACCAATACGGCGGTGCATGTCGCGCGCCAGCGGAACGCCTTCGACGCCCTTGACAGGCAGGCTCTGCTCCGCGCGGTTCACAAATAGTTCCCCGGGCTGGCACCCTGGGCAGACTGGCGCTGCTCCCGCCCGTCAACTCTCTTCCTGGGCAAGCAGGCAGTCCGCTCCGAGAGCGGGGTGCAGCAGGGCGACCCCCTGGGGCCCGTGCTGTTTTCCGAGCCGCCCAGGCCGCCCTCCGCGCGCCGCGCCACGGCGCCAACGGCGCCGTCGTTCTGAGTCTTCTACTTGGACGACGGCTGCCTCGTGGGCGACGCGCCGGCCGTCGCACGCATCCTCCACTTGCTCGTGGCCAACCTCGCCGCGGTGGGCCTCCAGCTGGGCACCGGCCCGGTCAAGTGCGAAGTGGCCCCCGCTGGCGGAGACGCCTCCGACGTGTCTGTGGACGGCCTCCCGCTGGGCTTCTTGCATCTTCGAGCTGATCGGCGCGCCAGTGGGAGACGCGGACTTTCGCGCGGAGCAAACCAAAAAGCGGGTCGTGTGCGCCGACGCGCTGCTGGAAGCTCTCGGGGAGCTCGAAAGCGCGCAGGTCGCGCTGCACCTCCTGCGCCAGTGCGCCTCCTTCTGCAAACTGGGGCACTCCGCGCGCGTGGTGCCTCCCACCGCGGACGCCGCCTCTCTGCTGGCCCTGGGCCAGGGGCGACGCTGTCCGGGCCTGCCTTGAGCAACTGACCGGCTGCTCGCCCTCCGACTCTTCCTGGCGGCAGGCTCAGACTTGGCCTGCTGCCGCAAAGCACGCGGCTGACGCCTGCATCGCTTCCAGAGCGAAGGGCGCCGACATCTGTCGGCAGCTCTACCCTGGCAGCTCCAACAGCGCTGACCGCGACGGGGGTAGTCTCGGCGGCTGCCGCGCAGGCCCACAACGCAGTCGCGCGGGACGCCGACCCGGTGGTGTTCGACCACGCGCAGCACGGCAACCAGAAGGCCCTCTCCGACGCGGTGGACAGCGCCGCGCTCGACGGGCTCCTGGCGGGCGCCACCCTGGCCGGCAGGGCGTACCTCGCCCTGCTGCAGGCCCTAGGCGCTGCCGCGTGGCTCAAGGCGCCGCCCTGCGAGGCCACCGGCACCGCATTCCCGCGCGGCCTCATGCAGGTCGGCCTGCAGAGGCGGTTGCGAGTCCAGCTCCTGCAGGAGGAGTGCTTCTGCCCAGACTGTGGCGAGGTGATGGGCGTCTTCTGCAAACACGCCCTGGTCTGCGCCTGCCGCGGCGACCGGACCAAACGGAGCAACGCCTTGCGCAACCAGGCCTTCTTCGACGCCCTGGCCGCGGGTCGCGCCAGGGCAGAGTTGGAGCGCCTGGGGTGGTTACCCCCGCGCCCCGCTGGGAAGGCCACCCCTGGGGGCGAGCAGGGCGGGCCTCAGGTGGGCGACAACAGCCGCCGCCCTGCCGACGTCTACCTGCCGAGGTGGCGCAACGGAACGGCGGCTGCTTGGGACTTTGCCGCCACGTCAGGGTTGCGCGCCGATCTCCTCGCCGCGTCGGCCGCTTCGTCAAGCGCGGCGACGGAGCGGCGCGAGCAATTCGAAAGGCAGCACCAGGACACCGTGCGCCGTGCGGCTGTGCGGCGCGCAGGTCTCGTCTTCACCCTATGGCGGTGGAAGCCCACGGCAGCGGGTGGGGCCGCGGGGCACGCAGCGCCTTCGGGGCCCAGGCCAAGCGGGTGGTTGACGCCGCGGGGGACGACGCCCACCTGGTCGCGGACCAGCACGCCCAGCGCTTTTCTGTCTCCTTGCGCAGGGGAAGCGCGCGGGCGGTGTTGCGGCGCCTCTTGACGCAGTGGGTGGCACCGGCCCGCCTGGCCGCGGCCACGGTTGCCTCCACGGCGGACGCCGTGTGAAGTGCCCCCGGCGCTGCCCAGAGCCCCCCGCCCTTGCTGGGCAGCACGGGCGCCCCCCGCGCCCTCGCGCCCTTTCGCCAGCGTCGCGCCGGCGACCCCTCACGCGCGCTGTCTGGCCCTTCCTCGGCGGGGCGGTGGATGGATGCCGCAGAGGGCCATCCCCACCAAGCCGCAGCGTGCTGGGCTGGGTCGGCCACCCCGCCCAAGTCGCCGCTGTAGGGGCCGTAGCGTCGTCGCGGGTGGCTGTTCTCGCCTAGCCTTTGGCCTGGCCTGTCTGCTTGGGTTGCTTCCCCTCCCCCCCTCTTTGTCCCCCTCCTCCTTCCCTTTCTGCTCGCTGCTTCCCTCCCTTGCCTTTCCTCCTGCTCCCTGCCTTCTGTCCCCGCCTGGTCCCCCTCCTGCATGCCCGCCAGCACCGCCGGCCCTGGCCTCACACCTGGGCGGTTGCCGTCGTCGTGTGCCTGCTTCTCCTGTCATCGTCCCCTTCCGCCGGGCAGCAGAGCCTGTCCAGGACCAGCGTGGCGCATACACATGCAGGTGCCTTTCGTAATTTGCGCGGGTTCGAAGTTTCCACCCGCAGGCTCCGCCAGCCAGCCTTCAGATGGCCCCCTGGCATTTTGGGCCAGGCTCGCAGGCCAGAGTCCTGTTACCTGCGCAAGCTAGGGATTCGCGCGCTTGCTCGCCTGTGGCAGGTTGGCCTTCGGCTGTCTCCAGGTTTGCCTGGTGCTTTTCGTTGACACCTTCGTCTGCAGCAATTCGATCGGGAGCGGCCAAGAGGGGGGGGTTCAAGAGGGGGGGGTGCAAATCATGACCAGCGGCATGTGCGCGGCCCAGCGGGGGGGGCAGGGACGTAATGGAATAAGAAGAGGTGCCATGACATCTGGGGAAATATCATGACCCCCGCCATGATATCCACCCCCCCTAGTCATCACCCCCCTCTTTTCCGCCCCCGACAGTGATTCGAGGATGAGGCCAGTTTGTCGTCCGGGGTCGTGTTTTGACGGCCCCGAGGCTCGGCGAGGGCCTCCGGAGACCAGATGCTGAGATGCAGCCCTGGCCATGGTGGCTGGAGCTGTCAGCGTTGGCGCAGCGAGCCTGCGCTCGCTGTGCTTCAGTACCAGAACAGAAGTGGGGCAAGATATGTGGCGAAATCTACAGTCATCGGCCTGACCTCAGGATCGATAAATAAGGAACGAAGCCCCCTTTTTTATCCCAAGGAATAACGCATAAGGAACGATAAATCACAAATAACGCATAAGGAACTGTAAATAACGCATGCAAGCTAAGGAACGACCGAGCCCCTTTTGAAAACAAGGTGTTCCTTATTCAAGCCGCTCACTGTATGTGATGCAAGCGATGTGGTGCAATTCGCTTTGCAGAGCTTGAAACTGTCAACTCCACTGCTCGCGCGCGATCGTCCCACCCACCCACCCGCAACCTGGTTTGCAACAGCCATGCGGCGGCGATTGCGATCGGTGTGAGGTGTAAGCCGTGTGGTGCAGGCTGCGTGGTGCAACCTGTGTGGCGCCACCTGTGTGGCGCAGTGCCGTCAGTGTGGGCGGCGACAGGCGGCGACCAGGCGGCGACGGGCGGCGACGAGCGGCGACGGGGCGGCGACAAGGCGCCAAAAAGCAGACCTGGGGGCGGCAGACCGGCCCAAGAGACGGGCGGCAACGGGCGGCGGGGCGACGACAAGCCGGCCAGGGCGGCAGCCTGGCCCAGGAGACGGGCGGCGACGGGCGGCGGCGAGGCGGCGACGGGGCGGCGACGGGGCGGCGACGGGCGCCCTCGTCGTCGGCGGTGTCTTTTCTCTCCCTGCTCCCTTCCTCTGGCTGACCAAGAGAAGACCCCTGACCCTTTGGAAAGGGACCTGAGTTAGGAGGGCCAGAAACATCAGGGATGAAGGGTCTTGTTCTGCAGATGTGCCAGGCCCAGAAGAGCCCAGATTTCTGATCCTCAATGCGAAAACGGGACCTCAGTGAGGCCACGTCTTCATCGTCTTCTTACGGTTCGGCGCTCTTTTCTTCTCGATGATCCTCGGCCCCCCGCCCCCAGAGGCCCCGAGAGGTCCCAACGCCGCCCAGAAACATCGACGACCCCCGACCCTCGCGACCCTCGCGACCCTCGCGACGTCGACGGCGACGGCGACGGCGACGGCGACGACGACGACGAAGACGACGGCGGTGGCACAGGCCGGCGATGGCGCGCGCCGGCGCCGCAGCCCCGCCCCCCCGTGGGCGGCGCCGCGAAGGTGGCCGACAAGGCTCTCCGCCACGCCTGGCGCGACGTCGACGCCGACGCCGACGCCGACGATACGCAACAGGCAACACGTAGCGTGTTGACGCAGAGCTCACCACGTACAGTGGGGGCGGATCCACAAGAAACCTTCCACAAGAGACCCAACCCTGAGACCCCAGGACGTCGTCCATCGATTTCTGGTGCGGGGAAGTCACGCTGTCCCTTGCAAAACCATCGAACAGACAAGAAACCCAGGGCACCCTGGAGGCAAGCAGGGTGTTTCTTGGCATGGGCCCTCACTACACGCAACACGCAACACGTAGCGTGTAACGCGGGCCAACACGCTGAGCCGACAGGCAGCGTGTCAACACGGGCGTCTTGAACACGGCACGTGTTGCGCTTCCAGACGCGCGTATCTGGGCAGCGGCGACGGCAGCGGCGGCGCCGACGGGCGACGGTCGTCGGCATCCTCGCCGTCGGCAAAATCGCCGTCGTCGTCGTCGTCGGCATCCTCGTCGTCGGCATCCTCGTCGCCTTCGTCCTCGTCGGCGGCGGCGGCGTGCCATCGACGGCAGCGGCGACGAGGATGCCGATGGCGACGACGGCGTTGACGACGGGGAGGGCCTGGGGGGGGGAGAATGTCGCAGGGGAGGGAACATCGGCATGGAGTCGGCGATGCGTGCCCCACAGATCGGCGATACAGTCGGCCCGTGGCACGAGGACGCGCGATGAGGATGCAGAGGCCCTGGACGACCATTTCGAAGCCTCTCGAGCGGGGCGCGGCCGACGATAGTGGCCAAGGATGGACCTTGGAGGCAAGGATGCAAAAGATACCCATTGAGAAGGTTGCCCATCCTTGCTATGCGGGTCGACTGTGGGCTCCCTGCAGATTCCTGGGCAGGGTGCGGCCAGGGGACCCAAGTCGGCGATGACTGGACCATCGGGCGTGCGATATTAAAGGGACGAAGAACGACACACAAGTAACCTTTCGGAGTTCCGCGCTGTTCTCTTGAAGCGCCGCTGGGCCCCCTGGCGGCGCTCTTGGCGCCGATCCGAGAAATCCGCGCGGGCCTCCGAAATTGATGCGCATGCCGTTCTGAATTCTTCGGGTGGCTCTCCCCTGAAAAGCAACGATTGGGGGGGGGCCTGTCATAGGGAGGGACACATCGACCTGGAATCGGCAATACATCGCCGATCGATCGGCGGTAGGCGTCCGATAGCGAATCAGCACGCTGTTGGGCGCTGTGGGGCTATCAAACTACGTATCCGCGATCAATGAGCGAGTGGGTGTCGATGTGTAGTAGTAGTAATAGTAGTAGTAGTAGTAGTAGTAGTAGTAGTAGTAGTAGTAGTAGTAGTAGTAGTAGTAGTAGTAGTAGTAGTAGTAGTAGTAGTAGTATTAGTAGTAATAGTAGTAATAGTAGTAATAGTAGTAATCGTAGTCGTAGTAGTAGTAGTAGTAGTAGTAGTAGTAGTAGTAGTAGTAGTAGTAGTAGTAGTAGTAGTAGTAGTAGTAGTAGTAGTAGTAGTAGTAGTAGTAGTAGTAGTAGTAGTAGTAGTAGTAGTAGTAGTAGTAGTAGTAGTAGTAGTAGTAGTAGTAGTAGTAGTAGTAGTAGTAGTAGTAGTAGTAGTAGTACTGGTAGTAGTCGTAGTAGTAGTGGTAGTACAGTAGTAGTAGTAGTAGTAGCAGCAGCAGCAGCAGCAGCAGTAGTAATTGTAGTTGTAGTCGCAGTAGTAGTAGTAGTAGATTTCGAAGTAGTAGTAGTAGTAGTAGTAGTAGTAGTAGTAGTAGTAGTAGTAGTAGTAGTAGTAGTAGTAGTAGTAGTAGTAGTAGTAGTAGTAGTACTAGTACTATACTAGTACTAGTAGTACTTGTAGTACTGGGTTATAGGTAGTAGATAATAGGTAGTAGTAGCAGTAGCAGCAATAGCAGTAGTAGTCGTAGTTGTAGTAGTAGCCGTAGCCGTCGTAGTAGGAGTCGTAGTAATAGTAATAGTTTTGGTCGTTGCAGTGGTAAGCGCCGTAGCGACAGAAGTGATAATAGTAGCCGTCGTACTGGCAGTCGTAAAAGTATTACAAGTAGTTGCAGTAATGCCGCCGTACTCGTAGTAGTATCGTGGAAGTAGTAGCAGTAGTACTAGTAGTAGTCGTAGTAGGGGCGTTCGTAGTTGTAGTCGTCGTCGTAGACATAGTAGACGTAGGAGTTGATAATAATAGGTTTAATGCTAGTAGTAGTCGTCGTTGTAATAAACGGAATAATACTACTTGCAAAAGTAGTATAGCAAAAACCGCCCATTCCTTTTGGAAAACGTGCATTTCTAACATATCCGCCTCTTCGTCTTTCACACCTTTCAAGGCGGTCCAAGAGGCCCCCAATACCACCCCAAGACAGCCCGAGAGACCCTCTCGACCGCTCAAAGACGGCCCAAGAGCGCTCCAAGAAGGCCCAAGAAACCCTCACGAACTTTTTTTCCGGAACCCAGGAGGGCTCCAAATCGGTCCAGGAGGGGCCCGGGAAGCCTCCAGACGGTCTAAGAGAGCCGGGCGACGCCGAAATATCACCCCCAAGCGCCTACGATGGCCTCACGACGGCCCGACAGGCCTTCAATACGCCCCAAGAGGTCCTTAAGCGGCGTCCCAAGAGGGCCCCCACAAACAAAAATCGTCCCATTCCTTCGGGAAAACGTGCATTTCTAACATGTCCGCCTCTTCGTCTCTCACACCTTTCAAGGCGGTCCAATAGGCCCCCAATACCACCCCAAAACAGCCCGAGAGACCCTCTCGACCGCTCAAAGACGGCCCAAGAGCGCTCCAAAAAGGCCGAAGAAACCCTCAAGACGGTCCAAGAGGCCCGAAGACGGCCCCATGATTGAGGTCCACAGGGGCAACCTGAACGGAAATGTTGAGCTTCCCGCCCAAACACGCCCCTGAAAGGCCCCTACAAGCCCCCAAGTAGTCCACGAAACCCCCAAGAGAGCCCCAAGAGGCCCCCAACAGGCCGCAAAAAAGCCCGAAGAGGCCCCCAAGAGACCCCCAGGAAACTCCTAGGAGGCCCCCAAAAGGCCAGGCAGACCCCCCCAAGAGACCACCAAGAGGGCCCACCCAAAGTCGTCCACGAGGCCTCTCAAAGTTCCCAAGAAGCTCCCACGAAGCTTCCAAGGGCTCCCAAGACCCCACGAGGCCTCCAAGAGCTCCCAAGAAGCTTCCCAAAAGCCTCCGAGGGCTCCCAAGAGGGTCACAAGTACTCCTCCTGAGAAGCTCCTTCATGTTCCCAGAAGGGAGTCCCAGAAGCATCCATGAGCTCTCCGAGA